>CM061920.1:194569124-194696689 GCA_031002005.1 Vandiemenella viatica
AATCGGAACGATAAAAGAAGTTATTAGGTTCTATAGAGAAAGTCTATTGCGTAGGAAAACAATACCTAACATTCCACTGTTTTGTGAAACTAGATGGTCCCATAAATATAAATCAATCAGGATATTCAAAGAAAACTTCTTGGTAATAAAGGATAGTCTGAATCACCTGGCATATAACAGTGAATACAATCAAGACACTCGATCACGTGCCAGCCAACTTGATTGTGCAACATCATCAACTACATTTATCGTTTGTCTACACATTATATCGAGGTATTCTTCATATCTGGAACCAATAGTGAACAAACTCCAGAGTACTGATATGGATCTCCACTCAGTTTACAGATTCGTCAACACCGACTTGATAGCCAATTTTCAAAAGCAGAGAAAAAGTGATGACGAATTCAGAAACATTTTCGAGGCAGTGTAAGAAGATTGTAAGGAACTTGACATAGATGTAAAAATCCCAAGATTGACTGGAAGGCAGACGCTCAGTTGCAATTTGAATGTCCATTACTCATCACCCCAAGACTATTTCAAGGTGGCAATTTACAATCCGTACATGGATTCCATAATCAAGTCACTTATCACAAGATTTGAAAAAGACAAAGACATACCATTCAAAGGTGGGATTCTTCACCCACATTTAATGAAAAAGGAGAAGAAAGAAGATTTCATGAGAGATATAAAAAGTTTGGAAAGGTTTTACCAAATAGACAACTTGGAAGCAGAAGCCAGATTATGGTATGACGTTTGGACAAATAAGGAGTGTTTGGAAAAAACAAAGCTCAATGATATACTTGCAGAAACTATGTTTTACCCAGCTGTAAGGAGATTGCTTGTATTCTACCAGACCATACCCCCCACAACTTGCACCATAGAACGTTCTTTCAGCACACTGCGTAGAGTGAAGACATGGCTGAGAAGTACTACTGGCGAGGACCGTCTGTGCAGCTTGTGCCTTCTTAGTGTTCACAGGAAAAGAGCGGAAACCCCTGGTTTCCAGGACAAAGTGATTGACTTGTTCGGCAAGAAGAAAAGAAATTTACAGTTTGCTTTTTCACATAAATATTAGTGTTAAATACGTAAACCAACCAATGTATAATAATTTATTTCAGTTTGCTTTTTATATCACTACTAGTGTAAAATCGTCTGAGGTGTGTATTTTGAGTTTGCATTCTGTATTAAAGTTGCTTCTGCATTTATGTTGCTAAATATTAAATGGTTTCAGTATAGTACTTAACGTGTTATTGTTTTGTTATAAAAGGGCCAGTATAAAGCCGCGGCCGAGGTCCGCCACGTGGTCTCCCCATTCAACAAAAATAGTAGAAACAAAAGAGAGGGAGAAAGAAATCATTTTATTTAGCTTTCTCAACTAGTAAAATTTGTACAAATTTTTTTGTTTTGGACAAGGTGCGTTTAAACGGTAGAGCAATATTATTGCTCTGTTGTGTAACTCTCCCTGTCCGATTTCCTACGTATTCCACCCTATCGCACCATTTTAAAAATAAATATTAAAATATTTCGCTTTATTCGCTCGTTAATAGAAAAACTAGAGATCGCCCAGTGGTCGAAATTCGACCATAATTCATTAAGTTAATTAGTATTTTTTTTTGTAACAGAGTAATAATTATTGCAAATAGTTTTTTGAATTTGTTCTATTGCGTTTGAAAAATTGTCTTATCGGTGTCAAGTTTAGTACATACATTCCAACGTAAGCTTCGAATGCGTGAAAATGAGGAAAAATCACTTCGATTGTCCTATCGGTATCAAGTTTAGTACATACATTCCAACGTAAGCTTCGAATGCGTGAAAATGAGGAAAAATCACTTCAAATGTGGGTAGATGCACACATGTTATTAAGCAAGAAATTCACGTTATTATTTCTGTGTGTTTATTACTCTTAATTTTTGGTCCAGGCTGCATTTCAACCTAACCACAACTGCTATTAGTTACGGTAGACGCCATGCAATATATCTTAACACTGAAAAACAATATGTCAGCCCGCACAGAGAAATCGTAACTGTTACATGATTTTCTATTTGCATGTGGAAACCAGTTTTTATTCAATTATGAAGACTTAAAAACTCGTGGAATAAATGTAAACAGCTATGAACGTGTATTTCTTGCGTAATAACATGTATGCATCTACCGACATTTCGAGTGATTTTTCCTCATTTCAACATATTCGAAGCTTACGATATACACTTTAAATCACATATTATCCCCTAAGGAATGTGTGTACCAAATTTCAGACCGACAGGACAATATTTGTAGGTTCCGACGTAATGCTAAACTCAGTATAGTTGCTGCCTTCATGTACTCATTTTTTTTTTTTTTAATTACCAGATTTCGTTTAAATGGTGGCTCACCATCATATTACAGATACATCCATTTGAACTGCATCATTGTAACATCGTATATCTAAATCACGATTTAATGAATTCCGAATATACTCCGTTTCGAAATGTTGCTTCTATGTAAATTTAGAGATTAAGCTCGACTCTTTGGTTTCACCAAAGACCACAGAGTATCTCAATGCTGGAAATACACGTCACATAGTTGGCTCTAATCCCACTTCACTCACACACACGTTCCCGAATTTATTTTCCATTTAATAATGTATCTGTAACATGTTTTAACTATGCTTATAACTTAACCACCAAGCATCCGTAATGACAGCTGAACTTACAGCAATCCTGGAAGCCTTAAAATATGCGGGAGGAAGTAGGGAAGATAAGATTATTATATTAACCGACTCTCGTTCAGCAGTAATGATACTGAAGAACCACATCGCCCAGCGCCACAACAACCAACTAGTTTATGATATAATGAAGGAAGTAGATAAGCTACAAAGCAGGGAGAAAGAAGTAACAATAGTATGGGTAAAAGGCCACTGTGGTATGCGAGGCAACGAAATGGCAGACAACCTAGCCAAGAAAGCTATCACGGACGGAGTAAGACGCCCACACAAGATACCTGCGTCGGACCACCTGAAGAAATTCAAAGAAGCATTGAGATCTAGATGGGAAGACGAGTGGGCACGTACAGCAGAGTACAAAGGAAGTCATTACAGGGAAATCCACCCGCATATACCTAAATCACATTGGTACAAAAAATGGAGGGTAACCAGAAAATTTTATGTAACAATTATGCGTCTGAAAGCCAACCATGGAGCCTTTAAAAAACACTTATACCGCATCGGAGCCCAAGAGACGCCTTACTGTGAGTGTGGAGAGGTGGAGGACACCAACCATCTGTTATTAGGATGCCCGATGAGAAGAGCAGCAACAGAGAAGCTCCTCAAGAAACTACGCGACCTGGGTTACGTGGGCCCAACCAGGGTCACCACACTTCTGGCCACTGAGGACGTCAGAACGTATAAAATAATATATGAATTTTTTATAACGATGGGAATTACAATATAGATATGTTTCTGAGATTATGTTGTATATTGTTCTTTCTTGTATTAATTTTAATATGGAACAGGGAAATTGGGAAAGCATGTAATTGTATATGCTATACTGTAAATTAAAGTCTGTTTAGTATTAGTGTAATATACAAAAACATAAAAAATTTTATAATGTAATTGTATATGTCATGTTAACTCTGCTTAGTATTAGTATCTGCAAATACATAATGTAAAATTGTATACATAGGATGGCTGTATGGTCAGGAAACCAAAAGCCAATAAATAAATAAATAAATAAATAAATAATAACTTTTTTTTTTAACTGTTGACCAAAGATCACAGACATCGCTAAGTGTCGTTGCCTCTTAAAAACAATTGAATGTATACAACGAATGATTTATTTTATTTTATTTAATGTGTTTTTAACACATATTATATGTACATTTTGGCTTTATGCACTTCTTCCCCATATAAACTTTAACTATGCCAAATCTCACACTTCTCCGTGCGCGCAATATTCTGAAAAATGTTTTACGCATATCCCGCGCTGGTGTATATATATCGCAATGCAATATATTTCGCATTGCCCTGTTTGTAACTTCTCAATTTGCTCCTGGTTGGCATAAAGGAGCACTTTTGAGCAATACTTCACATGAGGCGCAGTCATGGTGTTTTAAATTAGGTTTCTTGTATAGGCTCTAACTAAATTGCCTACCCTATTCAGAGATAGAGGGAGAGACATAGGGTAGCGCGGCGCGCTCTAATTCAGTTATTCTTGATGATAAACATGTAAGTGAGAAAACGTTTGAAAAATTACTGAAATTGTGCTTAAAGTTTGTTGGAAGTGCTCTCATAATGAAACACTGGATGAATATTTGAGGGGTAATTTTCGCTCCATTTTTTAGGAAAAACACGTCTTTGGCGCATATCATTATATATGACATCATCAATCCTCAACTATTTACTGTACAGCGATATAATTGTGCAGGTGCATGCACGTATACATTGACATATGCCATATGTAAAATAAGTTTTGAATATCTTTTAGTAGCAAAAAAGTGATAAATTAAAACGTCAGACATGATGTTGTGTTTACTGCATTCCAATGTAAACAAAAGGTAGTTTTTGAAGCGTATATGTATCTATCACGTCCTAATTCCTGCACTATGTGTCGCGGGGTGATGTAATTTTGTTGAAGCATTCAGTAGTATATGTAGATACTCTCTGCAGTGTGTCAATAGTTAAAAAGTAATAAGTTAAAACGTCATGGCATATGCTGAAGTTTAACCGCATGAACAGCGAAAATTTATTAAGCGATAATTTTTTTAATTTATTTTTTTTTCGCGGGGGGGGGGGGGGGGAAGGAGGGGGGGGGAATCAGCAAAACAAATTTCAGTATAGGTATGATATTAAAAATACCCCAATCGATCAGGTCTTGGCCCCCCCCTACAAAGTATCATATGGGCGCCCATGTCATCAGACTGGGAGAAAATAAAACATGGAATTCCACAAGGCTCTGTCTTAGGTCCCCTCCTCTTTCTGTTATACATCAATGACCTTCCTGGAAATTTATCCGACAAAGTTGAGAGTGTTTTATTTGCAGATGACACTAACCTGACTGTGCGTAAAACACCAAACAGTACTATAGAATTTAATGTAAATGAAGTACTTAGAGTAGTAGCAAATTGGTTTAAGGCAAATTCATTAAAATTAAATTTTGAAAAAACACATTATATTAGGTTTAAAACAAAAAACTATGCACAGCCAGATATATGTATAAACTATAAAAACAACACAATCTTAGAAACAGAGAGTATAAAATTTCTTGGTATTAAAATAGATCAGAAACTCTGTTGGCATGATCATATCACTACACTACTGACAAAGTTAAGTAGTGCCACCTTCGCAATACGAACACTTTCTCTAACAGCAGATCTAGAATTAATGAAACAGGTGTACTCCTCATATTTTCATTCAGTAATGTCATATGGCATAATTTTTTGGGGAAACTCTTCACAAAGTAAAAAAGTTTTCATAGCACAGAAAAGAGCTATTAGGTTTCTGTGTAGGGTAAAACCAAGAACTTCTTGCAGACAACTCTTTAAGAAACTCAATATCCTTACAATGTATTCTCAGTACATATATTCTCTCGTGAGCTTTGTCATAGAAAATTTTAACCTGTTTGCACCTAATTCACAGGTGCACAGTTTCAATACAAGAAACAGAAATAACTTGCAAAAACACAAACATCTCTGTCATTAGTACAAAGAGGAGTTAATTATTCTGGGATACATCTGTTTAATAAACTACCTAATCATATAAAACAGCTTTCAGATAATAAAGATGTATTCAAACAAAAACTTAGAGATTATCTTATTGGCAACTCCTCCTACTCCATTCAAGAATTTGAAGAAAATAATTAATTGTACTCATTATGACGTTTGCAAAACTCAGTTGCAAAAATGTATGTTTATTATTATTTCTTGTATTTGTAAAATATGTATATATATATATATATTTAGATAAAGGAAACAAAGAAACTGCCGCGAGGCACTGAAAATAAGATAGGATAGGGAAAATAAACAGTTACCCGTCACTTACCACAGATGAAGGCAGGAGGGCGAAACACGTAAAAACACAAAAACAAAAGAATTACACAATATTTCGACTTTTCAGTCTTACTCGTGTAGGAGGCGAGACATATGGCAGGGGGAAAGATGTGGTCACATCCGAGCCCGCCACATGAATGAAGCACAGGCGGAAAACGCGTGGTAGTGGAAGAATTGCCGGGAGGGGGGGGGGGGGGGAATAGGCCTGACCAGCGATAAAAGTGAAACAAATAAATATAATGTCTGTGTAGCTTAGTTAAAAAAGTTATAATTGAAAATATATACAAAAAATTAAAAAAAATAAATAAAGAAGGAAAAAAAAAATTATATAGAATATATAAAAAAAAAAAAAATAATCTAAAAATAACCGACTGTAAAATGAAATGAGAGATGGCAAGTGACAGGTTTAACGTAGGTTTAGGCCAGGGGTGTGTCTGGTGTCAAGGATATGTTGATAGGCTAGTTCCCATCTGCGGAGTTCTGAAGGGGTGGTGGTATTTGGAAAAACTCTAATAGCTCTGACTGTGAAACAGGTGTTGAGGTTGTTTGAATTATGGAAGTTCGCATGAGTTGCCACGGGATGGTCTGGGTTGGAAGTATAAACTGTTTGCCTGTGGCCATTCATTCTGTAGGAAAGTTGTTGAGTGGTGAGACCAATGTAAGAGGCAGTGCAGTGGATGCAGGTGAGTTGGTAAATAAGGTGAGTGGTAGCACATGTGGCATGTCCAATTATTGGGAAAGATTCGCCTGTGACAGGATTAGAGTAAGTTACTCTAATCCTGTCACAGGCGAATCTTTCCCAATAATTGGACATGCCACATGTGCTACCACTCACCTTATTTACCAACTCACCTGCATCCACTGCACTGCCTCTTACATTGGTCTCACCACTCAACAACTTTCCTACAGAATGAATGGCCACAGGCAAACAGTTTATACTTCCAACCCAGACCATCCCGTGGCAATTCATGCGAACTTCCATAATTCAAACAACCTCAACACCTGTTTCACAGTCAGAGCTATTAGAGTTTTTCCAAATACCACCACCCCTTCAGAACTCCGCAGATGGGAACTAGCCTATCAACATATCCTTGACACCAGACACACCCCTGGCCTAAACCTACGTTAAACCTGTCACTTGCCATCTCTCATTTCATTTTACAGTCGGTTATTTTTAGATTATTTTTTTTTTTTTTATATTCTATATAATTTTTTTTATATTCTATATAATTTTTTTTTCCTTCTTTATTTATTTATTTTTTAATTTTTTGTATATATTTTCAATTATAACTTTTTTAACTAAGCTACACAGACATTATATTTATTTGTTTCACTTTTATCGCTGGTCAGGCCTATTCCCCCCCCCCCCCCCCCTCCCGGCAATTCTTCCACTACCACGCGTTTTTTCCGCCTGTGCTTCATTCATGTGGCGGGCTCGGATGTGACCACATCTTTCCCCCTGCCATATGTCTCGCCTCCTACACGAGTAAGACTGAAAAGTCGAAATATTGTGTAATTCTTTTGTTTTTGTGTTTTTACGTGTTTCGCCCTCCTGCCTTCATCTGTGGTAAGTGACGGGTAACTGTTTATTTTCCCTATCCTATCTTATTTTATATATATATTTACTATGATATGACTCATATTATGTGTATATGTATCAACAATGACATGTTTCACATCCCAGAGGTACTTCCTCAGCAGGGATCCATGGAACAAGATTGATAAATAAATAAATAAAGTATGCACAATTATTTCCCTACTTTTATTGTCAATACTAAAGGTTTAACAAACAGTTCATTTTCACGTTAAAACCCATGAAATATTCATTATTCTCTGTGAACAGTGAATATAATTCCACTTTTAAATATTATATTGTAGCTGTGCAGCCTGAGATCAGACTATAAAGAAACAAAGATGTTCTCTGGCATTTTTCCATAATTATTAATAAAATTCAGAGAAGCTGCAACATACTGTATTATGGAACAGATTAAAATTCTTAGGCTGTGGCCAATAAATTTTGATATCTTGGAGAAACAGTTGTTGAGTTTGATAATTTTCTCACCTTTTTAGACACAACAGTTTTACTTTGAGATTTTTCAAATTTTTATCATGTTTTTTGATTATTTTGTTTGTATAATTTTCATCAACTACCTTCACAGAAATTTGTTGTTCGATAGATTATATTCTATTAGGATGTGTCGATATTTGTCTATTTTAAGTTTTTTTATTGGTAGATCTTTTTAAATTTATTAATAATATTGCAATTTAAGTTAATATAGTAAATATTATATCATCATCCACAGAAGTGCTGGAATAAAATGAAAATTTGTTATTTTACAGGAAATGATTGATGAAGCTGACAGAGATGGTGATGGTGAAATAAACCAGGAAGATTTTTTAAGAATTATGAAGAAAACAAGTTTATATTAAAATACATTTTGTAATTTGATTGTGTGTATATTTTTTTAAATTCAACTTTAGAACTTTTTAATGTGTGTGCATATACTTAATATTCCTTACTGAACAATGACTTGTAATACTCTTAATGATGTGAATTTGTTGTTCTGTGTGTTATTGTTCCTGTTTATTATTTGTTAATATGAATGTACCTGGAATATTGTAGTTTAAGTGCTTATTTAAAAAATAATCTTTATTTTTTGAAAATGAATGATGGTTTATAGTACAACAGGAATTTAATTATTATTATTATTATTATTTTATTTTTTTGTGTTTTTCTTTTTGATTCTCTAGATTATTTTCAATTGATTGTGATTACTTTGTAAATTTTGTTGTTTACAGTGTGGTTTCCTATTCATTATTTCAGAATCAGAAAATCTTATCAGTAGAACTTCCCAAAAACATTAATTCTGAAAGCATAAAAGGTCAGCCACTTTATAATACCAAAGTGTATCTAGTGTCCTGAAAAATGTCAATTATTTTGCCACACAGTATTAAAATGATTTTTTTTTATAAAAAGAAACATGTCTCATCTTGAAATATAGTACTTCCTATTTATACTGTTCACCTTAGTTTTTTGTAGATACTTCTTAGCTTACTGTAACTACAGTATCACTGTACAGAGAGTATAAGAAAAACCTAGATTGACTGTATTTTAATTAAGAAAAAGCAACTAAAAATTAATATACTGATTTTTACTAAATACATGCTTTTCTTTTAGTGTGCTGGCAGCTCATTTACTCATGGATGCTCAGCAAAATCGAACTGTTATTAAATAACATACATAGCCTCAAATATCTCCGTACATTGTTGGTTGGGCAGTGCTAAGCATGACGTCAGAGTGTGACAGACATCGGTACATTGTGACCAAGAATACTGTTTTATGTATATAGATATAAGATTATGAAGATATAAAATAATAACTTGATGTTTCTTAGCTACTATATCTTTGATTCATAGTCTTCACATCTTGATACACATCTTAATGCGGAAGCTAGTTACAATCCTTTTCAAAGAACTTCTTTGCATTCCTGTAATTTGTACTTGAATAGGTTACTATTGTCAAATAACGAAGTACTACATTAAATAGTTTTCTTCTTTTATACAAAATACTTTCCACTGATCCATGTACATCAGACTTCTAACTGTTAGATCATCTGAAATGGACAGTTAATTTAAACAGATTAATTTAAATTGAGGTTTTATTCCAGTAATGTTCTGCATCATTATTTCATACTGCTAGACTGAATCAAACTTGTTTGAGAGCATTAACAGTGGGTTCTCCCATATAACAAACTGCCCAACATTGTGAATTTATTACATAAAAGGATATTAATTACAAATATTAAACTAGCTGGAAACAATGTTTTGAGTTTTTTAAATCTGCAGATTTACTGAAGTTTAGAATTTGATGATACCTGATGAATTTATTTTATTTTTCACCCCATGTTGATTGTTAAAATTTTATTGAAAATGAATTTGAATTTAAATTAATTCAAAACATTATTACTATTATGACGTATATATTATTTTAAAACTCGAAAAGGCGCTGCTCAAAATTGGCTGTCATATTAATTTTATTACATCTGTACTGCTCAAACTCTTGTGCAAAAACAAAACCTTCCTGTGTTTAGATCTTGGAATAGCAATATACATTATTCCTAAGTGCAATTCTTGCTTGCCGATATCGATTAGTACTTTATACACAGTCAAGTCTTGAGACAAATGTAACTTGAATTAGAAATTGCATCCTAATGATTGACTGTGATCCAATGATAAATGTAGCTTCATTTGTGGGATTGGGACTAAACTATTAATTACTGGTATTGTGTAATTGTTAAACTGAACCATTGTTATAAAAGGCTTTAAATTATCTGGTGATTCACCTGACCTGTACAATATTCCAAGTGTTCCATTCACCAAGACATTCTTAGTCCAGAGATTATTTCTGTTCATTACAGGATATTTGTTGCAGACATAAAGGATTAAACCCATTGGCAACTGACTGCTACAGTATTTCTAAAAATGACTTTGCTGTCTGCTAGAATGTTGGCTATAGGCAGTGCCATTTATCTAAATTTCTGCCACTGTGCGGAATCATGCGACTTTCAGCAGTTTCTTGCTTATCGCGATCTTAAGGATGCTAGTTAGTAAACAAAGTATTTGTTTCTGCGTAGACATTTATTGTTATAATCAACTGAGACTGTATGTTTGACTTGATTTGTAATCAGTTCAACAGGTAAGAATTTGAATGTCTTTGTTAGTCATCCAAAACAACGTTTTATTGAGTAAAACTCACAATTGTCAACTTTGTAATGTATTTGTTATTTTTGCAGCAACTTGGGAGCTATTCAAAGGGTTTCGCACCATATTTCAAGATGTCCACCTTCACCATTTTTTAATTTTTCTTACAGATTGATTCAAAATTTTCAGTTTTTGCCTCTCTGCTATTGTCAGATGTCACTCAGGATGAAAGTGGAATATAATTAAAGTTGAGGAATAATGTGCTTAATCATTATACAAAATATTACTCGGTCTGTTTGATAGTTTTCTTCATGTCCTCAAAAACCAGTTATGGTCACTGAGTTTGTTACTGGCGGACTTCTGACCTAAAAATAGCCCATGTAATTCTTGTTTTCCAGAAAGGAGATTGGAGAGACCCTAAGAATTATCGACCCATATCTCTAACATCTGTTTGCATTAGAATTCAGGAGCTGTTATATGCTCAAATATAAAGTTTCTAGATTTCAGAGGAACAGATCGTGTGAAACACAATTGGCCCTATTTTAGCATGACTTAATGAAAGTTATCAATAGAGATTCACAAGTTGATACAATTTTCTTGGATTTTCAGAAACCTTTTGACTCTGTACCACACAAGCGACTTTTAGTGAAGATTCGATCATATGGTATATCGGAACAGATTTGTGAACGAATATGAGATTTTCTAACTGGTCAGTTGCTGTATGTCATTGTTGTTGGAAAATCCTCTTCTAATGTACATGTTACTTGGGGCATGTCCACATTTGGATTACTGTTGCGCATTTTGGGATCCATATCACAAGGGATTGATTGATGCATTAGAGAAAATACAGAGGAGTGCCGCTCGATTTGTGACTGCTTGCTACAGCCCTTACAAAAGTGTCACAGAATTGATTCCTAGGTTGGGTTGGGATTGTTTGGCAGACAGATGATGTTGTTTTCTTGTTAATTTATTGTGGAATACGTGAAATTCTTTGATTTACGGGTACAATGTAACACTTCTTCCGCCAATGACAATACAGGATAAAATTAGAGAAATAAGCTGTCACATTGATGCTTTTGTCTATTCTTTCTATCCTTGTTCTATTCGGAATTGAAATGCACAGAATCCTTACCACCCTCTCCCACCCTCAGAATCTGTCAATTGCTGAGTATAGATGTAGATGTAGAGTGTGCCAGATAGTTCTTGCAGCAACTTGGGAACTACAAGTATTTAAAGAGTTTTGTACCACATTTTGAGATGACCTTCCTCTCTGTTTCCAAAAAATTTCTGTACAAACTGATTCAAAATTTTTGATGTTTGCTGTTCTACCAATGTTGGAGATCATTTAGGGTAAAAGATGAATATACAAAATAAGGTGCTGAATCTATGAAATTTTTTTATCTCAAACTATTTGACAGGTTTTTTCCCATACCCTCAAAAAACTATTTTTCCCTTTTTGAAATTTGAATTGATATAACTTCCAATTTTTGTTGCAACCTTAGATCATACCATCTATGTGTAAAATATATATGTACAGTATTTTTTTCTTTAATGTCTCATACAAAAATAAAATAGATGTGAACTCTCAATTATTTCCTCCAATGTATGTTGTACCTTGCAGATTTAAAGAATAGTTTTTGAAGTAGCTCTGAATAATTGAAAAAAACGATGGGTTGGTAAAAGAAAGAGGGAAAATGGGTGTGTAGGGAAATTTCCACTGGAGCGTGTGCTCCATTGCAGTTAATTTAAGTGATATGATAAATGAGCTGAATGGGACCATTTGAAGACAACAGGAGGGTGAACCTCACATTCTGGAGGACGGCGGTTCGAATCCCCGGGCGGGCATCCAGATTTGGGTTTTCCATGGTTTCCCAAATCACTCCAGGCAAATGCTGTGATGCTTCCTTCAAAAGGCCATGGCCAAATTCCTTCCCATGGAACTGTTAAGAGACGTTAAGCAGTTTTAAAAAAAAAAAAAAAAAAAGTGACGAGAGTGTACAAGCTGTATTATTAGAGAAGAGGTGTGGAAGAATTGGGAGTAGTGTTTGGAAGGGAAAAGATGACCATGACTACAACCTGGCATTCAAGTATGGGTGAGTAAAGATTTTGTTTCATTGGTAAGGGTATCAGGGATTGGAATAAGTTACCAAGAGAAATGATTAATAAATTACCAAAAATGCGGAAAGAATTTAAAGTTGAAATTTGTAAAGGGCAAAAGAAGGCAGGCACAGGAAAGGGAAATATGGTTATGTAGGGAAATTGCTAGTGTAGCATGTGCTCCATCACAATTAAGTTAAAAATTAATTAGATTGCACCAGTCATGGGTGGAGAAAGTTGAACAATGATATTTGTGGGAAAAAATAATCTTGGTGATGACCAGTCGAGGTAAAAATTTTAAAAATATAACTTCGCTCTGTTATAAGAGAAAGAATAGGTAAATAAATAATTGGATGAAATTATAAAGATATTAAAATTATATGTGCAAATTTGTAATAAGTGACAAGTTTACCAGTGGGGTCTTAGTATAGGTTGAGGTGAGGGGTGTGTCTGGTGCTTGGGATGTGTTGACAGACCAGTTCCCATCTATAGAGTTCTGAAGAGTTTTCCCAGACAATACTACCTCAGAGTTTTTTTGTGTTCTACTGTAGTCATTTTATCCTGGGAAACTAATACCTAGCAGTCAACGGGAGGTAAAATATCAATTAGAAATTAATGGATAAACATGCAGATTATTCATGTTTCTTGGCAAATAACTGAAAAAGTACCAAATTGTTTATCCAATTTTCAGAATCTTGTCATTTCAACATTAATGCTCAAAGATTAACTTAATCTTACAAATTACACGTTATTGACATAAGGAGAAAAGATAATGAATAGCTTGTAGGCAATATAAATTACAAAGAATAGGGAAAATAACTCTCAAGTCAACCACTCACCAAATCTGAAAGCTGCAAGCACTGAGGTAAGCTGTGGTGTGTGCACACCTCTTTTGCCAATGGTCAAATCGTCTCTACATGAATAAGTTTTTAAACTGAAATATTGTAAGATTTATTCATCTTGTGTGTTATGTATTTTCAGCAGCCTTTAACTTTGATGAGTGATGGGTTATTTTCCTTAACCTTTGCTGTTTATATTGCCTATTTATATTGCCTAAAAAGACAGCTTAATGAAGGTATGAAGAAATGCTGGAAATATGTATTTAAAATTACAAACGTTTATTTATTTTCAATGTTATTTCCAAAAATAATGAAAAACAGTTAACTAAATGATAGTTTCTAGTCAGTCAAAAAACATTAAAATAGCAGCTACATTACATATTAAACAAGAAATCATAACCTGTTTTGTAACATATTGTACAGCTCATATGTTTAGTTGTGTAGAACACCTGAACCACTGATCATCGCTTTTCTTTGGAGTGGAGCTGTAATTCTAAGTTTTGAGAGTGTTAAGTTTAAAAACAGAAACCTCGGCTGGCAGAAAACAAGCACCCTTGAGGCGAGAGGTGGTGAACTAATGGGCAAAAACTGAATAGAAAAAGAACGGCATGATTCAAAAGGGGAGAAAAAAATGCATATAGTAAATGATAGTTCCATTCATAATCCTAATATAAAAATAAAAATTTTGTTTTGTGCTAATACATAAATAACTGGTGCTATGGAATAAAAGGTATTTGAAAGATGCAATTGGCTACATAGTGGGGTGTGGGAAGGAAGAGTATCATCAGAGATTGAGGCTGGAGTATTCTCTGATGTTTAGGATGTGTTGACAAGCTTGGAATGGAAGAAGTTGGTGATTGTTTGTAATGAGAGATGGGTTCCAATTCCTATTGAGACTAGAACAGTTAAAAACTGCACTCATTTTTATCTTGAGGTGGAAAAGTGGCATCATCAAAGAAGAATACTTCCATTATTGGACAGTTCCATAGCATGAATAAATAAATAAATTCCATACCACAACAGTATGAATAAAATTGGCTACCAGTCGAGGTGAGAATAGAGATAACTAAATGTTAGTTTTGGAGAATAAAATACAAGAATAATTAATGGAAGATAATTTTGGTTTCCCCAAGTGTTGTAAAGGATCTAATGAGAATGATTGATACTGTGAGCAAGACTTCTGGATGTCGAAATCAACATTGTGCTGTTTTGGGAATTTGAAGTGGGAGAGTAAGATACAGACTAATATTCAGAAGAATATACAACCAAGTTAAAAGTCTGAACAGATATATTGTAGTATACTTTGTTAGAATAAGTTATTATTATTAATTTAATTTGGATGGAGCACACTTTTCAGCGGAAATTCCCTTAGTTACCTAATTACCCCTTTTTATTTTATAATTGTCATGTATAATTTGAGTGTTAAATTCTTCCCCCATCTACTTCTGTGATTTAAAGGTTTTAAATTCCTGCCGCGTTTTTGGTAAATTATTCATCATTTCACTTCGTTAGGGGGCAGCCATTAATTACGTGAGGTGTTTTTGTGGAATTTTGGACCTTTGCCCCCCCCCCCCATTTAAAATGGCATGAGATTTTGACGGAGACTTCCCCCCTGCTAATCGACCTCATAGTATTTTAGACCCCCCCTTTTTTTTAGCTTTCATGCTTGCAAGGGCAGTTATACTCCCCCTCCCCCCTAGGGTCGACTTTCGTTTCAAATGTAGACTTTTCTTTTAGCTCTACCATCCTTCAATAATTTCAAAACCTAACGTGAGATTTCCATTGGCCTCTCCCCCTTGGTGAGATTTCACCGGACCCCCCCCCCCCCTCCACCCCCACATTTCACCTCACGTAATTAATGGATGCCCCCTAATTTGTTCCAATTCCTGACACGCCTACCTATGAAAGAAAATTTTCTCACTCCCTTATGCATGAAATCAAGTACAATCTTGCCATCTAACCCCTTCCATGCACTATTGCTAATTATTTGCCAAAATTCCTCCAAGCACAATCACAAATATATGTGTTGTACATTCCCTGGACTCTCTTCGTCCTACTCCTATCCTCCAATGACTCCAAATCCAGCTTCTTTATCATATCAGATACTTTATAGGTTCTGCAATAATTACCACAAACAAATATAGCTGCTCTTCTTTGCATGCCTTCCAGATCCTATACTTCATACAAAAAATGTGGCTCCTAAACTACACCACCATATTCAACCAATGTTCTGACCAAAGTTTTATAACCCAATTCCCTAACTTCTCTGGTACATCCTCACCAGTTAAAGGAGAATTTTGGAAACTATGCTTACCACCTGACATGTGTTCTACCCAGTTGATTTTACTATCAAACGTTATTCCAAGATATTTACACTTTAAGCATTCTACCCCACCCTGTAATCGTAAACAATCCTGTCTACCTAATAAGCTGACTGTTCTTGGCATTTATCTTCATTCCGTGCTGACCTATCTTTTAGCTGTACTATCCACTTCACCCTGCAGCTGTTCACAATCCTCTCCCATTTTGATCCTACCATTTACCATTATGTCATCTGCAAACAATCTATATTCTGACCATAAATTGTCAACACAATCATTCATTTGAATAATGAGCAATAGTCCCAATACACTACCCTGTGGCACTCCCATATTTACTTTCACCTCTTATGATTATGTATTTCCTACTTTAGCACTTTGATTTCTTGGTTTTTAACAATTCCTCTACCCATCATGTAATGTTTTAATTAAATCCAATGTTTCCAGTTTATTTAAAACCATTTTATAACCCACTGTGTCACATGCCTTAGAAAGATCTAGTGCTACACTGTCAGCCTGCGCTTCCATGTCCAGTTCATCTGAATTATTTCGCATGTAGCCCACCATCAGTTAACAGGATGAAGTTAGAGACTCCATAAACTGTGGGGAGTGAGAGGTTTGACCTGTTTCTAGGGTCAGATGGGAAAGAGCCTCGTGTAGACGTAGGAGTAGGTAAGGTGCAGCAGGCCTATAGGAATATAGGTGCAGAAGGAAAAAATAGGAAGAATAAGATTCTGCTGCTAGGGAGTAGTCATGGGAGGGGTGTAGGTCCTCATCTGCAGGATCAATTAGACACGGGCTACCAGGTCACAAGCTTGTTCAAACCCAGTGCATCATTAGGTCAGGTAATAGAGAATATAGGTACAATAGTGATAGTGGGAGGTGCGGGAAATAGTATTGATAGAAACATGAGTTGTAGTATTGAGAGTGACCTGGGGAAGGTGGTGAAGGAGATGTAGCATACCAGGGTGGAACTCATGCAGGTTCTAAGTCACCACAGTTGAATCATGCTGTGAGGTGGGTAAATGTTGAAACAGAGATGCTAATTGGAAGAAGCATTAGTTCTGTTTTGGGGGTTGTGCCTGTGAGCACCATTGGTAGGTGGAGTTTTACTAGGCATGACCTACAGGGGGAAGGGAGTACTTTATTAGTTATAAGCTAAAGCTGTAAGGGAGCCCACTTCCAGTTATGGTGGGGTCGGGACTATGCCTTTTATTATGTTAGGGACTGCTGGTGAGGGGATAAAAATAAGTGATCAAAGGGATACTGGTTGTAAATGCACTATGGAAAAAAATACAAATGCTAATGAAGCTATTGGAATAATAACAGCATTGGGTACAACTGGAAAGGCAAAGGTTAATGCTGAAAATACCACAAAGCCAAAAATAAGGGTGTTATTGGTGAATTGTAGAAGTATAATGAACAAAGTGATAGAATTTGCAAACTTAATAAAGATACCTGAACCACAAGTGATTATAGGAGTAGAGTCTTGGTTAAAGGGAGGAGTACTAGACAATAAGGTTTTCCCTGAAAGTTATAGAGTGTACCACAGAGAGAGCAATTGGTAGAGGGGTATGCATACTGATTAGCAAAGATTACTGCAGTTCTCTAGTGTTCGTAGACCATGAGTTATTATATGTAGATTTTTGGGGTAATAAAAAAAAAAATCAGGGTACTGGCTTACCATAGTGGAAGAATGAATGATGAAGATGCGATTCTTGGACAGAAACTCAATTCACAATTCAGAGGTGAGTATAGAGTGGTTATTATTGGAAGGGTTTTAGATTTATCAGGGGTTAACTGGGTAAGAAACAAGATTAATAACGCAATGGAACAATGATTTGCAAATACCTTAGTAAGAGAAGGAGGTTTTACATAAGCAGTAGAACAAAATATGAGTGGACCAAACATGTGGGATATCTTTTTAATAAAGCTTGATGAAAACCTTGTAGGTTGTCACGTAACTGAAGGAATAAGTGATCACAGTACATTACGGATGGATATTAGGGGATTTAGTAAACTAGTGGCCAAAATAGAAGGGAGAAAGAGGTATAATTATAAAAAGGCACAGACTTTAGAATTGAAGAGATATTTCAGGAAAAAGTTCATAAAATGGAAGGATTACACAAATACAGTGGAGGCAAAATGGGAAAAGTTTAAAGAGATAGTAAAAAAGTGCAAGGAAATGTTTATTCCGAAGCAGAAAATAAAGATAAGTACAGAACCTACAAACTACAATGGGGAGGTGATGAGCTTAAAGAGGCTGTGAGATGGGAACACAACAGAGTTAGGTGACATTATGGAAATAGGGAATACTTAAAACAACTAAACAAGCAATTAATAAGAGCAAAGGATGGGGTTATGAAGAATATTATTGGTGCAAGAGGACCACTGAACACTACAAATAGAAACTTCTATTGCTATATTAGAAACTGAGGAAAGGGAACCTATTCAGACAAATGTAGATAATAATGGGGAAGTCACTGAGGATTTAAAAATTGCAGAGATATTGAGTGACTAGTTTAGTGGTACAACTAGAGACAATCATCCTGTGGTGGAAGGGAATGAAAATGAGAAAACCACAAAATTTGAAACAAATTCTCAGTAAATTAACTACATATTTATTAAATATTGTGTGATATGATGTTGTACCTTACATTGAAATTTTATTTAAAACTAGCTGATACCCGCGACTTCGTACGCATGGATTAAGAATTTCTTTGCCAGAATTGAATATAGAAAGTTGTTGGTAGGGAAGGATTGGTCCCAAACAACACTGAGTCGGGATAATATGACAGGAAAGCCATCACATATCGTTCTACCATCGAACCTGTCTCTTGAAGAGAATCAATTTCCAACATATTTAAAAATAGAAAAACAAACAAATATGTGTGTGTGGGGGGGGGGGGGGCGTTAACTAAGGGCAGCTATATTTCAGCTTGGTATTTTCTTCTTTCTTCAGGATGAGCATCCGATTCTTGGGTTCTAATAACTTTAGCTGCTCGTGCTCTGCTAGAGCTGCAACTTAGGCCAGTTTACGCCTGCAAGGCATGTCAAAAAGAGGGCAAAATAAACTGCTTCCCGAAACATTTAAGCAGACACAAAGTAAAAGGACAGATAAAATCGATATCTATACTAAATAATATGTTTTTTCTCTAAACGAAATTTATTAACAAATTATACACTAACATAATGCGCAAGAAGCATAGCTTGAGCAAGCGACGTAACATTGCAGACTAACACACACACATCTGTCTCTCTGTCACCATTCGATAAGTTATTAAAATTTCGTGACTACAACTGTTAATCACACCGTGTACCCTCCCTACAGATTTTCTTGTCAAATTCCATCAATATCGGTATGGGCATTTGGTTGTCAAAACAAGACAGAGACTTACTTCCACATTTATTGTATTATTACTGCAGATCACAGACATACTGACTGCAAATCATCCCTGAGGGATCAATATAATGTAAAACATTGTACACCTACAGCATTGAAAGACTACCTACGATTTGCCTCGCATTGCACCCCTAACTTTGTGATATCTACAGTTTAACATTCAATCCGAATATCCTACAGCCAGGCGTGACTTACGGTCAAAAACAATTTTTAAAAATCTAAGCCTTCACGGAGATTTGAACCAGAGACCATGACCCAAACATTAGTTAGCAAGCACTTTAACCACTGAGCTAACTGACCGCTACATGGAAAAAACAGTACAGAGATATCCATCGCGTCTGTCTATCTCCGTTCAGTAATTTTTCGAAATTATAAGACAACATGTATTATCTATACATATAATTTTTTAACCAAATGTAGACAGTATTTTTCTCCTTATTTCAAAGGATAAGTGTGCAAAGTTTCATCGAGATTGTGGATTTGTATGAAGCACAAACAAACATACATTCATCTTTATATATATAGATGGGTTTGGAGTCTTGCTGCTTACAATAGGATTGGTAAAGAGTGATAGTAGTATGAGTTCATAAAGGATGGGTTACAAGTAGGGTTGAAAATTACAGGCCAATTAGTTTGACATCAGTGATAGGCAAAATGATGGAGAGATTGATATGCAACTATATCAGAATTCAGATTGACATCATGGCTTTAGGTAATGATATTCATGTGAATCTCAGATTGTGGGCTATATGCAAGATGTTTCAGATGACTTGGATAAGGGAGGTCAAGTTGATAGTGTGGCACTAGATCTTTCTAAGGTGTTTGACAGAGCGAGCCATAAAATGGTTTTAAATAAACTGAATTCCACTGGACTGGATGAAAAAGTTACTTGCTGGGTAGAAGAATTCTTAAAAGCCAGAAAGCAAAGTGTTATAGTTGGAAATACATTATCAAAAGAGGTGGAGGTAAATAGGAGTGCCACAGGGTAGTTTATTGGGGCCGTTGCTGTTCATAATTCTAATGAATGATGGGTTATGGTCAACCTTTTCAACATTTGTTAAAACTATTAAATCTGATATGTTATTTGCAGTAACTTTGCCCAGATCAACAACATGAGAAACATCGCTAAATTTTGCAGCTAGTGAAATGATGACTCTAGATATTTTTTAGATGATATGATGGTATACAATAGGATCAAAACGGGAGAGGATTGTGAACAGTTGCAGGGTGACCTGGATAGAACAGCCAAATGATAGGTCAGCATGAAATGAAGATAAAAGCCAAGAAGAGTCAGCTTATTAGGTAGACAGGATTGTTTATGATTAAAGGGTGTGGTAGAATGCTTAAAGTGTAAATATCTTGGAATAATGTTTGAGAATAAAATCAACTGGGTAGGACACATGTCAGGTGGTAAGCATAGGTTGCAAAATTCTCCATTAACTGGAGAGGATGTACCAGAGAAGTTGGGGAATTGGGTTATAAAACTTTGGTCAGAACATCGGCTGAATATGGTGGTGTAGTTTGGGAGCCACATTTTTTTTGTATAAAGTATAGGAGCTGGAAGGCATGCAAAGAAGAGCAGCTAGATTTGTTTTTGGAAATTATCACAGGACCCAGAATGTATCTGATATGATAAAGAAGCTGGATTTGGAGTCATTGGAGGAGGACAGGAGTAGAATGAAGAGAGTCCAGGGAATGTACAACACATATGTTGGTGATTGGGCTTCCAGGTATTTTGGCAAAGAATTAGCAGTAGTGCATGGAAGGGGATGGATGACCATGACCACAAGATGGTACTTGATTTAATGCATAAGGGATTGGGAAAATTTTCTTTCTTAGGTAAGGGTGTCAGGGATTGGAACAAATTATGAAGTGAAGTGATGAATAATTTACCAAAACCGCCGAAGTAGCTTAAAATTTGTAAATCACTGAAGTAACTGGGGGAGGAATTTAAAACTCAAATTATAAAAGAAATTTAATGATGCAACTAAGGAAAATGGAAGCGGCTTCTAGGCGATATAAATAAGAAAAGAAAGGGAAATTAACCCACCACATACCAAAGTGGACGGATGCGATGAGAGAACACTAATGCTGACAAACAACTACACAATATTTCGGCATCTGCCTTGCTCACAAATAGAAAAACGGGCCATTAGGCTCGGAACGTGTGTGCACAACGAACGTTACCTATTAAAAAATATGTATATAAAAAGGGGTAAATGGATGATTGGGGGAATTGCCACTGGACTGTTAGCCCCATCACAATTAAAATTAATAATAATTTGAGATTCACATGGATGTCCTTGTCTAAATCCATGATGACGACCTGCAAAATAGTTTGTTTCCTCATAGACATTTCTCATAAAATTGCACATCAATCTCTCCATCATTTTCTCTATCACCGATAGCAAACTAATCTGCCTGTAATTTTCAATCCTATATGCCCCTCCCCTTTTCTATGAACCGGTACTACTATCACTCTTTTCCAGTCCTCTGGTAAATAGCAAGACTCCTGACTCATTTTAAATCAAATTTCAAGGTAAGGTACAATATTGCATTCCATAATATTTGATACTTTTGTGGTAATATTATCTACACCAGCCCCTTGCGTTGTTTTTAGTTTTCTGCATTCCTTAATAATTTCCTGAGAATCTACTTCACATTTTGTAGTTTCCTCAATTATACTTACAGGGAGACTCTACTCCGATTTATTCCCTCACATCACAGTATTTTCTACTGCCTTCCTGTCTCTTAAATCTGTTGTGTTCCTGTCTCACTGATCTGTTTAACCTTCTCACTTCCCTGTTGTATTATGTAGGTTCAATATTTCTCTTTATTTTCTGCTTGTGAATAAATATTTGATCACCCTTTGACTATCTCCTCAAACTCTTTCGACTTCACCTCCACTGTACTTGTGACATCCTTCTATTTGCTGAACCTTTACCTAAAATATCTCTTTAAGTCTGTGACTTTTTATAACTACACCTATTTCCCACTTCCATTTTAGCCACCGGTTTATTGAATCCCCTAATATCCATCAGTAATAATAATAATAATTTTTAATAATAATAATTTTTAATAATAATAATTTTTTATTGCCAATATGCTTGTGATACAAATTTCTAGCAAAGTCAATACAAAAGGTACATTCATACATATATTTTTTTACAATTGATCAAGTTTGTACAGGACCTTATTACATAGATAAGATTTTATTCCAATTTTGAATTCATTCCCAGTCAATATCTTTAGATGAGCTGGAAGCTTATTATATAGCCTGGCTCCCATTTCATAGGCACTCTTACCTGCTGCCTTAGAGTTATGTCTTTTGATATGAAGGTCTGTCTTGGTATAAGTGTTATATTTATGAATTTCACTATTCGTGTGGTTAAAGTGAGTAATGCATTGTGATCACTTATTGCTTCAGTTATCTGAAACCCCACAAGATTTTCATCAGGTTTTATTATCAAGATATTCAACATGTTGGGTCCCCTCATGTTCTGCTCTGCCACTTGTGTAAAACCTCCTTCATGTAGTAGGGTATTTGCAAATCTCTGTTCCCTTGTGTTAGTAGTTATTTCCTACCCAGTTGACACCTGGTAAATTTAAATACCCTCCAGTAATTACCATTCTATGCTCAACTGTGAATATGAATTCAGTTTCTCTCCAAGAACCTCATATTCATCACTCATTCTTCCACTGTGGTAAGCAGCAAACACCCTGATTTTTTTTTATCAGTCCAAAAATCTAAACCTAGCAACTCATCTAACTATCAGGAAAAATCTTCTCCTTTTAACCAAGACCCTACCCCTATCATCACTTATGATTCATGTATCTCTATTAAGTTTACAAATTCTGTTACTTTGTTCATTATACTTCTACAGTTCATCAATAACACTCTTATTTTTGGCTTTGTGGTATTTTCAGAATTAACCTCTGTCTTTCCATTATTATTCCAACGGCTTCATCTATTTCTTTAGTATTTGCATTTCTTCCCATTGTACATCTACAATCAGTATCCCTTTGATCACTTATTTTTATCCCCTCACCAGCAGCCCCTAATCTAAGAAAGGCACATTTCTGACCCCATCATAACAGGAAGTGGACTCCCTTACAGCTTTAGCTAACAACTCATAAAGTATTCCCTTCCCCCTTCTATTTAGATGTATGTCATGTCTAGTGAAACCCCACCTACCAATGGTGTTCACAGGCACATCCCTCAAAACAGGACCCAAGTTACAGAGTAGGTAGAAAGTGACCTGAGGAAGGTGGTGAAAGAGGCACAGCATACCAGATAGAACTCATGCAGGTTCTAAGTCGTCCAAGTAGCATGTCTGTTACCCATCTCTCAGCATGGTTAAACTGTGGCCGATCATGGTGACTTAGAACCTGCATGAGTTCTAACTCTGATATGCTGTGCCTTCTTCACCACCTTCCTCAGGTCACTTTCTATCTACTCTATAACTTGTGTTGAATTTTTATTTGATCCATGAAGTCATAATTTATGACATAGGACAAGTCATCAGTAATTACAATAAGCATTACAATATATTTTTTTTCACACAATATAGGATTACATATCATTATTATAATTATCATACTTAAAATTGCACAGTCAATACATATGTTCAACTGAAGTTAAATTAATATTTCAATGTTTTAAAAGTTACAATACAAAATAATTTAATCATGTTTGTTCATTTCTCGATTGTTCATATATTCATTGAAACTATTGAAGCTATTGACTAATAAAATTTTTTTAGCTTATATTTAAAATTATGTAAATTTGATATTTGTTTTATGTTTTCAGGAAGAGAGTTGTACAGAATTTTAGGCTGGTAGAGTACACTATTTTGGTATAGAGCTTTCTTGTGCCACTCTATGTGAAAATTATTCCTATTCCTTGTTTTGTGTTTATGTATTTCTTTATTTAGTGCTGCATATTCCTGATGTGATTTCAGGAAGCAGATACACTCAAATAAGTATATACATGGTAGAGTCAGTATTTTTAGTTCTTTAAAAATGTCCCTGCAGGATTCTCTACGTTTCATACCTTTCATGATTCTTATAGCTCTCTTTCGAAGTATGAATGCCTGTTTTGCATGTGTTGAATTTCCCAAAAAAATTATACCATATCTTAATAAGCTATGCATATATGAATAGTAGGCACACAACATTGTTTTCAAAGAGCAGCAATCTTTAAGCATTCTTAAAATATAACAACATTTGCTTAACTTCTTATTCAGTGATTCAACATGTTTATCCCACTTTAAATGTTCATTCAACCATATTCCTAAAAATTTTGTGTCATGTATTTGTTTTATATAGGTATCACCTATCTTCACTAAATTACTACTGTTATTTTTGTTTAGTATGAGTGAAACTAATCCATACTGTCATTTCATGATTTACAATCAAGCAATTATAATGGAACCACATTTCCACTTCTTTTGTTGTTGCAGTAATTTTCTGTTGTAGGTCAACTTCATCCTGCCCTTTTATAAAAATATTAGTGTCGTCTGCAAACAATACCTCATCAGCTGTTAATAAATGATTTGGTAAATCGTTTATATATATAAGAAATAGTAAGGGTCCTAAGACTGAGCCACGTTTTGTTCACGCAGCTCACTCGTGCCGGTTTATGCCGTAACACTTCTTGCGTTATTTATAATCTTGCTTTACTTTAAAATCATTTTCAAGGATGGAATAAGAAAAATTGATTAAACTGGCGGGTAACCACACTGCGATTCACAATACCAGGCATAATAAATACATAAAAATTAAATTTAAACAAGAAATTGTCCATTTACAATTTTCATTTTTATTTTCTCTTTTTGAATTCATTTTTAACAAAACTTTAAAAAAAAAGATTGATATATAGGCTATTATTACATTATTTGTTTTCTTATTATTTGCAGTACATCATTCAATAGTGTCCCCTAGAAACACTTTTTTTTCTCTCTAATCGTGGCACACGTCCGACTGAATTGAGCTCTTCTGCTTCTCCTCCCTCTTCAAGGCAACCTCCGTCCAACTGCTAACGAGAGAGAGAGGATTCTTGTAAAGTTAATTTCCCGAATAATTTGTTGAACACTGCTTTTTTGCTTCTAAGTGTTTCTTATGTTGTATTATGTAGTTTTCTAAAAAATATAATATGAAATAAAAGATAAATACATTCTTATAAATATCATGTACAATCAAACGCTAAATAAATAACCGCGAAAACATTGCCAGGTTTTCTTCAGTTCCAATAGGTATTTGAGCGTCGTCGAGAAAATAACAGGTTAGATTATGCTGTGAATCTCCGCTCGAGTCATCCGGAAATAATGCATACATCTTTTGAGAATTCTCTTGTCACTGCAAAAGCAAGATGAGTGTTTCTTCTTTTCATAAACTTACTTTTTCATAGTTTTATCTAACTCAGCTTCTGATAAAGTAATAACAATTTTCCAAGCTCGCCATCCCAGTCTGATTCAGAAATCAAAAATCAAGTTTTCGCGTCGACATGTTTTTCGTTACGCTTTTTTGTCGGTTTCTCGCACAACACAACAATGCCTTGTAAACTGCCGCACGAAACTGCGGTCTAATATGCGCCGGGAACTGCCCGACACAGTTTCTGTTTTCGTGCTGCCCTGCCCTGCTCTGTGCTGCCCCAACTGCACCACAACGTTCAATGTGCGCCCGGCGCCCCGAATAAATCTGTAAGCAAGCTGCGCCTGTTTTATTATTTGAACGGGAATTGCACAAAAACTACAGCAGAAATTATCATATATATTATTTCTATAAGGTATTTTTATGTCACAAACCTGTAACTTACATCATACTTAACCGAAATCAATGAATGAGGTGTCATTTTAAAGCTAATGGTCTTTACTTTTGTCACATCATATTTTTAAAAAATGAAATTTTCGGAATTCGACCCTTAAAGGGCGAAAATGTAAATATTTCTAAAATACTGTTTTCTGTGTTACGAGTCATCTATCTCCCGGGATACCTATCTGAAATCGTTTCGTGAAATTTTTAAAGATTAAGATCTCCGCTTTGGTGACGTCATATATTAAGACAGAAATGTTTTGGAATTCGACCCTTAAAGGGCAAAAGGATCAATATTTTTGCAATTCGTTTTTTGTGTCACGAGCGATGTATCTCCCATAATATCTAACCGATATAGATAAATGAGGTATCATATTAAAGACTAAGGTATCTGCCGTTGTAAAATTATATTTTAAGAAAGGAATTTCTCGTAATTCAACCCTTAAAGGGCAAACATGTTAATTTTTCTGAAATGCGTTTTTTGTATCTCGAGCCATTTATATCCCTGGATATCTAACCAAAATCGATAAATGAAGTAGGATTATAAGGAGTGTGTGAAATCATATTTTAAGAAAGAATGTTTTTGAAATTCAACCATTAAAGGGAAAAAGAATAAATTTTTCTATAACGCATTTTTGTGTCCCTAAATATCTAACCGATGCAGGTACATGAGGTATCATATTAAAGAATAAGGTCTCAGCCATGGTAAAATTATATTTTAAGAAAGGTATTTTTCGTAATTCAACCCTTAAAGAGCAAAAATGTAAATTTTTCTAAACTGCGGTTTATTGTATCTCGAGCCATTTATCTGCGTGGATATCTAACCAAAATCGATAAATGAAGTAGGACTATAAGGAGTAATATCTCAGATTTGTGAAATCATATTTTAAGAAATAATGTTTTTGGAATTCAACCCTTAGAGGGAAAAAGTATAAATTTATCTAAAACGCAATTTGTGTCACGAGCGATTTATCTCCCTTGATATCTAACTGTAATAGATAAATGGGATATCATATTAAATAAGGTTTCCGCCGTGGTAACATTACATTTTAAGAAAGTAATTTTTCGTAATTCGACCCTTAAAGGGCAAAAACGTCAATTTTTCTAAAATGCCTTTTTTTGTGTCTCTAACCAGTTATCTCCTTGGAAATTTATCCAAAATCGACAAATCAAGTATGATTATGAGGAATAATGTCTCAGCTTTGGTGACATCATGTTTTAAGAAAGAAGTTTCTGGAATTCAACCCTTAAAGGGAAAAAGTATAAATTTTTCTATAACGCATTTTTGTGTCACGAGCGATTTATGTCCCTTGATATCTAGCCGATATAGATAAATGAGATATCATATTAAAGAATAAGGTTTCCTCCGTGGTAACATTACATTTTAAGAAAGGAATTTTTCGTAGTTCGACCCTTAAAGGGCAAAAATGTTAATTTTTCTAAAATGCGTTTTTTGTATCTCGAGCCATTTATCTCCCTGGATATCTAACCAAAATCGATAAATGAAGTAGGAGTATGAAGAGTAATGACTCAGCTTTGGTGACATCATATTCAACCTCACTATTCATCGCACTTTTTTCGCCAAATTTTTGCACGGGTCGTCTAGTTAGAGCTAATGCTTCGAATTAAAACCTACGGAAATAACTAATGACTTTAGCAGGCCATACAAATTACGATGGTCGCAAAGACTGTCAGTCGAACCGTCGCAAC
Organism: Vandiemenella viatica; assembly: GCA_031002005.1. NCBI lineage: Eukaryota > Metazoa > Arthropoda > Insecta > Orthoptera > Morabidae > Vandiemenella > Vandiemenella viatica. The sequence continues at coordinate 194,597,027 of CM061920.1, forward strand.
GACAGTCTTATTACCACATATACGTTGCAACTCGTCGCATAGACGGTTCTACAAAATTTCACCACAGTCATTGTTTTGTCTCTTTTAGTGTCTGTTTAATAACATTCAAATATATTGTGTATTTTCATTAATATTCACATGTGAACATAATTTAAAAAAAAAAACAGATTCCTAGTTTTTTTTTTTTTTTAATGGCTTTCGGCATCTTAGGCCACACAGCCAGCCTGGTGAATTTTTCCAGATAATTAGACACACCACAGGACGGACATGACATTCACAGACACAACAGTTAAACACCCATGCCCGCGGCCGGACTCGAACCGGCGACCTTGGCACGCGGAGCTAACACTCTAGCCCCTACGCTGCCGAGGCCGGCAGATTCCTAGTTATCATATATATTATTTCTATAAGATATTTTTTTGTCACAAGCCTGTATCTTCCGTCATACTTGACCGAAATCAATGAATGAGGTGTCATTTTAAAGCATAAGGTCTCCACTTTGGTCACATCATATTCTAAGAAATTATATTTTATTCAATAAATAGCTTTTCGGATATTTTTTTTTTCTGTTACGGAAACGCTGTCGTTTTGCTATACTATTCCAATGTAAATATTTTATTCGCCCAGCAACAAATATTTCAGAGATGTTGTGTGCATTTTGTTCAGGTTGGTTTTATCCTGTTAAGGTCAGTGACAGTTTGTCGAAAATACAGGGTGTTTTAAATTTTCCTAACTGTTTCGTAATATGTTGCGAGTATTTTGATGCATACCTATTACAATAATATATATATATATATATAGGCTATATTTGCTACAAAAGTACGGTTCTACTTTTCACTATATTACAAGCATTCAACCTTCCTATTCATCGCATTTTATTCGCGAAATTTTCGCACGGGTCGTCTAGTGTACCTTTATTCTGATGTTACTGTAGATAATTTAATAAAATTTGTATGGTGTAATCTAATGCTAATGATACAACTTGTGTAGCAAACTTATTGTTGATTAGAAACTGACCTCGATTTTATAAATTTGAGATCATGAAACTATTTTTTGCAAATATTTCAGACACTTATTATATTTAAACTCACTAGCTATTGCTTCGATTATTTTCAATTTGCTTTACAGATCGTTATTTATAAAATTCTGAAATTGTGCGATCGTGTACGACCGGAGCGTGTCCTGTAAGATTGGAGCGTGTCGTGTCGCAAGGTTCGATGGCAATTTCAACGGACCTGCGACATGACCTTGGCCGTACAGTCCACTTTACGACCAACCCATTCACGATCGGATTTGTCGCATTCAACCGAAGTCCGTGGGACGGTCCGTGCGACCGTCGTAACGTGTATAGCCTGTTTTATATGTACCTAGGGACGGAGGAAATAATTAAATACATTTCTTGACGTGAAATTATGGGAATCGGATTACGCTGTAATTGAGATGTTCACTCCTAGCACAAAAAACTGAAAAAATAAAATATTAATATTTTCACTAGTTTTCCAGTTTTCTTGAATGCAGTAAATAAACGGAATACTTTAATCAGACGTAATAAGTATTACTAATATTTAATTTACTGTAAAACCTATACGTTTGACAAGGTTAACCAAGGGTGATAAAACTGATCTCTGGAATGTTTATATTATATTTTCCCGATTTGATGGATTTTGGCAAAAATAATTAAATGGAATTCTTTATTCAAACCACTAAATAATAAATTAACTCTTCAATAAGAGTAACAGAATTATAAAATTTTCAGTAAGAAATTTTGTGCTTAATATCAATAGTAAGGGTTTTCACGATACCATGTCGCAGCAATTTGACAGTGAATAGTGATAGACAATTCGAAAATAAAGAATAATATATTGTGATGTATCGCTTACCAGTAATTCTCGAGATATTGGAAGCTACATGTGTAGTTCACTGCGTCTTGGCCACATTTCAGCCCAATCACAACCGCTAGGAAGAAAACAAGAAAAAATTTTCGTCAGGAAACAGTCAATGTATTATTGCGCCTGTTTTAGTATCTTGCAGTTCAAAATGAAGTTGTATTATGAAAGTAATTGTTGTAATTTAGGCTACGAGTACTTTGAATCCTGAAATAGACAATGTTGTCATTAGCAAAAATGTATTTAGCGACGCATTTCATGTGTATAGGTGTTTCTACAGCGTTTGATTTTCAAACGGAAGTATCAGTGTATTATGGTTAGGTCGAAATGCAGACTGGAGCAGAATGTTCTTGCAACAACATAAGGCATGAGGAATTCAATTATTGTTAGTTATTAATAAGCTTCTTTAATGAGTGCCATGTTAGTGATGATATATACTCCCGAAAACAAAACAAAGATCGTTCATGTCCAGCTCATATTTCCGTGTGGCTTTGGTGACTTGTCTTCTGGTTCAGGACGCATTTCATTCTAACCATTTCAATTTTGGGATACGATGAACAAAGATATCTCGAAATTTTATTAGATGCATAGAGCTTATTAAGCAAGAAATACATGTTATTACCCACGGTACAAGAATGTATACTTATGATATTACGAAAACTTGCCAATGATTTTAGATTCGTTGTTAGATAGATAGATAGATATGTTCACTTTGATCCCATGTGAGAATAATCTCGGGGATGTGGAACAGTACATACACTTATTTTTAATGTCAATATTACTATATAATGGATAATATTATTATATATTTACAAGTTAGCTACAACCCATTAGTATAACCAATACCTCCTGTAATCTACACATACAATCCCGAGTTAATTAATAATTATTATGTGGAACAGTGTATACATTTGTTACCAGCATCTAATAACCAGTTATTTTCTTACCAACCAGTTACCATGATAAGTTTCACTGTAATTTGTGACTACATATTATATCATGTTAGTTGCTATTTATGTGAAACAGTACACACACCTATTAACAATATCAGTTATATTACCAACAACTCATAAGCTGTCAATTACTTAAAAACCTGTTAGTATGATAATTTTTCACAGCAGTATTTGAGTGCATGCTATCCCATGTTAGTTACTATATATGAGTGAAATTTTGTAAACAGTGTAATTACTTCATTTGTCAAAAGTTTCAATAGTAAGAAAAATCATATATCAGTTTAGTAATTCTGGACAACTTTGTCACCTTCCCCTTCCACACACCATATATACTATTTTATCAGTCATTCTTAGTTACCAAATTCCAAGAAGAAAATTCTTTCACAGAGTAAAATGGGTTCTGAAGCAGAAACTCTTTCAGTTTGGACTTAAAGTAGTTGGGTTTTTGTAGATAACATTTAATTTCTGTTGATAAGACACTGAATAAGGAAGCTCCAGTAAATGTAACCCTTTCTGTACAATTGACAGTGATTTGTAATCCTTGTGAATATTATATTTATTCCTAGTATTATGGCTATGTATGTCAGCATTCAGATTGAAGTGTTCAGGATTTTCCACTACAAATGATAGTACGGAGTATATATACTGTGCTGGCATTGTTAGTACACCCAGGTTTTTAAATAGATTTCTGCACGACGCCTGTGGGCTTGCTCCACAAATAGTTCTTATAGCACGCTTTTGCAATTTAAATACCCTCTGTGCTTGTGACGAGTTTCCCCAGAATGAGATGCCATACGTGAGCAGGGAATGAAAATATGGAAAATATACTAACTTTCTGGTTTCTATATTAGCTATTCTAGATATTACCCTCAGTGAAAATGTTGCAGAATTCAGTTTTTTAAGAAGTTGTTGAATATGCTGTTTCCAGTTAAATTTGTTATCTATATATACACCGAGGAATTTTGTGAAACTGCTTTCAGTGATTGCTTTTCCTTCTGATATCACATTATAGCTGTCCTTTGTTTTATTTTTTGTAACAAACTGAAGTAACTGTGTCTTTTCTACATTAAGTATTAGTTTTTTGGCATTAAACCACCTGTTAATTTTCTTTATAGCATCATTTGCTATGTTTTCGAGGTTTTGTATTGATGGGTCTTTCAACGAAATGCTAGTATCATCTGCAAAGAGCACCACGTATTCATTATCACCTAGTATATGTGGGAGATCATTTATATAGATTAAGAACAGCAGAGGGCCAAGAATTGAACCCTGGGGCTTCGAAAGAGCTATTGCAAATATGACTAATAACTCTACTAATGCTGGTGTTACATTGTTTCACTACGTGGGTTGAAACCTCATCATAACCAAATGACTTTTTTTTTGAGGGATTTAATAATTTTTTCAATTTCATTTTGACTGGTGGGAAATAGAGACATAGGTGCTGTTTTTGGTGACAAGGATTTAAGTATTGCTATTACATCCATATTCCCAATATATTTTCCTTTTATTTTTTCAGCAACTGTTACAAAGTAGTTAATAAAAGCACTTCCTACATAAGAGGGGACATTTACAAGTTTAACATTAACGCTTATACATATAGGTTTATGTTCAATGGATGATACAGTTTTTTCTCTTTTAATAATGTTCCAAACACTTTTTATCTTATTATCTGAACTACTAATCTCATTGTTTATGGCCAAACGTTTAGATTCTTTTATTACTTTGGTTAAAATTCTACAGTAAGTTTTGTAATGTTGTCTGAGAAGCATATTATCAGTATTCCTAACTTTTATATATAATTCCCTATTATGTCTGCAAGATGTTTTAATACCAACTGTAACCCAATGTTTGTTTACTCGTTTTTGACCAATTGAAGCTAGTTTTGTAGGGAGACACCTTTCGTAAATTTCCAAAAACCTTTGGTGAAAGTAATTGAATTTATTATTTACCCCTTTCAATTTATAAACAGTGCTCCAGTCCTCATTGAGAAGTTCATCATTTAATGTTTTTATTGAATTCTTCTTTAATGGCCTAACTCTGACAAATCCTTTCTTTTTGTTATTTTCATTTCCCACAACATCAAAAGTAATTATTTGAGCATTATGGTCTGACAAACCATTTTCCATTGGAACTGTTCCATATATTTCTAATTTATTGTGCTCTACAAAAATATTATAATTATGGTACTACTATCTTTTTGTGTTCTAATTGGGAAATTTACAGTTTGATAGATATTGAGTGATCTAAGCATTCCTAGAAGATAATCTGTCTGGTTACATTCTACAGCAAAATTTATGTTGAAGTCTCCACAGAGGATAATTTCCCTTTTAGTTCGTGATAAATTTATTAGAACCGCTTCAAGTTTATTACAAAATTTACTGAAGTCTCCTGTGGGAGCCCTGTAAACTGTCAGCACTATAAGATATTTGTTTTTTAATTCTAACTGTATTGCGCAACATTCAAAATCTTGTTTTGTACAGTATTTACTTACATCTAACGATTTTATCTGAGTATTTTCTCTAACATATATTGCTGCACCACCCATTCTGATCTCTGACCTGCAATAACATGAAGCTAATCTATATCCAATAAAAGGGAGGAGATATACAAATTCTATCGTTGGCGCAGTTATAAGAAATGACTGTCGACGGTATTGCCAATACTGTCGCACACAGTATCTCTCGTGTTATCTTATGTCTGAGGTACATTTCTTTTTTCTTTAATATTCACTTTTTATCCTCAGACAAGTGTATTCCAAATTACTTATTGGGCCGTTAGCGATAATGTTTTATGTAACTTTCTTATTTTTAATATATTACACTGTGTTAAAATATAAGTACAACAAAAAATTCTAACTTTAGTATGAAAACCAAATCTAATGGTAATATCTAAACGAAAGAAAATGAAATTTATGTTTGTTGCTTCTCCAAGTTAATATTAATACTATTTCTATACACGCCAAGACCCGCGCGTGCGAAGTAGCGGGTAAATGCAAGTAACTAAAATGGTAATGTTGCTGCCATGAATCTCATTGAAAGACGTGAGGCGGCTGAAGGTATTGGTGCGTAGGTGCGATGCTCATTTGCTGAAACAGTGACATAACTAAAAAATGACCTTTATTGAGTTATGACCAAAGGATGATCCATTTTCTTATATACTTTTAATATGTAGAACGACATATTTGAGCTTCAATTATTCACCGAGAGAGAGCAGATTATCTCACTATTGTTTCTCAACAGACCGCCCTCTAGTTTACTTACAACACTGTCATATATCAGTTGAGCTTTGGCAATTGTCAAGTAACATAACGACAAGTTTCTTCAAGAGTGGTATATTTTTGTTTATGACTATATTGGTTAAATGGTAAGATTATTCACGTTAGATTTACATTTATTCAATAATGTGTTATATCAAAAAGTGACATTCTTTCTTAAATAATCTGATTAAATGCCTTTAGTCTTATTCCTTTATGTGTCGCTCTTGATGCAAGCCACCTTGTCTGTCGTTGGATTATTTTGAGATATGACGTTATTACAAAATACCATGTTGCAAAAACTTTGTATACACTTTATGGTTTGAGATGATGTGACGTTCTTGCATGAAATATTCTCCTCAAACATAATTTTCGCCTTCTATGATTGACACTTATGTCACTCTTGTTACTAAAATTTTGATATTATCACTAAATGGGACACTTATTTTAAAAAAATGAAAGAATGCCTATATATAATTAATAATATGTATACATTAATATAGAAATTTGCTGTCAACAATAAAAAGCAAAGTTTTCTAATTCAGTGCCAAGGTTTCGACTTTTGTTTTTTGGTCCTTCAGTTTAAGTAAAAAGTTAAAATCAAACCAAAACAAAAAAGAGAAGAAAAGAAGCAATATATTATGAAAGTTACAGATATTTCTATAAAGATGAAATGACATTACAATTTTATTCATATTATAAATACGTTTTTAACTTTATTTTTTTCTTGGAATTAATTTTTGCCTTGAATAAAAGTAAGACTCAATAAACATCGACATTACATAAAAAAACTTTGGTTTTGGCTGCATCTTGATATCCTATATTGATATTGAGAAACAGAGGCAATTTATAGCGAATTCGATGCAAACAGTTAATCCCAGATACCGATAAATTCGTGTGGGAGGGATGAAAAGTCAATGTAAAAACAATAATGCCTTTTATTTTAATCAAAACAACAAAAGTATTCGAGTATGTAAGTTGTTCTACAAAACAACCTTAGCTATAAATGACCGCCCCATTCGTACTGTGCTGGAAAAACAAAATAAACTTGCAAATGTTCTATTGGAACCCGATAGAAGAGGTATACATGGTAACCAGAAATCTTTAGATTCAATGATAAGGGAAGGCGTGGGGCAGCACATAGATTCGATACCGAAAACTGAAAGCAATTACCTAAGGGCAAATACAACGAGGCTCTTCATTGATGGAAGCAAATAAATTGCAGATATCCACAAGGACTATGAGGCTGTCTGCAAAGAAAAGAAGTTACCTTTTGCCAACTAAACTACATTTCATAAAATATTGAAAAAAGAATATAATATTTCATTTTTCGTTACACAGAAAGATTTATGTGAAACTTGCGTAGCTTTTGAAAATGCAGTGAAGAAAAACAGAGGTTACAAGAAAAATTTAATCAACATCTTATCGAAAGACAATTGTCAAGAGAGGAGAAAAAAACAGACAAAGAAAATTCAAATGCTGTGGTGGTCTACAGGTTGTAATACAACTTCCTAAATGGGATGCTTCTCTGTTTTACTATACATCCCAATTAAATGTTTTCAATTTCACTATGTATGACTTGAAGAGTAATACATGTGATTGTTTTGTGTGGTATGAAGTAAACATCCATCATGGTGCAAATGAATTAAATACATGTGTCTTTGATTATTTGAAAAAGTTTACTGCCACAAAAAAAGATGCAGATGTTATATTTTACTCGGTCAAATGTGCAGGGCAGCAGAAAAATAAATTTATTCTTGAAATAAATAACTCTCGGGTTTTCTGCCGGTTAATTGATTTATTTAGATCTTTTAACAACGTTTCGGCAACTGCCATCGTTGCCTTAATCAGGTTAACTCTCACTTACAAGGACAAGACACTGACTGACTCGCGAGCCAGCACACACACAGGAGCATTTGATGCTTGTTCTTTTTACCAAGCAGTTGCGGCGAAGGGTTTTGTCTTGTGACATTTCCTCCAGGCATAGCGGTGAGTTGTCACTTTTCTTGTGGTATGTCATTACTTTTTGCTCCTAAGTTATCATTGGTACAATATGGAAAGAGGTCTTTTGTGTTTGTCAAAGGTGGTGTTATATTCGCCAAGGCTGGCAATCAGTGGATTTGATGACTTTGATGCTGCCCTGTAGAAACTCTTAGTGATAGTTTTTATTCTATCACTTAGCAGCGGTATGCCTGCTGCTTCGTGCAGGTCCTTAGTTGGAAATCTTACAAGCAGGTGTAGAGCTCTACGTAGTGCCCGGTTTTGCATAACTTGCAGCTTGCGTAGCGAGGTTTTGGAAGCGTACCCCCACACTGGGCACGCATACTCCATTACCGGGCGCACCAAACTGCAGTACACGCTAATTCCGGTTGTTGGTGAGAGCGCGCTGTCCCTGTTGAGCACAGGGTACAGCTCCCGTAGTCGAGCAGCAACTCGTCTTCTGAGATCCTGAATATGCGGATTCCATGTTAATCTGGCATCAAGGGTCACGCCCAAGTATTTGACCGTTCGTGCCCATTCAATTGTTTCCCCGTTGAGTGTGAGTTTTGGGGTTTGCTGTTGTTGAGGTTGACGTTTCCCCAAGCGCCTTGTCAACATTATAGCCTGCGTTTTTGCCGTGTTAAGGGAGATTCTCCATCTCCTCGCCCAGGCTAATGTCTGTTGCAGAACTTCTTGCAAGCGTCGAATTGCAACGGCCTTGTTTCTGTGGGCTATGAAGAAAGCGGTGTCATCCGCGTAAAATGCTGTTCGGACTATAGATGGGGCCGGGATGTCCGCGGTGTATAAATTGTACAGCACGGGTCCCAGCACTGACCCTTGAGGCACTCCGGCATTGATGGGGCGTCTTGAGGAGAGTTCTTCCCCTACTCTCACTTTAAATGATCTCCCACTTAGGTAGCTTCTTATCAGTTTTACCAACGGGCCGGGGATACCCTGTTGGTAAAGCTTGTATAGAAGGCCTTGGTGCCAGACGGCATCAAACGCTCGGGCCACATCTAAGAGGACGAGCGGACAGTCTGCTTTAAAGTTGAAGGCGGTGGTGGCCCTTTCAACGATTCTCATTATTTGTTGCGTGGCCGAGTGTCCTTGTTGGAACCCAAACTGAAAGTTTGGTATCAAGCCTTCGTTCTTGATGTGGGTGTTCAGTCTTTTCAAGAGGAGTCTTTCAAAGACTTTGCTCAGTGCCGGTAGCAGGCTGATTGGCCTGTAGTTCTGGGGGAACATACTGTTCTTGCCGGGCTTCTGAACCGCCATGACCACCGCTCCTTTCCAACATCTGGGAAACCTCTGAGTGTGGAGAATTGTGTTGAACAGATTTTCCAGGAAGGATATGGCTACAGGCGGCAGGTTTTTCAGGATCATGTTCACAAGTTGATCTTTTCCCGAGGCTTTTCGTGGGTGTACCTGGATGATGGTGCGTTTTATTTCATCTTCAGATATTCTATTAATACGATATTCGTCTTCCGCTGCTAGAAATCGCGCAAAGCGTCGGCGTACATCGGCAGTGTGTTCTTCGTCTTCTTCTTCAGCTGGCCTGAACTGCCTCTCAAAATGGTCGGCCAGTGCATTAGCTTTATCTATGTCAGTGATGACAAGGCCTCTTTCACCGTGTAGTGCAGGTATTCGTGCACGTCGCTTGGTGAATCTTCTCGTTGCCTGCCAGAGACTTCCGTCCTGAGTGTTTAGGGTGGTAAGCCTAGCTGACCACTCCCTGTTACGATGCTCTGTACGGGCGGCTTTAAGCTCCCGTTGTAGCCGATTGAGGAGTCGCCTGGTTTGGGGCTGCCGGGTAAGCTTCCATTCTTTGGCGACTCTGTTTTTTGTGCCTAATTTGGGCGATGAGATGCGGTGGCAGTTGCCAGGATTGGCGCTTGGGTCCGGGTGGAGGTGTGGAATTTTTGGCTGCCTGGACGACAGCGGCGGAGAAGTTCTTTAATTCGGTGTCCAAGTTTAGTGCATTCAGTTGTTGTGGAATGGATGCTTTCACTATCTCACGAAAACTGGCCCAGTCCGTCCTGCTGTAGTTGAATGAGTTTGTTGGTTGATGTTACCACGAACCAACATCAATATGTATCATAACAGGTGAGTGGTCAGACGACATTCTGTTGATAGTAATGGCGGCCACGAATCCAGTGATGCCTCTTGTAATGGCAATGTCCAGGACATCTCCACGTCTGCCGTTCCAGGGATGATGAGTTGGTTCTTCAGGTCCCCAGACTTGGAAATTATGTCTTTGAGAGAGACGGAAAAGCTGGCATCCGGCATGATTTCTTACTCTTGATTTCCATTCAGGGTGTTTTGAGTTTAGGTCTCCTCCAATTAACATCTTTCCCCTGATGGCGAGTAGGTTTGTGAAGTCGTCTTCTTCAAGCCGAGCTCTGGGTGGTCTATAGGCAGCTACAACTGTAACCGGTCCAACTGTTGTGCCTATTTCTACTGCGCAGGCTTCAAGTTGTTGCATTTGTGGCAGGTGAATTTCGTGGTGAGGAATGCCGCGTTTTATAATTATTGCGACGCCACCACCTGCGGTAGGTCTGTCTTTACGATAGCAATTATAGTTTGCTACTGGGATTCTCAGTCCGGGCTTTAGATGAGTCTCGGCGATGAGACTTATGTCGATGTTTTCATCGCGTAGAAATTGCCGAAACTCATTGATTTGTTGGTAGATGCCGCAGGCATTCCAAACGCACAGTGTCAAGTTTTCAATGTGCGTCCTATTCATGATTGGTTTGGGTATCCATGGGTTGCTCAGCCCTCCGGGCCTGCGTTACTGCAGCCTTCATGTCCGCTGCGAGCTGGTCGAATTTAAGGAGCAGGGATATTAACATGTTAAGTAATGTACCGACGAGGTCTAGAAGTCTATCCATATTGCCTCCGTTGGTTGTGGCCTCGGGGCGTTGACATGGCTGACTGCAGTGGTGATGTGGCTGTTGAGAGGTTGCTTGCTGCTCTGCTTCTAGGGGTGAAGTAGTAGCTTGCGGTTTCTGTGTTGAACCATTTACTGCCTCCGCGTAGGAGGTTGGAGAATTGTTTCTGGATGGTTGTGGGGCCGCATTTTTCTTCCTGGGGCCCGATGAATTATCTTCCTGAAGCAGCCTCTTTGTTGCTTTCTGGAGAGGTCTGTTGGAATCTGGGGCAGGAGCCTTTTTTCCCTGCCTCATATGGTTTTGATTTCCAGATGGAATCTGTCGATTCTGGGTTTGTGCAGAGGAACCGTGTATTTCCTCGGTCTTCTGTTGATCCCCGGAGTTTTGGTTTTTCTGAGCTTCACGCTTTTTCTTGGCATCAGCTGCCTGCTCCGCAGCAATGCCACGCTGTCTTTCGCGAGCACGTTTCAATGCTGCACACCCCTTATAGCTGGCTACGTGCAAGCCGGCGCAATTTACACATATAGGGTTGCTATCTCCTTTTTTCAAGGAATAGTCATTGGACAGGTGTGGGCCAGCACACTTAACACACACAGATGACATGTTGCAGTGTCTTGCAAAATGGCCCAGGGCCTGACAATTAAAACATTGCGTTGGCCCATTTGACGACCTGAGTTTCTCTACTGTGATTCTGAGAGACATTAATGACTCCAGTTGGAATATCTTCCTGTTCTGTGGCCGATCAGGTAATACGACCAGGAACAGGGGCATAAGGTCCGATCCTCCAGGTCTTTTTAGCTGTGCTACTGTGCGAATGTCAAAGCCCTGATCTTCTAACTCTTCTTTGATATCCACAGTGGGCATGTTTGTGGTATTCCACGTAGAACTGCTTTAAGCTGCTTCTCCGCCGCAGTGGGGAAGGTATAGTACGGAATGCCTTTCCTCTGTAGCCCAGCCGTAACTTTAAGGTAGTGTTCTGTACAGCTGAATGTTAACTTGACTTTATCTCCTCCTGCAGTTTTTGCTTGAAATGGTTGGGCTTGCAGGACCCCTTTTACCAATTGATAAAGCTCTTTGTATGAATTTTGGAACTGTACCACGATTGGTGGTAACTGCTGCTTTGGATGGTTTGGCTGCTGCTCTTGTTGTTTAGTTTGGTTCTGGTCCGTTTCTTCATTCAGCGGCTGTATGGATTCGAAATTTCCATTTGCACTTCCCGCTGGGTGTCTTTTGAGGGGCGGATAGTCTTCCTAGCTGTCTGGAATTCTGCCGCTGCTGGTGCCTGGACAACTGTAGTGGTTGTGTGAATGGCTTCGTTCAGTTGGGGTGTCTTAGCTGTTGTGACTGAGCGTGGTAGTTGGTTCTTCTCTGGCCTCTAGCCTTGTTTAGTCTTCTTACTTTGCGATGGGCCGGGTTTTTTCTTTTCCATTTGTCTCTTCATCTTTGAGACTATGGAAACAGATGGGCTTGGTTCAGTACTGCCTCTCTTCTTGAAGCTCTTTTGTATCATGCGTTCTACTTCTGAGTTTATGCCCATGATGTTCTTTATCAGAATTGGCACTTGAGTTGTCGGAGCTGTAGCAGTAGCAGCGCTGGTGCTTGCTGCTTTTCTACTATGTTGGTTGTTACTGATGGTTCCTAATTCTGTAGCTGGTAGAATCTTCTTGTAAGTTTGCTGGCCACCAAACAGCTGTACGACGATGTTTTCCGAAGACTCGACGCCAGTGCTGGATCCTGCAGCATCCATTTTGTCTTCTGGGAGGCCTCAAGAATGCCTTTTGGACGGTTGTTATCACCGCAAGGTTACTCCGTCCAAAACGACACTAATTCTACCGTGCGCGGGTTACTGCACTAAGTGCAGGCCCTGGCAAGTAAAGTCCCTGCAACTCGGTGGGCAGGGGAGGATGCCCCTCTATCGTGACGATCGAAGCCGTAAACACTCTCCCGCCGGCGGACCAGTCGACAAGGAAGTGGTGCCCAATTCCACGCCGTAGGTATATGCTAGCATACGCCAGCGGAGCAAACAAGGAAAATGGGGAGGAAGTTCCTCGAATTGGAGCGATAAGGAAGTAACTCGAGCGAGCGCAAACAAGGAAGTTACCGGAGCGGATAGCACGTTGTCAAGGAAAGCTTCACGCTGCTCTTTGATTGGTCGGCGGTGCACACGGCCATAGACGGGGTCATCTAAATAAATCAATTAACCGGCACCACTCGCACTGAGCAGTGCCGAGAAGTCTACTCTCACACACACAACATTCTCCAGCATCAAGTATGGCACGGAAGCAGCGTCCTCTATCGTCGCAGTCTCGCCCTTCGCGCCGAGCTGAGTCGATATCGTTTCAAGAGGTTGCATCACCGAAGCAATCCTCGCCTCCGGATACAAGTACGCCATGGAATTCGGCAGAAGTCAACGCCGGTGAGAGTCCCGCCCAGTACGATACCCCTGCTTCGAATCACCAAGAGGATTCCTGGACGGAGGTGTCTGGAGCGGACGATTCATCGTGGGTATCATGGTCGTCACCTAAAGCCGCTCTCATCAACCACGACGAATTCAAGAAAGAGGAGAACGTCATTTACTTCTACTGCGAGAGCGTAGGCAATAAGTACGAGTTCAAGCCCTTCACGCCGAGGAAGTTCGAGAATTTCTATTACGCCGACGAATCTCCACTCCAAGTGCAGCTCCGAGTCAAAGCCGGTGAAATGCTGTTTGCGTGGGATATCCCTAGCAAGAGCTTCAAGAAACTCAAGCAAACTCTCTCGGATCCGGCACAAGCACTAAACGCCAAGCCCATCATCTCAAAAACGAAAGACTGGTCTCGCCATGTTAATCTACCACTTGTCCTCTCCAAGAACTTTAAGGAGGAGGAGTACTTTGCAGACCTCCTTCAAACGCTCCACAGACCCCGGAACCCAAGCAACAATGTAGAGGAAGCGATGGAGCAAGAGGCATCGTTGACTTCAAACCGCGGGGACTTCGTGCACCAAGAAAGCATCAGACATGACCACGATCGTCCTCCGTCAAGAGAAGCCCATCAGAATGAGTCCTCAGTGGCGCATACATGCTCATTGCCAACCCAGCTGCTGGTCACCTGTATGAGCCAAGAGGACCTCGAAGATATCAAGCAATTCCTAGAAACTAGGAACATAAGTTACATGGACTTCCAAGAAAACACTCGGTATTCAACAACGGGGGTTCATCAAAAAGAAACAGCTTCAAGAGACTCCTGCAACATAGATGAGGGAAAACTCGAAGATGACAATTCCTCCTCACGCCCTGCAACAGATACGAGAAAGCCTGAGGCAACCAAGACATCCGCCCCGGCCAGCAGCCACGTCATGAAAAGGAGTATACTGAATTCCAACAAGAGGCCACAGAAGCGGAGACCGATGGCAACATTACATCAATGCTTCCGCTGCCAAGGCTTCGGGCATCAAGCTTCTGACTGTCTCAAGCAAGTGCGCTGCGTTCGCTGCGGAGGGATTCATAACAACCTGGTTTGCACACGTCCGCGTGACGCAACGCCGACGTGTGCAAACTGTGGCTCTAACCACGCCGCCAGTTATGGGGGATGCCCCATAAGAAGAAAGCTACAAGCAGCCATCAGAAGCCGTCAACGCCAGCGTCAACCCAGTCACTCCCAACAAATGGGAAGACCGGAAGGACCTCAGAGATGGTCACCAAGCCACTTCAATAACCATCCGCCGACCAACTCAAATGACCAACACGGGCACCAATGCTGTAATCAAGAGCCAAGACGAGCAAATCAGCTGGGGAAAATCGTCGAGTTGTTAACACAACTAATTGCGGCAATGATCCCCAACTGACCACATGAAATCAGTTACCTATCGAACAAATAAGAATATCAAAAGGGTTTCCACACAGGCCGTAATCACTATGGTCGAAGCCGGTTTTCCCCCAAAGTGCACTTTCGCGAAAATAAAATCCATCACCATCAGTGAAACCACAGATAAAGCTACAAATCGTAGCGGGGCTGTATAACGCCGTTGAGGCAGTAAATAAAAATAATAATAATAATAAAAAAAAATTTAACCGGCAGAAAACCTGAGAGTTATTTATTTCAACAATACGCCGGGAAAAACTAAAATGTCAAATTTATTCTTGCTGTTTACTTATACTCCACACGTTATTTAGGCCTGAAATCAATTACACACAAATTCATTGTTATAGACCACTCTCAGAATGAGGGAGATTCTGTTCACTCATTGACAGAGCGAATGATTAAGAGCATTATCAGAAGCGGCCTGTTGTATACTCCTAATTCCTTGATCTCCGCAATTCGATCTGCGAAAAAAGCAGAGAACCTTTCCATGTCAAAGAATTATGTTACAAGGATATCTATGACAGTAAAGCTCCGACAGGAGAGATAGGTCCTCGGAGCAAGGCAGCATTCAAATTATCAGAAGTAAAGATGCTGAAAGTAGGAAGTGATCCTCCCAATTCTGTCTATATATATATATATACAAATTCTCCTATGCGGATGACTTTAAAGAGGCAATAATAATCAAAAGGAAGAAGATAAGTTCGCAATAAATCCAGCATTTAATTCAACGGGAATTTCTCAAAAAAAGAAGAAAGAACTCCTAAGCTTATTCCTGAGAATACCAAGCTTTTATAAATCTTTCTATGAAATGTTGTAAGGTTTGTGGAGTTAATTACCTAAATGTAACAAGACTGAACCAAGATTACCTGTATGTGATAAAGCTTGAAACTGAACTAACATTTCCTAAAGTTATAATAGCTAGAGTGCTCATGATGTTTATAAAATTTTTATAATCTGACTGAATTAAAAGATTAAGTCATTACTTTTTTTACACAATGTTGCTAGGTTGGAAAATAATTTTGTTCACTTTTCTCTATAAAATGGATTGTTTTTTCTTAAGCAAGCTCTCCTTACTATTATTACTTTTAAACAATCTCTTCATTTCTTTAAAAAAATTATTTTCTTCTTGAGTTCTATTTCCAAATTTGGAAAATTAAAAAAAAAGAATCTTTTGATGAAATTGCTGTTTAGCGAACCAAAATCCCCATTGTTTTCAGGTATTGTGAACTTATGACAATTATAAATTGAAAAAACATTTACTGTCTTGCACTTATTTCTTTTACAAAATGACACATTTTATCTTATGGCATGATATAAAAACAATAATTACAGCAATAATGTCATAATTCAAAATGAGGATGATTGTGAGGATACAAAGGAGATCTCCCTGTGACCTACAACTGATAATGTACATTTTCCTTTCTATTACATCGTGTTCTTTCTCTAAAACATAGATATAAGTTTTTTTCTAGTTAACGCATAAAGTTATTACACATGAAATATTTGATCTGATCCTCCTGTAAACATGAAGTTTTTGAGTTATGTCACTGTAGCAGCAAATGAAGGATATATTGTCAATGATTCCTGGATAGGTAGTAAGCAAAGAATCGGAAGTAACATATGGAAACGAAGGCAGAGCGTAAATTAGCACATGATTTTATAAATAATGATGCGGGATATTTTTTTATTTGTAAATAGGGGACTTTAAGACTTTGAATATATTACCAAAGGCGTTTCTGAAGAATATACTTCAGACGGCGAAAGTTTAGAAAGAAAAATGAGCATAATAATCAATTAGATGTGTGAGAAATTTTCCACATGTGCATAAGTTCCAGGAAATTTCATTTAATTTGATAGAAAGCATAGGTACTTCGGTGGAAATACCCATGTTTAACCTTTATAACAATATGAATTAAACGAAGAAAATCCAAAGGAAAACTACAAAAAAAGAATAAAAAAAATGGAAAAAGACCTAATATTTGAAATTGCCAAATAAGATATTTAGTACCTGGGCGACTGATCTTTACTCGGCATATTTCGATTTCTGTTCAACATTTAACATTTTGCGTGATGTTTGATTGAATTTAAACGTTTTTCTTGCAGGCTTTCTAAGCATTTTAAACCGTACAATTCCTTGGTCTGCCAAAGAGAAACTTAACAAATATTGGTAGGCTTACTAGTACCTGAAGCTTATACGAGATGAGTTAAGAGCCGTTTGTGACACATAAAATACAAGCGTTCCTCTCTATTTTAGTAAAATCGTGTTAGCTACATATGAAATTTCATCCTAATCAATAGAGCCATTTCCGAGATTGTCCTGTTTAATATCTCATAAACTACTTTTAAAGAAAAATCTTATTATTATGTTAAATAAAAATCTTACTATTAATCAGGAATTGATTAATGGTGCAAGATTAGTGGTAATTTATTTAGACAAGTACATCATCAGTGCTAAATTCATTCACTCCGATAAAACTATGCCCATACGTCGCATTTATCTCATACCTTCTGATCCAACCATGCCTTTCCAAATTATAAGAAAACAATTCCCAATAAAAGTAACCTTCGCGATGGCCATTAATAAAGCACAAGGTCAGGCGCTTCAAAGCGCAGGATTGTCTCCACCAGAACCTGTTTTTTTTTTTTTTTTTTTTTTTTTTTTTTTCCCGTGTAGACACCTAAACGTGCTTTTTCACGCGTTTAGAGATTAAATGAATATTTATGTTTATGTTAAAGACAAATGAAATCAATAGTAAACGATAACATTATAACTGCTAATTTTGTTATCAAAGAAGTTCTGTAAAGAAGTTTGAAAAAAATCACATCTGCCAAAGGCAATATCTATTTTTCAAATATCTAATTTTTAAATGTTTTTACAATTGAACATGTAGTATTTAATGAAAACGACTTTTTACAATAAGACTACTCTTTAAAATAAAATAATTGCTTTTATTTATTTCCACATTATTATAATACCATTCGGTGACTAACCACGATACTGTGCGAAATATTCGAATGGGTCAAGTAGTATACAAGAACCGTTCATTTAAAGATATAAGAATTCCTTGTTCTAACCAAAGAGAAATCTGGTACTTGAAACGTCTACGAGATGGCGTTAAAGCCGTTTCCGAGATACCAAATACAAAAATTGTTCGTATTTTGTAAAATCGCGTTTTTTCAGGGAAGACATATATCTGGATAAACTTAAGAAGCAAACGTTATCTAAATACAAAATTATATCCAAATCTTTGGAGCCGTTTCCGACGTATCAAATTGCTCGTTTAAAGAAATAAAATAACCAACAGTGTTCGGAAGACTAAGGACGTTATCTTCGCGACTATTCACTTCACACTCCTACTACTAAATGCACGTGAATCGCATGATGTTCTTTTTTTCCGGAGTAAAGTATCTGTTAAATACGTATTTGGTGCCAGTGCTGTATATTATATGGTAGAATATGTTAGGCGAGTGGAACACGAGTTGTAAAAAGTGCTCGCTGCCTTCCTTTACCAGTGTGAAGCCAGATGGCTCTGCAGGACGATAAAACGTCGACCGAGGTGTTACATTCCTTGGACGCAGGTAATCGGATTTTAGTGCCGCCCCATAAGGGCAGAGCAATTCCACCGTAAATGTGTATTGTGTGTGTGTGTGGCGGAAGCATCAACAAAAATGTCTTTTCCCCTTCAGAGCTGCCCCATTCGAGCGTAAGGGGTCACTTTATTGGCCGGAATTCCTGTCTGATGAAAGCCTTGCTGCCAATGGCAAGCTACAGGGGAAGCTCTCCGATGATTCCCTACGAATCTTTCACCAAGCATGGGTCTAATTTTCTTTCGTAATCTAGGTTTCTTTCAATAATTGTTATTACGAATTAACTTCTATTCATTACAAATGTTTACAGTGAAATAATTTTCTACCGAAAGAATCATATAATCTAAATATTGATCCTACCGTAAATTGTAAAAAAAAAATAAAAAAAAAAAAAATAAAAAAAATAAAAAAAAAAAAAAATCAAATAAAAAAAATCGACAAAAACATTGTGTTACCAAGAGCCGCCAAGTGAATAAATAGAATCACTATTCTAAAGTTGTCATGCCGAGAGATCACTTGTGAACATGTGAAGTGGAGATTTAAGTTTTGCATCAAACAATAACCAAAAACAATATGCAAGCATAGTATGGAATGAAGGAAAGTCTTATTTACTTTTAATGTTATTTTTCTTGGTTTTGTTTACTGAAATTCTCAAACAAAATTCGTGGAGAACGAATTAAGAAATTCATCCCAATTTATCAACAGACTTATATATCTGGATGCTGTGTACCATTTTTCTCAATTTCTGATTTGCTTTGGCAGTATTTATTTATCAAAACAGAATTATTGTTGTGAGGTATAAGTAACATTTAGACAGTCTTAGCATATTAAATCAAATGATAACACTACAGAATTTTACAAACACGGCCTTTGGCAAAAGCTAGAACATTTTATTTTCCTTGTGCGTTACAAATCCCTAATACATTTCAGAACTTACTTATTATTCATTTTCGATGCTCTGTTCTGGTGTTATACTTTATAACTAATAATGCATTAAATTTGCGATTAACTCTAAAAAGCAGCACAGAATATAAAAGTGTAAAAATTTCGCTGCTTGAGGTACAAGGGCAGAGTGATATTCGAATGGTTACTCATACACTAGATACTTAATTTGTCTAAATGTCCTACATACTATTATTAGTCACAGTAATGAAAGCTGCTGTTTTAAAATGATGAATAGACTTCGGTTGGTGATTTGAATCTTGGTTTTCAACAATTTTGAGATCAGGGACTTTATCCAACAGCTTCGTATGCCATTGGGTATCAAATTCAGGGAGTACGACTCGAATGTTAACGTACTGCAGAGGCTATCAGTAAAAGTTAATCCATAACTAGATGGGTGGGTGAATTTATTCCAAAAGGATGTAAGATAATAAAAAAATAATGATAAGAAGGGGTAAATAGATAACCAGGGAAACTGCCAATGGAGCATGTGCTCCATCATAATTAAATTGAACTGTCAAGTGGCTCATTGACTATAATCTGTCTGACTGGGAATCGAAAAGTCTCCGGTTTGGATCCCTGTTTGCCATATGCCTATAAACTAAACTTCTTAAAAGCCTTGAATATTTCAACGAGCAGGCGTATATCTATATTATAATAAAAGACGTTATCATTTGGCATTCCTTTAAGGATTTAGTTAGTGATACTTTTAACGAGGATCTTGTTGTTTGTGTAGGTTATTAAGATAACAATTGGCAGAGTTGATTAATAATTTTTCACTTAGGTAAATAATTAGGCCGTTATGTTAGTGGTCTATTAAATTAATTTTTGACATTTTACTGGTTCTCGACGGGGAAAAGGTTGAAAAACGCTGATCGATGCAATTGCCAGGACTGTACCCAAGGGAGTAGCTAGCAGTCGAAGCTACTACCCCAAGTGTTAACATGAATACGTCTTTCTTTAGCCAAATATTATTCAGTAGCTGTTGCCCGCATTTTCGTTATCGTGGACGGTCAATGTAGCAATTTCACTATTATACCGATTATTTCGCTCGTATGCTGCAATCATGTTAAATATTTCGACTTCAAGAAGTAATTACATCTGACCAATAGTTTTTACCTGACTTACGAATCATGGATAGCAATTTTGGGACAGTTTTGTCTTAAATTTCTCCGCTTTCCGACTTTACATCTAAATGAAGCTTACCCTATTTTATACCTGAGACCACAAGCTGTAGGCCACATGATTCGGAATCCCGCTGAAATCAGATTTTTTTTGCGTGAATCGCTTTAACGAAAAAGCGTTACTAATTTGTGGACACATTTTTCTTGACTTTTTCTGTCATCATATAAAAAGAAACATACCCTATTTTGCCAGCAAGACAACGGACTGTACAATAGTTGAAACCTCGTCCAAATCCGCCCAGTAATTGTCACGACAATCCAATTCATCCTAAATTGCAGATAGACGGACACAAAAAAATCAGTTGATTCCATCTGTGTAATTTTCGGAAGTGCCGCAAGCTTATTTATAAAAAAATATTTTAAATTTCCAGCCTTTTCTTTTCCAGTTTTATTATATGTAAAGATAAATTATCATTTTGTTTAGCCAAACAAAAGAAACTACTAATAAGTACATAACTGCCGCAACACATATTTCAGGGCAGGTTTACAGAAGTAAAAAAGCCCAAACTGATCGCCTGTAATATAATTGCGTTCCTCTGCGCAATTCAAATATTTACCAAAAATTCTATTGTCGCAAATCTCTCTCCCACACTGGTGGCCCTGCATGGCTTCCTGATTCTAGACTTTCTTGATTAACTGGTCACGCCAACTCCTCTCTGCATTTGCTTCATTCTTACTTGTATTCCGCTGGTTCTGCTTTTGCTTTCTTGCCATGTACTTTGAAATCTAACTTTCGAATATAATCATTTTTAGAAATTTATTGTTATCGATCTAGAAACAATCTTAAATTGTCCGCTGTAGTGTATTTCATACGAAGAAATATTATTTTTGCTGAAGTCACATGAACAAGCCGGATGGACTATATAAAGATACTCGGCGTCTACATATTCGACAGCCATTAACGTCTAGGCCGAATTAGTGGCTTCCGCGTGGCTTTGTAACGCTCAACCTACTTGCTGGACGATATCTCTCCGCATTTTAAAGCAGGCTTGCTTCAATTCTACCAGGATCCTCTTGATTTGCTTCCACTCTCTTATTTTGTTCTTTGACATTTCCTCTTTCAGAGAATAACAATTTTTCTAAATTTACTTTTGTCGATCTTGAAATAGTCTTAAATTGTTCACCGTAGTGTATTTCATATGAAACAATGTTATTTTGGCTCAAATGACAATCCAAGCGAGCGGAATATGCTCTGTAATTCCATTCAGCGTGTACCTAATCTCCCTTTCGTTGTCTGAAAAATCGCGTATCTTTCCCGCATTGCGATGGGAGCAAGAGAAATATTGTCTAGTATACTTGCTGCTTCCAAGCTTTCTCTGTCGGAGGTGATTTACTCACGTTCCTCTGTTATGAAGTTTTTTTGCTACTCGCTCATAATTCCGGGATGCTACCCAACAGCGACCTGGTAACGCTTATTTACTTCAAAATCTATTTGATCAGGCGTATTTGTGTGGTGCTAGTGTGCGGGCAGAAGGAAGTGTAACGTAAGGCGTAAACGCCAATAATGTGGATCTCAACGAGGAAACGAAAATCGAAATCAACAGCGGTTATAAATATTGTAGAACGTTCATGCAGGACGCGAATTAGTTAAAGGATTCACTCCATTATCAGATTGTTCAATTCTCAACGGTTGTGAACGGATTTGAAAGCCATCGATGATATGTTGGCCTATTATTATTGTTATTTCATGACCGGATTCGAGCCCGAGTTTTAGGATTTTTAACCGCAGTTCAGTTCTACTGTACGTTGCTGCTGGTTGTTAAATCTTGGGTAACGACTGTGGCATTTAATGTGCCTGGGGTTTTTGGCATGTAAACATCTCAGAAACTATGAGTTATACCCGCTTCACGCATCGATTGTACCACTGAAAGGTTGGAGATACTCTTCAACACCTATTCCGAAGATGTGACGTTCTTCTGGTAGATATAAAAATGAGTGTTTGTAAACAAATATTCATCTAAAGCTGAATTGTGAGCACTGAAGTATTCCTGCAGTGGTATACGGCTAGCGGAACACAGCATTATTACTGCTTTATTTATCTTATTTCCACTAAACGAGCTGAATAGGGGCAGCAAGAGAGTAAATTCAGCCATCGACTTAATTTACCAGCAGTACCTAAAAGGACCTTGTAAAGGTCGGGCCACACTAGACCGCACCGCACCGTCACTTTTCTTATTGTTGTCGCTCACTCGATTGAAGTGAGTTCAAACGACACCGCGTGTCGGCCTACACACGGCCCGGATATATTTCGTTTACATTTTGACGGTGCGGCCCGGTGTCGGTCTGCCGTCGGGCTGGTCGATATAGAGAACTGTATAGAAAGAGTTCGGAAATTTTCGGTCCTTTACGACTAAATATTGTTTTAACGTTACTAATTGCTTTAGAAGTGTGTCCTTTTTTATTCAGCCTCACTTCAGGTTCATCAGATATTCGTAAAATGTAGGTAGAGCCCTTGCATGTTCGCATTAACAAATCAAATCTTTGCCAGTGGTGAAAGTCGATTTTAAGGCCTGTAAAAATTGCATCCGAGATCTGGATTTTAACCGGGGACCTTCCGTACCCAAATAACTCGCCGCAAGCATCTGAATCTATAAGTACTGGAAAATATGTATTCAATCAAATAAAAGTACAATTGTGTTTTGGGATAGTAAAATAAATTATATAGAATAAAAGTTCGTTTATTTTATTATGTTTGAATAATAATTTTTGATTACATCCAGATTTGTCTTCTGACGTTACGGCGTACGATTGGGGAACTGAAAGTCCCTGGATCAAATCCCTGTCTCAGCTGTAATTTTTCTGGGTCTTAAAACTGACTTTTGGCAAAGCTTTGATTTGTTAATGCTAAGATGCTAGGACGCTCCGTTGTTCGAATTTCTCGGTAATCTGTAGGTCTGCTTTACAAATTAAGTGAGAACAATGGAGGTGTACTGCGCGGACGGTAAGAAACTCTGTGACTTGAATTTTTAGATCACATGAAACTATTATTATTTTACAAAACTTTTGCATTATGTATTTAAATTAAAATGTATAATAATCTTATTCTTTTTTTTGTTAAAAAAAATATTGAGTGAATCGAAAGTAGCCTCAGACAAAACAAAAATGTTAAATGTGAAGTGAGAGACGCTTGAAATTTCTTTGTGACTGTAGAGATACACGAGAATCTTTCAGTTCAGTACAGTGTGACGATCATTTTTTAAAATAGCGATCGGATACCATTTTTGTGCATTTGAGATCAAACAGTGAGGGTATAACAGGAGTCAGGCAAAAAAAAAAAAAAAATTCTTTATTACGTTCGTAGATTATTAAGTACAGTACTCTATAATAATGTACGGGTGGTAGCCACAGGTACGATCCCAAAATCACTCTTAAGGTAATTTTTTAAAATTAATTTCGTCAAATAACCAAGTGTATACGTTAAAGGAGACTGAAGGCCGCGAAGGAACCCGTCCGTCACACGGCCGTGCTACGGACCAGTGTGGATGCGCTCTAGTGTGGCCCGACCTTAAAGCGTTTAGTCGTATAGAGCGTATTAACGTCCTGGTTCCCATATGTGGTCCGAATCGACTGCTGATTGGTGCTAATCAAGGGGCTCCACCTTCACAGCAATTCCTCCGCCGTACAGATATAAAATTAGTATTTATTTATGAATGGTCCAGTAATTGCTGGAACTTAAATTTTAGTCTCGATTAGTAAACGTGGTAGGTCATTAAGCCGTTTATGTGTAGCCCACCCATTAAACGTTGGAAAGGAAATCTAAAAATTGTTTTTCGTCGCAGCTGTGTGTAATCAACTGAGTTGTGGAAAAGGTTATTTGTATAGGATTACGTGTATATAATGTAACAAACTTCGGTGTGCGCACACCTCACGAACCACATGACTCATTCTCTTTAACATGAAGAAGGTGTAAGACCGAAATATTGTGTAAATTTGTGTGTTCGTGATATATGTTCTTCTCCCGTCGCTTCCTTCAACTTTGGTGGGTGATGAGTGATTTTCCCTTTTCTTGTATTTTATATCGTGTATACAAAATATGTGTTAAATAATTTGCAATATCTGAGCAGTGACGTAGCTAGGTTAACAAGGGCCCCGGTGCAATAAAATATTTTGGGCCCTTAGGCTAGATGGCGATCTTTTTTTATTTTCTTTCTTTTTTTTTTAGCTCTACCAAGTTGTGCTTGGGCCCCCTGACCTGCGCTTTGGAGCCCCCTCAGCTGCTCTTGGGGGCCCTGGGGCACGGCACCGCCTTGCCCTCCGATAGCTACGCCCCTGTATCTGAGAAGCGGCAAAATAAAAGTGTTTTAAACTTGTAAAGTTTAGTTGCGATCTCATAATTGATAATTCTCTCGAAGTAACAGGAAATAAAGCAAGGTAGAGTATGCATTTTATTTCAAATAGAGACCGGAAAACGGAGGAGAGATTGACAATATTACAATTATAAATGAAGAGTCGTTAAATCTCTAAAAGATGGCAAAGAATGTTTCTTATCGTAGGTGAAAGTTACTAAAGAAGATACAAAAAGTAGCATAATTCTGAATTGTTTAATACGCAGTCAACGATAGTAACATTTTAGTTGCGTAGTTTTTTTGCTTCCGAGGATCTATGTAAAATTACTGCATTGTTTTTCTTGAGATTCAAATAACAATTTCCATTGTTGGTGTGATTATTCAGTTTCTTATAAGCCCCACAGGCGCTTAACAGGTCTGCCAGCACTAGCAGTTATTTCGCCCGGGAGGTGTTACTGTGCACTTCAGGATGCTCCCCTAATGCTGTTATCTGCATTCCGTCTGCGGCCGAATGCGGTTCGCGGTTCACCCGTGACGTATCGGATTGCCATTCATCCGGTACAATTTTTGCCTGGCCCTTCTCCCTCTCCTTTATATTTTTTTTGGCAGCCACATCCCTCACGTAGGTGCATTATGTTACACGTGTCTTTAGGGTAATATATCTCCCGCCACTAAAAACCCTTCAGACTGGCGCACTTCCTTCCGGAATACAGAGCAGATATCCAATGGCGAAAACGCCCTCCAGCAGGGCGAAATCTGGAACCATCTTCTGCACCTCTCTCCCTCCACATGCATGCTCTTCATTCTTATTCAGGCCGTGACTGGGAGACGTCTGCTGCGGAAGGTTTTGTTATTCGTCCGCAGTCATTCGCCCGGAGTTGCAATTTCCCTCATAAAACTTGAGATCCGCTTTCTTTTTTATGCATCTCTATCGCCCAAACACGAGAACTGACACCTACTTCTACAAACAGTTGCTGGCACCTATGTATCGTAAGGATTAATGATCCACGTAAAAAATTGAACGAAATGGTGTTACCTATACTTTCTGAAACTCTGATGCAGAACTTTCATCCTGCTGTCAGCTGATGGAACCTATGAAGTCGAAAAGTGGGCGCAGTGAAATTATTGTTCTGTCATTTTATTTCGATAGCTGGCAAATTGCGTCCATCTGTTTGGCACAGATTTCGCCTCTATTGTCGACTAACATTAACGATCACTTATTGTCTCTGCTTCTGTGTTGCCATTTATCCGAGGTCCGTATAAATTTACTTTGTGTGCGAGATATTAAAATTTTAGTATGAAACGCTTGGCTTTTGATGTGGAAATCAAGGATCAACCTATTATTCACGTGAATAATTTCCTAAAACGTGGATTATGGTCGGCTGTCACTACAGGCATTTGGTTAGATCGGGTGTTAGTTACACTTCCCCTTTACAACTAAGAAGATGCTTTAACAAGTGTGGCCTAAATGGCGAGTAATTTTTTATTGCCGACGGAAAAGTACCAAACTATTCCTAGCTACCACCTGACATCAACGAAACTAGCACTGTTAGGAATGTTAACGCTCACAATAATCAATGTTCAAAACAAACAAAGAATGTTTCAATGACAAACTGTTACTTTTAAAAAGTGCTTCAGGAAAAAAAAATATCTGGCCGAGCGTGGTAGGTGAGTGGTGACGCTCTGGCCTTGCATTCAGGAGGTTGCGGGTTCGAATCCAGATTTTGGTTTTCCATAGTTTCCCGAAATCACTCCTGGCGAATGCTGGGATGGTTCCTTCAAAAGGCCATTGCCGAATTCCTTCCCGTTCCTAGTCCCTAGTCATTTCCGCATCCAATGACCTCGACGCAGTGGCGTAGCTAGGTCAACAACGGCCCCGGTGCAAAAAATTTATTTTGGGCCCTCAGGCCAGACAGGCGGCGACCTTTTCTTTGCTTAGTGAGGGGCTCCTGTGTTCTCAGGGGCCCCTTAGACGACGGTAGAGCTTAAAAAAAAAAAGGTTGCCAGTTTGTCGTGAAGGCTCGTGGGCCCTCTAAACTGCGCTTGAGGGCCCTTAGAGGTGCGCTTAGGGCCCCTTGAGGTATGCTTGGGGGCCCCCTGAGCGTGAGGGCCCCGGTGCACTGCATCGCCTAGCCCCATAGTAGCTACGCCCCTGCCTCGACGTCAACAAAGGTGTAAAGGCATAAGCAAAAAAGACAAAGAACTAAAAATTCAGAGTTGCCTATTTTATGGCTCAGATTGGCCGTTACTTGTTTCATTTAATCATTTTTTAAAAAGTATCATCAGTTTTTTCTGTGTCGCTCCACGGCATTCAATGAATGAAGGAAATCTTCATCTAGCATTAGTTTCCGAATATCGGGAACATTGAATACGCCCTCTTTTAACTTAGTTTCTGACAGGTTGGGGAACTTGTTACATAGATATTTGAAACAGTTGCCATACTTAGGTAATACTGTGACAAACTGCTCATTATGCACAGTTTGAGGTATAGAGTATTCTGTCTCTTTCCACATTTTTGTTCCCTGGAACCAATTCCAACCTTCGCTCCAAATGTTTGTCACAAGCCCGATTGTCCTATTCACAGATGAAACATTTGAACTTGGTATATCCTGATTGTTGTCCTAGAAGCATACCCAACACTTTGAAATCACCACACACCATCCAACTGTGATCCTCATAATGAACGGTAGTAAGTAGAGCCTTCATGTTGTCATATGTTTCCTTCAGGTGCACAGAATGGCCGATAGGTATTGAGGCAGACATGTCATATATATATATATATATATATATATATATATATATAAAGCTTGAAGGCACTGCTGCACAATGGTGGCATCAGGCACAAGGGTGTGGGAAGATTTTCTTTTTAGGTAAGGGTGTCAGGGATTGGAATGAGTTACCAAGGGGAATGCTGAATAACCTACCGAAAACGTTAAAAGAATTTAAAGTTAAAATTTGTAGAGGGCAAATGTAGGTGAGTGAAGGATAGCGGGAAGTTGGGTGTGTAGGGAAATTTGCCACTGGAGCGTGTGCTCCATTGCAATTAAATTAAATTAAATGTATGCCTCAATACCTATCGGCCATTCTGTGCACCTGAAGGAAACATATGACAACACTGGAGACTGAATCAGAATATATGAATCAGAGAACAGTCTCCAGTGACCGGGCGCTTACGGAATGTTGAACTGACCCATCAAGTCTTTCACGCAG
Source organism: Vandiemenella viatica (assembly GCA_031002005.1). NCBI lineage: Eukaryota > Metazoa > Arthropoda > Insecta > Orthoptera > Morabidae > Vandiemenella > Vandiemenella viatica. The sequence continues at coordinate 194,625,039 of CM061920.1, forward strand.
GCTTGACCCTTGGAGCTCTGCCTTATCCTTTGTCAGTTCCAGATCACGGACTAAATCATTTAGATCTGACTGCGTGAACCGGAAAGGGCCCTCATCTGTGCCTACTTCAAACTCAGTATCATCCGTATCCAGCGCGGTATATATGTCATCACTGTCAACCGTATGTAATGTCTGTGGAGTCTGTGGTACAGGTTTATCGAGGCCACGTAGAACAGGACAAATCGCAGATCGAATGTTGTTAGAGTGCTCAATACTCTTCTTGTTTTTTTGTTTTATTTGTTTTGTTTTGTTTATTTTTTTTATTATTTTTTTTTTTCTACACACACAACAAACGTGACATGTGAAGCCCATGGTTTATTGATGTCGCCAAGTTTCTCTCCAAAATAGGCATGGTAGTCCTTTTTCACGAAAGTAGTAATGTTTCTTTGCCCTTTAGTCCCCACAAGTTCACCATAATTATAGCAAAAACTGTTAGGAGAGTTTACACAGCATCGGGTAGACATTGTACACTAACACAAATACAACACAGGGACGGACAGGCAGCGCCATGGGCGCCGGCAGGATTACTTTAAAGGGGGTGTATCTGTTTATTTTTATTTTTTTTACAGATTATATATAACACTTATTAACTAAGGATGCTGAATTTATTGGTAAGGTGTTGAACAAATTTTGACAACAAGCTTGGTGCCTTAAGATATTTTTCAAACAGTGAATTTAATAATAAAGTTTTTGTTTCTTAATCTTTTTCTGTATATTTTCTTTCATAGCAGGGGGTGCAAGTGCACCCCCTTGCACCACCCTCCCGGCGCCCATGGGCAGCGCCATTTGCAACGTGACAGTTCGCTGTGTGCCGGTAGGTCAGTAGGAGCGCAAGTTTCAGAGCTTCACATAGTGTTTTCGTGTATATTATAATAGCATTACGTTAAATTATCATTAATTGCAATTTTGCAAACGTATGTGATTTGTGCAAAAACTGTGGGTGATACGATATTTTGAGTACAATTTTCGATTTCAGGAGGTCGAAATACATAAAGAATACCTACATTTTGGAAAAAAAAGGTTTTATATTACCTTGAAATTTATTGCACAGTGCTATTTATAATTGTTATTCTTATGCAATGTACCCATTCATTTATGATAAAAATGTCACATTTATTTCTTACCAGATTTGCGCAATAAATGCATTTCGCGCCATTTGTGAGACTAATGCCATCTCCTGAAATATCTTTCAGTTACACATAAATTTTAACTGTTGCCAAGAAGATATCTGCCAGCTGTGAGAGCGTATTTGCTGCAGTTTTTTGTTATTGTTTCTATAGTCAGTTAGTTTTGTGGGTTTAGAGCAGTGTTTCCTAACCTTTTTTGGGTCATGTCCCACTTTCAACATTTTTTTGCCCCCCATACATAATTTTTAATAAAAAAATATTTGTTATTAAAGAAACTGATATAGGATGGTTTTTGAAAGAAAACACTTTAATATTATCATAAAACACAGTAAGTAAAATTAAAATAAAAACATATAATGAAATACTAAAATTCAAATTCAAAAGATTTATAATAACCATTTATTATGGCAATTAAGTGTGATTCTTTTAAGAATTTGCCTTTTTGCTATATTTTGTAACCATATCTGGCATTGTGTTTAAATAACCCAAAGAGAAAGCGGTAAAGTCGTATCAAGTCAATTTCTAAATTGCCCCCCTAAAAAAACCAAATTGCCCCCCTGTGGGGCGTGGGCCCCGCGTTGGGAAACACTGGTTTAGAGGATGACTGACCACCTCTTTCAAGGTGGGACTGGACCCAGGAGTCTGCTGCTACTATTTTGCTGGTTGGCGTCGTCGTGGCTATTTATCCGGCCGTCACCCCGGGGAGGGTGGTGGAGTGAATCTCCAACAATAACACGGGCCAACGGGCTCGTCGGCACGCTGCTCACGTCTCCTCGTCTGGGAGGTCCCCGGATTATCTGCACCGTGGCGGACACCCGCGGGGAATAACCGTGCAGGAGGCCACCGCCTAATTGATTGATGGGCCCCGAGCAGCCGCTGACGGCGCCCACCTGGTAAATATTGTTGTTCAAAGGATAGGGAGGCAGCGGGCGTGCTCACTCCAGCGAAATGGAGGCTCTGATGAAAGAATGCTTTTAGGACTTAACAGCAGGAGGGCATCAAAAAACCCTTCTTTTCTGGTGTTACGACGACATTGAGCCGGCTTCGTCTCCGGTGTCTTTACAGCCGTCAACATACTTAACAACGAAGCATCTTGTTTCATTTTCGCCTTGCATATCAAAATGAATGGCTTTTAAAACAAATTTCTTCATACCTAGCGTTGTTTGTAGATATATTTATGTATTGCATTTTCTTTATCTTCATCTCTGTCATTATTTTTAAAATATTTTTGTTACCAAATGTCCATGATGTTGTATATTTGTTTGCTATGATATTTAAACTTTGTAATACTTGTACCTCAATATGATTAATTTTCATTTTTTACTTTATTTATTTCTTTATTTAAATTTGCTTGCTGATTTGCTCCTCGTCGACTTCCAGGTCACTAGAGGCGGGAAAGGACTGGAGACAAGGAACGGGAATGAAATCGGTAATGCCCTTTGTTGGAACCGAACAATCCTGGCATTCGCCTACAGTAATTTTTGGAAACAATGGAAAACTGAAAGTATGATGGCCAGACCCACAACGCTTAGTGGTATGATTCTGTGACTACTCACAGTAATACGATATTTTTGCGTTGCTGTATTATGTGAGTTAAGAGCTGACCCTATACATATTTTCCAAATTCCAAACAAATAATGAGTAATAAGTGTATATGAGGCGTAATTACATTTTTAACGATGAATAAATTACCGCCTGAAATTCTACTGTGAACATTAAATAGGTTTATTTAATACTACTAATGAAATGACTGTAATTCAACAGAGAAAGGAATGATAACTGAACAAACTAAACTATTGTGAAAATGTAGCCTCTAAGTTGGCTGCAATTGTAATAACATAGGAGTTCTGACTGGAAACAAATAAATAGCTGATTATTGAATTTATTACACATTGCAATGTTGAGAATTGGTTGGACCGGGAACAAATGCTTAAATCTTGGCGAAAAAAATAGATGAAACAAGAACATGAAACAAATTGAAATACCTGACTGAGAGTCACTGAATTTGTCAACTTTAAGAGAAAAAGTGCCATGTGCTTACCAGCTGAATGTTAATGGATGCAAAAGCACAATGGGGACCACCGTTTGCTCAAGTGATTAGGCCAGAGCCATTATAGGGTGAAGGAACCTAACTGCAGTGGATGTATGTTGGAAATAGATTGTATTACCAGTCGACGGTGCGATGCTGTAGTGATGCTGTGACTACAGTATGCCTGCGGATGTCATCTGCGTTGAGGATATAGTCAACGAAGCCTTGAATGTAAAATGCGCATCGTTCAACCAGAGGTAGGTTGCATAAAGAATTTCCCAAGCAATCTAAACCTTTTTTAAATGCTAATGTGGCGTGGGAAACTGCTAATCTATCACGTGGATAAAGACTGAGTTTTCTGCTAAGTTCACATCAGAAACTCGTCCGGAAGGACCCCCCCCCGAATCTGCAGTAGAAGAACAGATGAAAGCGTGGAGCCAAAGTGAAGTGATGAAGACGACCTCTCGTCTTCTCTCAATCCAGTGCCATGCCGTAGACAGTCAGGTCTCGCTGTCCCACAGATTGTCATGTCCAGCAATCAGAGAAGCGTTGGAAGTATGGTTGAAATAATAACTGCTTCATAGATTACATTAAAATTTTCATACACGGGCATCCTTTTGGCACGCTCTCATAGGTTGGAACAGTTTTCACGGTTATTTGCTAGTGAAAGCGGGAATGCGTCCCCTCCGGCAATTTCGGATGGCGGCCTGTCTTAGATGCACTATTTCGATATTTCATGAACTCACACAATTTATTAATCGTTTCTCTGTATCCCGGTAATTTTGGCAGTGCAAACTCAGTAAGCCTACTAGTATGCCATGGTTTTAATTTGCCTAAAAAAGAACATTCACTTTAATAGTGTGCATTGTGCCTGGAGACTGGACCCACCTCAATGACTCAGCAAGCTTTGGCAAGTCTCGATAATGTTAGTTACACTGAAACTACAGTGAGAATGGGCTAAACAGAAAATTTCAGATGAATAATTGCATTGACTTTATTTGCGCATATATTGTTAAAAGGAAGTGTAATTCAAATTAATAGTCGAATTGGATTTTAATTGCACTTACATTGTTAAAAGAAAGTAGAACTACGATGGCAGCTAAAATGCAATTGTCGGTTGTGTAACAGAGATAAAAATTATAGTGCGAGTCAAGGTGCAGGATAGGGGGAAGATAGCTGTGTAGGGAAATTGCCACCGGAGCCTGTGCTCCATTGCAATTAAATTAAATTAAAAAAATTAAATAATTAAAAAAAGTCATTCTTTTAAATCTATTTGTTTATCTACGACGACTAGACGCTGAAATTTATGCACGGGGAAGAGCATGCGATGTTTGACCTGCATTCTCCGTAGCAGTTACTGGAACCAAGTAACAGCATAACCTAAGAATTTTTTTAACAAACAAGAAAGTTTATTAAAAACTCAGAGAAAGTTTAGACGAAACGTAAGTAATCGCAAAATGTATCAATCAAATAAATAATAGTTATTCGTTTTTGTAATTATGCTTTACTAAGAAACTTTTTCATAGTAATAAAAACTTTCGTTATTCAAAATTAAATGCAGTTATTTTTTTAAAAAATCTAGTCAAATACACCAAGAATCTAAGCAGAGAATGCTTATTTCATTACGAAAAACCATCAATGAAAAATATAATTGTTAATCATTACATATTTTTCTTTAGAAACTTTAACAGAACCAATTACTACTACCACGATAGGTGACACCCGCCATATTTTACGGGCATTTAAATTAATATATCATCCTCTTTAATAAAATGCGTTTTGTGAAGACTGCGCACTCCTCGATAGCTATTGGCTAGAAAACGGTGACGTCACGTGCGAGCCGTCACTCGCGAAATAACAGTGACCATAGTCATTAACAATTAGAGGTTAGGTGCACAATTTACTAGCTGAGCAACTTCTGTGAAATTAGTTGCGTTATTTCTTTCTTTTTTTTTTTTTGTGCAGAAGATAAGAAACAATTAAGTTCATTAAAAACTCAGAGAAAGTTTACATGAAACGTACGTAATAGCAAAATGTTTCAGTCAAATCATTAGAAATGATCCATATTCGTTTTTTCCTTATTAGCGTTTCCAGAATAAGTTCCCACTACCACAATAAGTGATACCCGTAGATATTGACGGGCGTTAAAACTAGTAATATATTGTTGAATTTGTTTCATGGCTATCAGAGTATTACTACTCTATGCGTTGTACTAGTAGATATTAGATTTCGTTAGACAGTACTAAGTACCTTGTGCGTTTCTGGTCTTTGTTTCATCAGCATATGTTACAATTAATTTGTATGAAAGGTAGAGGACGAATATTCAGGCCAAGTAGTGAAATCGGCTTTGGAATATCAAATAACTTGAAATTAGTTTTAAAATCCTGAAAATCATCTGTTTCATGAGCAAAATATGATGCATTTATTATTATATACACTATTAGTAAAGTCTTTTTTGAACAACATTAAAAAAAAGAGTCAACAACGATGGAGATTGCCGTATGTTTTCAATGAACAAATGTACAACTTCGTGTATATCATCTTTTGCAACCAAAAGTAGTTTTTGTGACTAAAACACTAAGATAAAACGCCAAAGAAATGAACCAAGCTGGAGTTAGAAGCAAATACTCTTTCCTCTTAGTAATGCCATCTGTTTACAAGAAAACAATCCTAGTAATACATATGTAGTAATAAAATTTATATTTTTTCACAGAGTCAGATTTATTCTGATGGTAAGTGCTGAGATCTGTAGCACCAGCTCCTGCTTCTCGGTCGTCGATTCTGCAAGTATTAATGATCCTTATATTTAGAAGGACGATCTTTTTTCAGTTACTTTTTTTAGCCCAATCATCTGTTCTAATTCTGCGACATTCTGTTCGCTAATGCTAATAATAATCGCCGTTTTAATATGAAACCACGAGACATTTTATAACCCTGTAAGATCTTCCATACGAACACTTTCTTCATGGTTTAAAATTTTAAAAAAAAACGAAAACTGTTACAATCCATTATGAGTACGCTATACAGCTAATTCACATTCAGCTGATTTCAGGGCCACATTTAGGATCTACAGTAGGGTTACCAGACGTCCCCGTATTAGCTCTCTGTCCCCGGACAGATTTCGTCCCCGCAATGTCCCCAGATTTTTACTGTTTTTCCAAATTTTTTTGGCAAGAATACAAAGAAATACTAGGTTACAGTAAAATTACGCTTCTTTCTCTTCTACCAGTTATCAGAACAATATGTGAAATCTATCCTGCTCTCAAATCGTTCTTCCGATCAGAAGATAAATGCCTAGTAATGCTCAAGAAGTAGTTAGATGATCTCTGCACCTTCTTGTGGATGAATTTTGCCAACTCAACTTTGCCCCTTTTTCAGGATGCAATAATACTGGCAGAAGGCACTGATGTCACAGCAATTGAGTCTTTCATGATACTGAATAATTTAGTGAAGAAGCTAACTACAAGGAAAGAAGAAACGTTTATTCCATAGTTTACCATTGACATTTTGTTGAAAATGAGGGCTGAGATTGACGTCTTCGAAACGTCCCACAAGTGTGACATATTAACGCGGCCGGAAGCCCGAGAAGAGTTTATTTATATAGAACACCGTGAAAAACTTCCATCTTAAATGATAAATAGGTTTCTTTTAAGTTAACCCAACCTGTAATGATATAATTTATAAAAGCGCAACGCGTCAATAGTGCAAATGCCGAAAGCGTCCTCGGATTTTGGTGAAAAAGTTCTGAAGCGTCCCCGAATTTGCAGAAAAAATTCTGGTAACCCTAATCTACAGGCCCCTAGGCTATACCTGGGGAGGGGAGTCCTTTAGGATCTGTAGGCCGCTAGATTACTGATTATTAAATTGATAAACCTTTTAATTAAAAGTAATGACAGTAGAAATATACGAGGATAAGTTAGTGAAGAATCGAAGGTTCTAAACGTGCTTTCTGTATCGATTGCGTGATTGAAGTGAGCGAGATTAGCAAGTGATGCTTGCACGTTCAATTTTTTGACTGGTGATTAATAGATAAGGCGCTGTCTATCATAGTTGTGTTTTTGCAACCAAACACCTTCAGCAAATGCCAGCGAAATTACAAACTCAAATGTTACATATGCTACACATTAAGATAAAACAAAAGATAAAAGATTATTAAGATCACCGCATCGCAGTAGAGATAGATTAAAAACACAATATTCATCTATCACACATGAATGTCTACAGGAAGACAGCGCTTCAATAATCAGAGCCTTCCAGATTCCTTAATGCTTAAATAAAGTTTTAAAAGAAATAAAAAGTGACTTAAAACAACAAATAAAAAAAAACGAATTACAAAATATAATTAAAGTTTAATTCTAGATACACTATTTCAATTATAAACGCATGTAATATTTTTTATACATACTTACTTTCAAACAAAACATTAAAACTTGGACCTCCCGCCACTACTCGCTGTTTACATCGTATACAAAATGAATTTATCTTACCTAATCTACCGGACATGAAGGCTTGGCGTATTGCAGGTGTACGACAGTGACTTCAATCTATATTCATTCGTCCTTACCACAGTATACTGCAATCTCATGTTGTAATGGTTCTAAGTCCTCACCGTTGAGCCGCAAAGTTGTTACTTTTCGGTATAGGTGCACTGATTTATTATTTTACAGTTCACTCGTACTTCAAAGGATTGAACTGCGCATGCGGTTTTCATGAGCACTTTAGGGCTTTCGGTGCTAAAACTGTTTCGGAGATAGGTTACTTTCTTTGCACATATTTGATTATTATTGTTATTATTATTTTTTTTTTTTGTATGTGTTGTGGGTCCTAGGCAGCCTACCCCTAAATGCGGCCCTGGTTGCCGTTAATATCTAGGTACACGACTGTCGCTCCTATTACTTGCCAGTAGTTTTTACTTTTTTAATATGCTTTGTTGACTCAGGTCTCTGGGGTTTCATCGAGCACTGGTATTGAAATTTTCATAATCGGCTGGCCAGGAGAGGTACAGGTATACGATTCCTTAGCACCAAATTATGTACCAAAGTCCTAGGTTAAATCTTAAAGCGTATCAAGTAAGGGCGTACTACGTTGTTGAAGATTATTCGTTCTTTGAATGGCACAGTGGGTGTCTTTCGGAAGAGTTGGTCTGAATGTGCCCGCACTGTTTCACTTCTTTTATCTTTCATTTATTCACAATGCACACTACAATGAACAAACACACACATCTTAGTCACTTTCGTCCTGCTGGGATTCCGATGATCATTATTAATATCACCATCGTTCTACGCCCAGTGTAAGCTTCGTGTATTTATGTTTAGTGTTACCGTTTCTGCTGATTTCCCTTAACACGCTCGGTCATAATGCGCAGTCCCAAGAACTTGTCTGAAGAAGCAGCTTACAGCTTATTTCGTCTTGACGTTAGGGGATGCGGGTGATGGATAGCCTGCTGACTCGCTTCAGAGCCTATTTAAATGCATACGACAGATCGGGCGATCTTCTCGTTACCACCATAACAAAAAACGCTCAACGGTTAGAGATGTAATTTGATGGATATTTTTGATTCCGCTAGTGACTGAGTACAAATATGATTTTCTCTAGTCTAATGCTTACTTCTTTTTTAACACCACTTCTATCAAACTAAAACCGAGCAAATTAGGAACGACATAAGGCTTGAACATTAATCCCCAATCATAACTTTACATCGTATAATGTCATAAATTCTCTCACTCTCATAAATGAAGACAAGTGGCGTATGGGTTTTCGACGTCACTTAACTTGCCAGTTTCAAGATATGGAATGACTGTTTAACCCGCTTCTACTTAAGGATGCATGAAACGGGAAATAAAGGGAGGATTCAGTTAATGATGTTTTTGGCGATGTAGTTTAGAAAACATACAAAGGTTTAGCTGTGTTAAAAATAACACAGGAAAAATGGTTAAGGCAGAGACATCGATTTTTTTTTTTAAAAATAGACCTTTTTTTTAGTTAAGTTCAACGATCAGCTGATTCATAAAATTTTCGTTGTAGGCTAAATGTTGATGACGGAAGGTATAAATATGGTGACAAAATTAGGAAATAATGATTTCCACTTAGGTCCTGAAATCCCAAGGAACGGTTCTAATTAGTTCATACACTACTCTCTTACCTCTGAATGATACTGACTGTATTTACAAATTATGATTTTTTAAACACATGTCCACCCTATATCAGTGCGTTTATGGGATGGGCAATAAATGCTTGAAAATGTTTATTTTTTGGTCTTAAGGCATGCTCCATCATAATATTAGTTTAGTATTTTAAAACTAATTTAATTTGAATATTCAGTTGTGTGGCAGAAACTACTGGGTTGTAACTGAATCTGTTCTCTGAATTCCGTACGGTGAAGTGTGGACGAATTATTTTCGGACTCTTCGTAAGACGTGTAATAGAAATTAAGGAAAGTGGATGATGTCAAGCATGACAGCTAATTATTGGAAAATTTACTGTGCACTGCGCAGTGAAAATAAATTTCACGAGAACTTGTAACTTTTGAAGAAAGTTTGAATTCTTTTGCATTTTGTTTTCACTCTAAAGAATTAATAAATAAGTTTGGTGTTGTGTTAAAATATCATCTCGTTTTGTATATTATTTCAAGCTAATTCCTGAGCAAACTAAAGCCACCATCTTGCAACCCTGTGAATGTTAATACAGAGTTATTGTAATTGATTTTCTGTCTTTTGTTTAATTATTACAAGCGATATACGAAAGTAATATTATAAATTCGAAAGTAACTATGTCTCTTTGTCTGTCCGTCTGTTTGTTCCATTTTCAGGGCTTAACAGCTAATCCGATCTTGAAGTTTGGAAAGTAAATTAGATACTATTTGCCATCAGGAAGGTCATAGGATACTTTTTTCTGTATAAATAATATATTTTGTTATGGAATTTTAAAAACAAATTGAACTGTGACAGACAGACGCATAGCATATGTAAAACTCTGTAAAGGCCTGCCGGAAAGTGGTGTGGTGGTCAAATGGTTAAAGCGTTTGCTTTCAAAAGTTCTTGGTCCGTTCTGGGTTCAAATCGCGGTGGAAGCAGCAGTTTTTAAGAATTGTTTTTAATCATATGCACCACGCCGGGTGGTTATGTTGTACGGATTCCAAGTTAAACTATAAAGTAAGTGCAGCCACGACAGAGGTCGAATGTGTGGCAAATCGAAACTCTGTAATGTAGGTGGCCGAACAATCCTTCGGGACACAACAATGCAATACGCGTTTGATTTTTATATCCTGTTGCACCGGAGTATTACTTTGTCTACCTAAACGTTTCTGGCATCAGTATATTTATTCTTCTTTTTTGACATGCCTCGCATAGAACTAGCAGCTAAAGTTATTAGAAACTAAGAATCTGATGCTCAAGCTTGATAAAAAAAGGACAAGCTAAAAGACAACATGTCCCTCCCCTTAGTTTTTTGTTATCTTTCTTAAACATGTCGTAAGTTGATGCTCGTCATGAGACATGTTTGATGGTAGAATGATATAGTGAAGGATACTCCGTCAACTTATCCTGACTCCATGTTTTTTGGAACACCTTTTATCAAACTTAAACCTTTATATATCCAATTCTAGCAATAAAATTCTAAGTACACACGTATGAAGTCACGGCCAATAGCTGGTACCGTTCTAACTGTTCAACGTATTGCCCGCCACCCAATAGTTACGTCAGATTTTCCTATATACCGGCTAATGGTTAGGAGAAAGCAATTTGCACTCGCGAATTTCATCAAACGTGGTCTGTTACCGTTGTCCTTCGTCATTTTCGGGCAAGACATGAAAGGAACCGCTTTCTGACAGTTCTATTCGCAGATGGCATACGGACGTTTTGTGTAAAGGAAAAGGTATTGGGTCTTCTTCCGTGTCGAATGAGAACGTGGACCGAATCAGATAACCTTTCCAACGCAGCTCTAGGATATCGACTACAAAAGCTACCAGGAAACTGAGCACCCCACAATTTGAAAAATGTTACGAAAGCGTATAGCAATGAAACCTTATCACATAGGACTGATTACAGCTATGATCCTTGAAGGTTTCATCAATGTTTAGCTTTTTGAAACACTCTGCGATTAAGAATGGAAGAAAATGATTTTTATGAAAAACTCTTTTTTAGTGAGGAATCAATCTATTCTTTTTCTTTTCTTTCTGGAAGCACATTGTTCCAATTTTTCGGATAGGAAACACCCGTTCTTTCACCAACCAACAGCGCGACTCTTCCAAATTGAATTTATTCTCTGTTTTTGTTTTGTTTTTTTTTCCCAAAATGATTGTGTGCGGTATGTTTTTCTTCGCTGAAAAGACAGTAATAGAACTAACTTACCTTGATGTGATCCATGAATGACAATTATCCCAACTGAGTGAAGTCAGATGTGGTGATTTTATACCGCAGCAAGGTCCACCTCATTTTCATCAGGAAGTTAAGGGATTTTTTAACCGACGTTTACCGCTGTGATGGATCGGATGCATCGTCGGCAGTGATCAGATGCTCTTGCGTTAGCCACCTCGTTCACTAGACTTTATGCCATATTTTCTTTTCTCTCTCTTTGAGTTTACGTCAGGGATCAAGTATTTATCGCCTTTCTACCTTGAGTACTCCGAATCTGATGAAGCGTAATAAAGTGACATTTAGATTCATTACCGCTGACATGCTGAATGGTGTGTATGGAGGAGACAGATGAATACGGAGTGACAAAGGGTGCACATATTAAGCACTTGCAATAGGATGAAAACAAAATTATGAATTTTACTGCATAATAAACCAAGAATCTTATTTTTATCCCGATAGTTCCACGTGCATTGAATTTGAATCCACAGCTATAATATGTAATAATCTCGTATTATATATTGATTGATTTTTTTTCATGTAAAAGTATAACTGAAGTTTGAATAATGCTGTCAGGAACGACTGGATTTATAACACTGACAGAAGAAGCAAATGTATATCTGACATTTCAAACTGCCAAGTCCTATTGTGAGTGTTTGTCGCCTTTAGTTCCAGCCTGAATAGAGAGTTCGCCGTACCAGGCTTGAAGCTCGCTGAGTTCTGCTCTGCAGAAAGTGCTTCCCACATCTTGGAAATATCACGCTAAGTCTGCGTACGGCATGCTTTGCTGCGTGCCCTGATACCTCAAAAGTGGATACCTCAAATGTGGCTATATGTAACACCGCAACGTTAATTGTAGACTAATATTTTATCGGCAAATAAAAAATGTTTCTTCTTTATTCCTAGTTGAAACGTAAGCTCATATCTTATTCGATTTTTTTAATGTTAAAATGTCACAAATTTTGAACAGTAATGAAAAATTTAAGTGATATTTTTTGCTAGGAATATAAAAACCAACCTGCTAATTGTTTAAGATATTTTAGTAATGAAAAGCATAAATAATTAAATAAACTATATAATTTTTAAAAAAAATGTTTACAGCACCGTTCACGTTACTGTTCTTGCATCACAGGGCGGGACTTCAGGACATTAAGAGAAATTTGTTGTCCAAGAGATATAACCAAAACAAAATTCTTTAAAATCCAGTTTCAGAGCACTGGAGGCAGCGCAAGTTATTTCTTTGCCATTGGATTTCCGTACTGAAATCATAAAAAGACTAAATTGTGGTCAACTGACTGATTTTTAGTTTCGATGCATATGGGAGAGAGATCGATAAAACATGTAAAATACTCCTTCGAGGAATGAGTGAAAATGGTTCAGCGATTATGCTGTTGGAATCCAGTGAACTGCTGTTTGGGTGATTCAGATTTAATTTTTGGTTGATTTTCCAAAAATCAGGTTAGTTGCACGTCATTGACAACTCTCTACCTTTTCCTGATTAAGAATAGCTAAGCTATGATTTAAATGATAGCCGAAAACTCGAAAATCAGTAGGGATATGTAAGTTACTGATTGTATTATTTAAGAGTTAATTCATTGCTACCACTCAACTCTTCTTCCAGAAAACGAGAACAAATTCAAAGAATTTTTTTTTTAATCGTGCAGTCAGTAGATTATTGCAGGTGGTCCGAGAATTCTGTTTCTGGTGTAGCTGTTTCACATACAGGAGCAAATTCACGACCAAGATCAGTCAAAAATCATAATTGTAGCAGACACCGTGGTTTTTTTTTTTTGTACTGACTTCTCAGGAGTATTAAACAGGAAATCCCGTTTTTGCCTGCCACAGATTACAGCTCGTCAGTGCCTGCGTCTGCGGGGGTGTGTGTTGATCTTTGCGAGCAGCTTGTTACGCGGCCGGCGCGGCGGTCTCGAGTGGCTGTCAATACTACCTGCTGAGGAGGTAGCTACTTGAGGGCCGTCACCTGCAGCCCCGCTGATTGGTCCGCTGCCGTCTCCGGTGTCGTCGTTAGCTCGTGACGACTCTGGTAGACGATTTTCGTCCTATAGTGTAGCTCTCGCCTTAATACTGTTCTTGTGCACTGTGGAATGAGCCTTTGAGGTGGAGGAGTTCATGAAGTCTGGAATGAATGGGGCTCATGATAACTTCCTGTCACTTCTTCAGGACTGACTAAAAGTAATTCCCGTTCACCCTTTATCTTTTGCACTGTAAAACTGTAATTCATTTCTAAATACAAAATAATTGTAAGATTATCCTTACAAATAGCTCAATTGTTTTTTGTTTTTTCTACTAATGGCATGGGACCAGTGCAAGATCGAAATCTTCCATTTTGTTCTAATAACCCCGATTGTAGTTACTGAGTGGGAATAAAATTAAAAAAAAAACCACGATTGTAGTTATTGATTGGTAATAAAAATTAAAGCATTAATAATTTAATTAATAATATGTTTGTTAATAAATTTATATTTTCTTTTTAACTTCAGTAATTCATCTCGCTCACAAGGCCGTATTATAGGGAACCTGGAGACGAAAAGGGCCTTTTATATTGTCTTCTATGGCAACGTTGCTGATTGAGAATTAAGTGCAGACAAAAATTACAATCATACTAAACCTACATAAATCGATGGTCCGGGATGTTATCTACTTGCTACTCCTACCGATTCGCTAATAGTTACTCACGATAAGAGGTATCCATCCATGCACTCATGAATGCTGTTGCTCCTTTTCTTCGTAATGAATAGATGCTAATTTTGGCCAATAGGTGATCCATTGCTGCACGCTGCTGTATTACCCGGAAACACATAAGCTCTCTGCTTTTGTGTCAGAGGATATAAGAGGAAATCACAGAAGGAATTATTTTAATGAATCTTTGGAAATTGTTTAGAGTTTTAAGATATCTATTATGTAGTGAAATTTGCATTATTGTAGCTAACGAAGAAATAAGGATGATATCAAGTAATAATTTTCATTTAGTTACATATATTATATAAACTTTATTACATTAGTGAAGTAACTATTTTTAATTAGAAACAAACAAAGTTAGTTTTTTAACAAGTAAATTTATTTAGAAAAATTTGTAATTACATATATAAGATGCCATAAAACTGTTGGAATAGTCGTGGACAGCATAATTTCTGCAGCTAACCAATGGCCATTGTTGCCGCTGGAGTGTTCATTTAGGTATGAATTCCATCAGCTCCGGAAATAACCTAAAATGAAACAGTAGACATATTCTATAAGTGCTATATCTCTGCATGTATATATCTATAGCGGGTCGTTTCTTTGTAATGGGATCACGCAAAAACTACCGAACAGATTTTGATGCGGTTCTAACTTTGTTTTATGGATTAGGATATGTTTGTACTTTTAAATCTACGGCATGTCTTAAGACTACGTGACCTAGTACCGGCGCAAAAAATTGTAATCTGTTCTTACAAACCACACAAGATACTTAATACGTGTAATCAAAGACTGACATTCAAATAAGCTTAAACATTCATAAAACACTGAGAAAGTTATTTTAGTGTTTATATTAGTTGTTTGTGATATAAAAAAATGTTTAAATCTCATGAGATTAATTTTTTTGTTTTTTGATAATGGAGTTTCGATTATGCTTTTTAGATTATGTAAATATTGTAGTAGCTTTTTTGTATTGTAAGTAGGAAGACTGCTATAGTTTCAAATTTTGACAGCAATGCACAGGCAAAACATCTAAGTCTGCCTGTGATAATCAAAAATTTTCACCTCAAAATCGCACATTTGACGAAGAGAACAATACAAAACACATTAGTGAAAAGATTGCACTGTCCTCTGGCAAATGGCGAGCACCACTTAACGTGTGTGTGTGTGTGTGTGTGTATTTCCCCTATACGCCAGCCAAGTGTGTGCAGACTTTTAGCAAGGACTTGTGGTCCAGGAAGTATTTCCGGTAGTATTGCTGCTCAAATCCAAACATCTGTCGTGCGCGCATTCGCCAACATACTTAGGTCCATGCGGGCGAAGCTACCGGCAAATACTAGTAAACACTAAAATTGAGAATGAATGTAAAAACATTTTATAAATGAATGTAACCTTTCTCGGCGTTGTTTATTTATAAACGTTTCTCGGGAAACAAACCGAGTGATGTTGTTATTAATGCACAATATTTCGGCGACTTTATTCTCCGTCGCCATCTTCAGGTGCAGTTGCAAGTATTGAAGTCTGCCTTGAATTCAGCCTTGAGCGTGTTGTTTGTAAACTGGCATGGCAACGACAGATGTTGTTATGTTGCCTAGCAGCATCTCAGATGTCATTAGACGCCCGCGGAACACAAAAAGCAGAGCGTTGGTGATGAGCAGCCTCAATTACAGGAATCCATGCATCACTTATCTGGTATCCACAATCCCTGTTTACCAAATCAGACGCGAGGGCGAATTTCAAATGCTTCTAGTGAGTTAAAACATCTCCGTGATACCTTCAGAAAGAATGGATACAACGAACATCAGATACAGTTGGCATTCCGGGAAATGAATCGTAGGCCTAATAAACACGATAATGGTCCACACGATAAATTAGCCTTCTTGCCGTACTCTGGCGCCACAACATCTAGGGTCGGAAGAGTCCTGGCAAGAAATGGCATTAAGACCATTTTTCTACCACCACCAAAATTGAGAAACATTTTGCGCTCTCCAAAAGATGACCTTGCCCTTTGTACACCCGGAGTTTACTGCATCCCGTGTGAATGTGGAAAGAAATACATCGGTCAGACCAAACGGTGCGTACAACAACGTTGTTTGGAACACGCCCGACATGTTCGTCTGGGGCAAAAAGATAAATCAGCAGTGGCGGAACATAGTTTGACAGAAGGCCATGGTTTCGATTTCGAAGCGACTAAGGTGTTGACACATGCGAGAGGCTTCTGGGACAGCGTCATTAAAGAAGCATTTGAAATTCGCCTCGCGTCTGATTTGGTAAACAGGGATTGTGGATACCAGATAAGTGATGCATGGATTCCTGTAATTGAGGCTGCTCATCACCAACGCTCTGCTTTTTGTGTTCCGCGGGCGTCTAATGACATCTGAGATGCTGCTAGGCAACATAACAACATCTGTCGTTGCCATGCCAGTTTACAAACAACACGCTCAAGGCTGACTTCAAGGAAGACTTCAATACTTGCAACTGCACCTGAAGATGGCGACGGAGAATAAAGTCGCCGAAATATTGTGCATTAATAACAACATCACTCGGTTTGTTTCCCGAGAAACGTTTATAAATAAAAACATTTTATTTAGAAATTTTTCTAATCCTCAAAAAAATCTGCCCTTTTTGCCTACTCTTAACAGCTAATGTAACATCCTAAGTAACAGCACTGACTTATGATATTGGTTTAACCATGATAGCACAGTTAAAGGTGTGGAGTAAATTGGAATGGATCATACTGTAGCAATCAAAGCACAGAACACTGTTATCTGATTTGCATTAATGTTTTGAAATCAGTACGTGATGAAGGAAACGTAAAGTTCAGGATCAAGAGAATCTAAAACGAATAATATTTTGCTATACCTTCCCTGGAATTTATGTACGCAAAAAGGTGCACTTTAGCTAAATTCCAAACAAGAATGCTGCAGTGATCTTCTTGCCGATACCAGAAATTATTTCTAACAGAATTCCTCCAATAGAAACGCAGTAAAAAGTCATGTAAAGTACAACAACTTAGGCGCTAAATCTTTAGAATACACTGTGCATTAGTAGGGAACCTTGTTCTCCGAAAGGGGGGGGGGGGAAATTCGTCGGTGGTTTGAGATTTTCTAACTTTGATAGGACAACTAGGCAAAATAAAGTTTTGGTTTCGGAGTCGCAAATTACCACTTATATTACTTTCATTCCAATGTCTCTGTGCGTATGATATACTTGAGATCACAGAAATGGAACAATAATTGTTTGTTTTACATGAAATTCCACATAAAGTAGTTTACATTTTTTACCCTCATTTGTTATGTTTTGAATTTAATATATCAGGCTGTTTGATATATTTAGTTACAGGAAGTGCTGGCACTAGGATTCTTGGGCCCCAGGTAAGCGTTCATAGACCATTTCCCCCTCCTCCGTCCTGATTTTTTTTTTTTTTTACTTTAAAGTTTTGTGTTTTGGACAAAGTCAGAAAATTTTGATGCAAAAAATCAAATAATGCCATTAAAAAAAGGTTTTTAAGTTTGATTTCTATTTAGTTAAAAACCCGGGCAGGCGTAACCCCTTCTGGTTCCCGGGATACTTTTGCCTCGCTTACCCCCCTCCCCCCTCTCCCCGCCCCCCTGCCTTTCCCTCCGTAATGCCGGCCCTCAAGCCATATCTCCAATAACCCTGCCAAGTACTGATTAGTGCACGAAATCTTAAATATATCTTAAAGTATTAGACATGACTGTCGTTAGCATACTCCCTAACAATCATAAAATGAAGTTATACTATACTATTGTTTCTGTTGTGCAGTGATCTACATCTATATCTACATCTATTCTCTGCAAATCACAAATACTGTGGGTGGCAGAGGGTGCTAAGCACCAATCCTAATTCAGTGCATTCCAATCCCGAACAGAACGAGGAAAGAAAGAATACATAAATGTATCAGTACGGCATATTATTTCTCGAATCTTATCCCTCCTGTCATTGCCACCTAAATAGGATGGCGGAAGAAGTATTTCGTTGCACTCGTAAATTAAAGATTTTCGCATATTCTCCAACAAATTCAAACGAAAACGACGTCGTCTGTCGGCCAAACAATCCCAGCCCAACCCGCGTATCAGCTCTGTGACACTTACGTGAGGACTGTACCTAGTAGTCACGAATCGAGCGGCTCTCCTCTGTACTTTCCCTAACATGTCAATCAATCCCTTGCGATACGGATCCCAAACTGCACAACAGTATTCCAAATGCTGACGCACTAGTGTTTTGTACGCTATTTCCTTTGTATGAGCATTACAACTTCTCAAAATTCGACCTATAAATCGTAGTTTAGCATTAGCTTTGCCTACGACGGAAGTTATGTGCAAGTCCGATTTGATGTTGCTTTGTACTGGTAAGAATAATTTTTTGAATACGAGAACTTAAAGAATAACATCATATGTATTAGTATCATTTCAACTACATTTCGGTATTGTAGACCTGTTTGAATTCTTAGTTTATTTTTAATATTCTAATAGCCACCTAAAAAAAAAAAAAAAGAAAAAAAAATTTGTTGCTCTTAGCTGTAAATGATAATTTATTAAACTTAAAATTTATATTTCTGACACGAAAGTGTTTTTTATTTTCTAATTGCCGTAACATTCTAATTAAGGCGAATTTAATCATAGAAAACGGAAGTATAGTCACAAGGCAGAGAAATAAATTAGTAATTTTGCCTCGGTTAACCGGGTGGTAGTTAACTTGATCATTTAAGAATTTGAGTTCAGGTAGGAAAATATATTTTAATAAAATATAAATGCCTGGCAGCAAATAAATGTTCTCAATTTACACTATTATTTGAAATTATGTTGGTTAGTGTTTCATTTTGATATGCAAAATGGGGAATGCTGAGAGTGCCCAATATTTGTGGTTATAAGAACAGTACCGAACTCTGGTTTCAACAAGATATTCCAGTTTGTAATGTGAAGAAAATAAGCTTGAAATCAACTCCTACTTGCCACTTTGTTTCTCCAGATGCTCCTGATTTTTTTAATCCAGAATACGCGAGAAAGAACAAAAGTGTATTTGTCTGCCTCGATCTCGCTTTCCTTACTTTTGTTAATGGGTTGCAGTTACGACTTCCTTACACACCTACTTCGCTTTACTTAAAGTTCTGCTTTAATTTCCGTCAATGTTTAAGGTAACTCATTCAACACATTCCTCGGCAGCTCATTACAATCTCTGGCATCCTTATCTACGACTTAAATGTTAATTTTACGGTCATGGACATCTGTTTTATTCCAAATAGTACTCTTATTTCTTCCCAAATATTCATCCAGGCCTCATCACTAAGGTATGTATTTAAAATCCTACATGTTAGATATAGGCCTTTGAAACCTACGTAAGAATCTGGCCAATTTGTACTGCTGAACTGACTTTACTATCATGTGATATATATCTTCAACAAGGCAGAATTTTTTTTAAAAAACTATGCTCCTCACAATTATACTCATCTGCATCCACTAAGCGAATGTCAAAAGGTACTCCAGATATGTTTAGCCGAAATTTGCTACTCTAGATTTCGGACTATTTGAGACCAGCCATTACGTAAGGATCTGGTGATTACATATTAGTTGTAACACTTGCAACATCAAAACTTAATTAACTTGTTTGGAAGTCCTCAAACCAGTTATCAAATATAACATATAAAGAGTTATGGTCTATGAATGGTGTAACGGTCTAATATAAATTTAGGAGGATCATTTTGTTATAGTATACCTGTAATTATATAAAAAACAGCATTCAAAGAAACAAGCTCCTGACAAATTAATCATTACGCACCCGTGAATTTGTAAGTTTTTTAATTATTACATGATTGTTAAATTCTGAATATAACAGAACTGAATTTTTATCTTTTTTTAATGTATAATCTGTCAATACAGCAGTTGGAATTATGGCTGCAAAATAAAACTCCACCTTATTGAATTTATTCCATTTAATATTTATCCAAGAATCATGTTCCACTTTAAAAGCAGTGTTTTAGAGAATATTGAAAATTAAGTTAACCGGTATAACAGGTGAAGAATGGAGTTATGGAAGAATATGGCTAAAGTTGAAACGTGATTCCATATCGCTGGATATGAAGCAGAGAGTTTAAAACTAAGTTTTCACTCACTATAGAAATTACAAAAGATGTTTAATGTACTAATCAACTGAGTTAATGAAATTTGCCTTATGGAAACAGCAGTAATGGAGTTATTATCTTCTCTGAGAATATAAGTCTGAGTTCCAGTCACTTTCAGGGCTATAAAAACACATAACGATATTAAACATGGTTCATTGTGAATTTCACAGCAATCGTAATGGCCAAACATTTCAGCATGGTAAAGCTGAGAGAATAAACCAGGGGCTGCAAATACCAACATTATTTAAGCGTACTGGCGCATACCGAACAACGTCAAACAGTATTAACAGCTCAAACAGGTCTATTGTCAGTAGATCTAGAAATGAGTGGGCGAGAAAGAACAGGCTCCATAACGTAGTGGAAATATTGAGGAGGAAGGTGGCACTTGAGGAATGCGGTAATAAATCATGTCAAAATAAGAGGGACACTTTAGTAGAACTAACAAAACGTTTTCACTCATAGCTGAAAGATTACAGTGAAATACACAATAAATCATCTACCATGCATTTGCTTACAGAAAAAAGTGATATTTGAACAACCAGCAGCTGCTAGCGTTTGTAAGAAAGCACTACCGAACACGTGGTGTGAAAATGTAGACAATGGTTGAGAATAGGATGTAACAACTTCAGTTATAAGGTTTAACATTTTATTTACTTTGTGGTCAGTAACCCTCTGGCACTAGTTAGATGAAAAGGCAGTAATGGTCTCACCTACTGGAAACCCAAATTGAAGAAAACTGATCGCAGGAACTGACGAAAATGTTCTTCACAGGAAAAACCTCTGGAATTCGGAGAGAAGTCTCCCTCCTGAGTGATTTTAGGGTACCTCAAGTATTCCAGGAGGGCAACATCCTTTGAGCTGAGAGTGATCGCAGCAGACGACTCAGGGGGAGAGAATTGCAGCCAGGGATCTAATCCAAGCTACAAGTGAATCGTTCGAATGTTCAGCTGGATACTTGAAGACATGCGAGGAGATGAGAAACTTGAAAATGGGATAGTTTTATTAATGAAAATGGTAGTTCTATAGAAAAGTATAATTTTTAGTGTGTACCATTTGATTGATTTTTTTCCTTATTTAATAATTTAACGTTAGGTTTTAAACAATAAAAATTTCCTGTAGAATTTTGTTATGTTTTATTAGCTTTATTTTGTCCTTTGTAACTTGCTCTTCAACTAAAAAAGATTTTAGCGGCGAAGTAAAGGCTTTACATGCTTGGAAAAAATATAGAAGGAAAAATAAATAAATATTATAACATATTCTGTTGTTGTTACAAATATTAGGAACATTACAACAGAGGCAAAAAATTAAGGTACAAACAGAAAATCAGGAATCGTACCTGAAACACTGAGCATTAATTCAGTTAAAAAGGAAGATGGAACTGTTCTTGGTTTCTAACTCTCAAGCAATTGGTTTATTGTGTTGTTGTCAACACTGGTATGAAGACTATATCGCATTGACATCCCATTCACACACGATTCGTGTTTGTGTGCTAGCATGACATTATAATATTTCTCGGATTCTACTCTTTCTCACCGGCTTTCAGTCAGAGGAGTCATCGTTGGATTCGCTGCTGCTGTCCTTGCCGGCGACCCCACCAGCTGCCAGAAGCAGCAGAGTGACGAACAGCAGAGCGAGGAAGCGGGGGTTGAAGTACTTCATGCTGACTGAGTCTAGGCTCCTATCGGCCGTAGACACGCGCATCCTTATATACTGATCGCGGCTGTTGGCGATGACGACACTGCTGATAAACACGTGACGGCTGATCGCCTTCACCTATGGTGCCCCCACTTGCTACGTGCACTTCAGTTGACCCTCGCCTAAATCTGAGGCAGACGAAATTTTTGCACTTATGGGACGAGACAACAGCAACACAGTTGTTAACTGAGTCAGGCTTCAAGCATCAGTTTTCAGCTAATTGCACCCTTAAAGTCTCACCATTGTTTAATCAAGGATCTGTGCAGTCATCCCAACATTCTTGTGAACTGATTTCGAGAAACTGTTGGAAACCAAAATCGGGATGGCCGAAGCGGAGAAAAAATCAATGTCCTTTCAAATGTTGAGCTACAAGCTTTTACAGTTCTCCCACCTCAGCTCGGTACACAGACACTTGCTAGAATCATGACCTAGAATCTCGAACACATGGTAAATATTTTGTAATAAATTCGCCGTACCTAAAATAGAAACACCATACATGTTACACAACGTAAATATATAATTCGAATGAATACTAAATTTTGAGAATGTGTTGCCATAATCTGTTGAAGAATTTAGTTAATATTATCTGTAAAATGTATCTTACAACTGTGAATGCAGTTATAAATCTGTAACCTGCATCTTACGCTTACTCACATTCATAGGCATTTAATTTATAACGAACTTCATTGAGCTAAAAGTTAACAGACGATTTATGAAATATCGTAACCGTCCTTTGGACTTTAGAAACCTGTAACTATACTGTGCAAAACAGGGGCGCATTTAGGCCCTGTTGGCCCCTAGGCTATACATGTGGTGCGGGCCACCCTGTCAGCAGTGGCTCCATAGCCACTTTATGTCTTTATCGTTGTTGTGAGTGAATCATCATTGTACTAGTCATGTATCTTTAAAAGATAATGAAAAGAAATGAAATGAAATATGAGACATAGCATGAGCTTAATGAACGTAGCAGTTATGCTAAGCCAAATAACAATTTAGTCTATGGTAAAAGACAGCGTTTCTCAACCTTATTCTACCTGAGAGGGCCCATAAAGTTTCAAAAATAATTCTGTGGGCCACTAACTTATATGGGCCTAATCTATTTTACATATATGGATATCATTAATCAATCCAACTAATAATTTTTATTTTTATTAGTGTGGTCTCTTAAGACTTACATCTACAACAAGTCCCTCAGAAAACGGCGAATCACTTAATCCTCAAAGGAACGCTGTCTCTTTGATGACCATCAGAAGCGAATGTAATTAATATACTATTGTAGTAACATTGCAGTCATATCCTCATATCCTGCTAATACCATATTTTTGTGGTCTTTCATGACTTATAGCAACTTTAACTTATAGTTTGCATTTATTTTTAACCATATATAGCACGAGTACGGTATCCGTTTAATGTGAACAGTTTTTACTAATATATTTTTGGTTATAATATCTGTAATTCAGTTAGAATTTAATTTTTAATATACTGCCTGTGGCCTACGTGTCTCATTTTCGCTGACCACAGTTGGTCCGCAGACCACAGGGTAAAAATCGCCTGTGTAAGAGATAACTAAAACAAACGCACTTCGCCGAATATGGCGCAGTAACAGGCCTAACCATTTGATGCGAGGTTAGCTGGCTCAAGCTCCACTGATCGAAGCTACTTTTACCATTCGGTTTGTTGCCTACACAGTTTAAGTAGTGGCAGCACACAAATACCACTCACCTAATTCTGCACAAACTCTTCCGAGACTCATTCACACAACTAAATACGCTACAATTAACACACACTCATCACTAACGCGTACACAATAATAATACAAGCCATAACGGGGATGGCAATGGGATGTTACTCCAGTATTCAAATTATCTATAGAAGTTGCTCTAGATGGGTGACATGCTCGATAGAAATCGTCCTTACTATGTCTGTCCACTGATAAATGGTGGTAAGTAAATATAGCAATTAAAAACCGGCAATGAAAAGGAAAATTGTTGGCGTATGAAATAACACCAAAGTTTTAGCACTCATTGAAGTCTTAGGAATAATTGAAATGTAAAAGAGAATAATCGAATAACAGTTCTTACATCAACTCAATGTTATTGAACGGTGAAAATAATTTTCGGTGAATATTTGAAAATTCCCACAACATTTGCTGTTGCCAATTGTTTAGAAAGGAGCAAATGTTTTTCTTCTTTACAGCGTTCTTCCATATTCCAGAAAGATTTGTAAAAAAAGGGAAAAATTATCCGTTTCGTAACTCATTCTAAGTATTTTAATAATGAAATTTGTAAACCAAACTATACCGGTATATATACATTTTCGTGTATCCTGTTTCAGTCCACTTAATTAAGTTTCACTCCGTTATATATTTTTTTCTTTTTTTACCAAAAGATTCGAGAATGAAGAATTCGTATGCTACGATTTACTGAGAATCAAGGGAGGATGTAAAGAAATTATTGAATACTTTAAACAGAATATTGGGAGACAGATTTGACTAAATATAAACAAAGCCACATCTAATAACATAGAAAATACATTAAATCTGGAACTGATGGAGGTGAAGACGCAAGGGAATTTTGTTTTTTTAAGGTGAAAAATTACAACCTATTATCGCATTAAGAATAATGTCCAAAGAAGATTATCACTGATAAAAAATAATTTCCAGAGAGAAAGACTCCTTTTAATAATCAGCACACGGAAAAAAAGCTATACAAATCTGGTACAGGTCGAGTGTAGCGTTTTACGTAAGTGAATCTGTTAGCAGAAAGAACGTAGTTCGTAGTTGGTGAAAGAATCTTTTAAAAGAAGAGAATGATGACACATGTTGATAAACATACTTGATTACTAAATTTTTGGTAGCTTTTTATTGGAAAAACTATATTTTACAACAAAGATTAGAAACGTGACATAAGTCAGGAATTAATACTTGGTATTCATGTACAAAATTTGTAACCCAGTCATGTTAGGCATTATTAAAAATCTTGGTTTTTTACTAATGAAATTAGCATACCATTAAAAGACAAATCACTACACTACACTTAAGAAAATAAACAGATGGTATAAGGGAACAAATTCCTATTTACAGTGCCTACCAAAAAATCGAAGCCCCCAGAAAGCTAGTAGGAAACGAAATGAAAGATCACTGGTTGAGAGGGTAGGTGATGTTATAGAGTCAAATTTACAAAGTATTTAGCAGCATAAGCCTACTTATCATTATAACGTTACAACCCCTTTAGCCTGGATTCGAGCACTGATTTGGTGGGGAAGAATGTCATAAAGCCGTTGTATCCCTTATGAGGTAAGCTGGCCCACAACTGTTGTGACTGGTCCTTGATATCCTAAATACTGGATCTGCGACAGAGATGACGTCCGAGCTGGTCTTTCATCTCTTCTATCGGGAACATATCTGGGGATCTTGTTGGCCACGGGAGTACCTCAACATCATGCATACAGTGTACTAACGTTGTCCTGTTGAAAACTGGCACCACTATGCTATCGCATGAGAGGTAAGACACGAGGTGGACGCAGGATGTCCGCGACGTTCCGTTGTGCCCTCAGAGCTCCCTCAATCATTAGCAGCCTTGACCTGAAGTCGTATCCGATGGCTAAGGCGCTAGGAGTAACACTGCTGTGCCTCTCCAAAAAATTTAAAAAATGAGACTTACCGCCGACCAGAAAAGAGATTCACTGGACTGCTGATGAATGGCGTCTCATTGTGTTCAGCGACGAATCGCGGTTCTCATTTCCATCGGATGACAATAGTCGGTGAATACTCTCGTATACAATAGCGCTTTAGAAGCAAGCAGCCTTAGTTTTACTTCTTTGATGAAACCTGATCGCACTTAAAAACAATAACTCTGAGAATTGTTCCATATGTTAGTTAGGTAAAGAAGAGGGAAGTACTTGAGCACTAGTAATGAAAGTGACACACTTGAGTTTAGCGACACAATCAATAACATGGTGCTCAAACCTGATAACTAAAAATTATGTTTAATTTTTTATATATTTGTAAGAGATAATATTATTGATATTGAAGTATTATCAAGATATTTTGTGAGTATATTAGTTTACTTTCCATTTATCAGGAAGCTAAAAATGAATCCAGCCTTGTTTTTGGCACAGGCGATTAATTTGGCAAACAGACGTACATAAGTCTAAAATTAGAGAATCTAAAAACAACATTGTCAAACAATTATTGAGTCAGATGAACCTAAAATCAATTTTAACGGAGATTCGGATATATCAGTAGAAGGAACCGTGGAGGGAGAAAAACCTTGCGCCTGTTGACCCTTCATCTGGTATCTGGATAACTGTAGTATGTCTATGTAATCGTATTTGACTAAAACTAGATTCAACTGACAACCAGAAGATACCTATAAAAACTCATATGATTCTCCACATTCTTACACCAACACCTATTTAATTCACGTATTCCAGTCGCTGCTGAGGGAACATAAAAATGAATAAATAAATATAAATGGAACAAATGCGCAGTTGTTCACATATGATTTTTTAAGGTAAACATAACTGTAGCAGAATGACCAAAAATGGGTCATTCCGTACATTTTTATATATATATTTTTGCATATTTATATATATAAAAAGAATAGAGAGAAATTATCGGAAAGAGTTGTCAGTGTGTGTGTGGCACGTGAGCCAGACGCGCCAGAAGGTCGCGGCAGCCTGGCGACGGCCAGGGACAATGGACACCAGCTACCCTCCTCACGCAGTCGGTCAGGCGTATAATCCCTTAGCTCCGGGGAAACGGTAAACTAAGGTGAACAAACTACCCGAGCCCAAGTTTTATGAACGGGGAATTTCGGAGGTCACAGGTGACGGAAATGTCCGAGGCTTCCCGAGTTCACCCGAGTCGAGGAAGACAAGGTTCGCCTATCGTGACAGCCGAAGGGAGGAGCTTAAAAATGGCAGAACCAATCGACAGAGACGTTCCTTTGCATTTTGTAACGATGGTGTATTTTTTTTCATGTACACCACGAGTGTAAGAGGAGGCTTTTTCCGGCGGATGCTGGAGAGAGGACTTGGTTCCGAGCCTTCAGAGGAGAAGGAGTGGATCTGCCGAAGCTGGAGATCGCTCTTGGCTTCGAACCTGAGGGTTAATAAGCGTGTTGTACAGTGAGGTCACTGTGCACGCATCCATTACGTTTGCACGGACGTGGTGCATTGTCCGCTATAGCCAAGGGGCTATAGTACTTCCGCCGTCGCGGGAAATACATCGCCGTCACGGTAATCATCCTACAAGTGCAGTGTGGTACTTTTATTCGGTCATTGAGTACAGCCCTGTAACGGCCACTGAATGATTAGGAGTTCTCGCACCCCCAAATATTGAGCTAGCTGGGGCAGACTTTCTTAAAGCCACACTTGGTGGATAATATAAATTATCCTGGCGCCCGGCATTTGAGATTGAATACAGTTGATGCCAATACTGTGTTTGATTTATGGTTCCCCTATCATTGTGAAGGGAGCTTTCATTTAAACAAATCAAGTGTGTAGCTTTCTTGCTTGCCAATTGACATTGGGAGTTTGTTTCAAGATTAATTTAAAGGTGGTTGTATTTTGATGCTTTTGTTTATTTGTTAATATGTGTTGGCAATTGTAAGAAGAGGCTTTGCATAGTTCTTTTTATCATATTTCAATGTGTCAATGTTAACGATAAATAAGCCTCGCCTGTACGACATTTGAGTACCAAATAAATTAGCGGCCCAAGGTTTCTTTTAATCATATAAAAAGAAGTAAAAGGTTTTCACCCTTACCTCCCCACCCTCGCTAAACCGCCACAAAACATAACATACGGTTGTAGGAAATAGCAAAGTGGCCAACAATTTCCCATGAAATTTGTGTTGTTTCCTCTATCATTTGATAACAAGCTTAACTGGGCACGACACATTGGACAGGTGATAGGTAAAGGTTTCAAAATCCTGAACTTGTTGGAGAGAGTGATGAGGGGATGCACGAGAAAAGTAAAGGAATTGGATTACAAAACTTTGGTCAGATCATTGCTCGAATATGGTAATGTAGTATGGGACCCACATTTTGCTTATCAAATACAGGAGTTGGAGAGGGTGCAAAAAAGGGCTGCTAGATTTGTTTCTGGAAATTATCGCAGAATGCAATCAGTGACAGATATGATGAAGGAGCTGGATTGGGATTCATTGCAAGACAGGAGGAGGATGAGGAGGGTCATGGGAGTGTACAGGGCATATACTGGCGATGAGGCATGGAAAGATATTGCAATAGGTATGAAAAGTAGTGCATGGAAGGGAAAAGATGACCATGACCACAAGCTGGCACTCGATTTCAGCAACAAGGGTGTGGGAAGGTTTTCTTTTTTAGGTATGTGTGTCAGGGATTAGAATGAGTTACCAAGGGGAATGATGAATAACTTACCAAAAACGTTAAAAGATTTTAAAGTTAAAATTTGTAGAGGGCAAATGTAGTTGGGTGCAGGATAGGGGGAAGTTGGGTGTGTAGGGAAATTGCCACCGGAGCGTGTGTTCCATTGCAATTAAATTAAATTTAACAAAATTTTGTGTGCAACACCAAGATCAAGAATTCAGATTGTCGTACAGAAATAAAAGATGCCACTTATACATCTTAAATCATTACCAGATTCAACACAAGTATTTAAATAACGGAAACAGATAATGAATTAAATAAAAAATTATGTAGTGAATGTTTTTTCTCATTGAAATCGAATTGAGAGAGTCAGGTGAAGCTTCTGCACATTAAATTTTACAAGTAACACCCATGAAGCCTGCCGGCCTCGGTAGCGTAGGGGCTAGAGTGCTAGCTCCGCGAGCCGAAGGCCGCCGGTTCGAATCCGGCCGCGGGCATGGATGTTAAGTGTTGTGTGTCTGTGTGTGTGTCCTGTCCGTCCTGTCCGTCCTGGGGCGTCCATACATTGGAGAAATACAATAAATACTGGATGAAGACTTACACACTTAAAGCAATTATAATTACATTGAGCTGGCTGTATGGCCTCCGTTGCCAAAGGCCATTAAAAAAAATGTAACACCCATTGTTACTGTATTTGCTCTGAAGAAATTTTTATTACTAGTTGACTTTAAACAACAGATCAACCATATTGATTACTATGTATTCTACAGCTATTACTAACGACACTGGAAAATGCAACGATACGACTGGCAGCATTTAAAAAATCCGTACATAAAGGTGTTATGAGTCTGACGACGAATTTCAGAAGCCAAAATTGGAGGCTAAGCAGCGCATTAGGTTCCTATTGTCACTGGATATGATATAAAATGTGGAATCTGAAACACGGAGCGTTCATGTCGTACTTAACATAATCAAGCAAGCTTTGCAAAAACAGATAAGATAAGTTTGTAAGTTTGATATATCTGCTTAGTTATTTATTGAGAGCGCAAAAATGCTCTTACACAGAAACTGCCGAGAAAGATCAAAACGGTTAAAAGAAAAGACTAAACGTGACTATTTAACAAAATTTTCTATGATTATTACACTTTTTATACACTGCAGAATATATAAATGAAGAAAGGAAATTAGATATCGATACAAAAAACTGGGAATAGTTGTTTTTTGTTTGGATTAGGAGTAACCAGTAACCGCTAGAGTTTATAAAACAATTTTTGCAGTCACTTAGTCTAAGCGATTTAACGATATAAGCGATTGAAGGGGTAAGGTTATTTAAATTTTTTTCTTAGAAATTTAATGAGAAACTCTAATTCAAGAACTGTAAACAATATCCGGTAAGTCTACTTAAAATTTGTGTAATCGAATGTTTTTTCCTTTTACTTAGGGCTTTATGGCTCATATACACCGAAGTAATTAGATTCTGAAGAGGACCGGAGAAATCAATTCGGCAATAACCTTTTGAAGGAACCTTCCTGTCTTATTTTTTTTTAATTTTAAAGTTTACTTATGGTTTTACGCCTCGTTGATTTAAGTCATTTAAGGCGTGTGATGACTACGTACAAGGAACAGGAAGGAATTCGGCCTTGGACTTTTGAAGGAACCATCCCGGCACTCGCCTGGTGAGATTTTGGGAAACCATGAAAAGTCAAATCTGGATAGCAGGACGGATATTTGAAAGCGTGTCCACCCGAATGCGAGGCCAAGGACTTACCGCTCATCCACCACGCTCGGTCGCCTCTTTCAACTGGAATAATTTTTGTTAACACAGGAAAGCCGAAATCAGAATTACAAGACTGGGAATCGATCATTGGCTCTGAGGCCTCCAACTCACTGCTAACCTTGTGACGTCACGTCCTGGAGACGGGATGTGGGTGATTTGGTGGAGGAAGGGTTGGGAAGCGTTAAATACTACAGACAGATTGTCAACAGGATCGTATATCTTCACTAGATAAGCATTTTGGAGTCATTTATCAACGCCTTCAGTAAAAGATCTGAATATTAGGAAATGCTCTTTACCATCTCAACCACTCTAGAATTCGAATCAGCTGCCCTCTTGTTGAGACTATCGTGTCCGAAGAAATGTCATCTTTTTCTTTCTAGTCCGTCTCTGTCACATTCTCTTAGATATTTGCTTGCGCAGTGTCACACCCGAAGCAGTTAATGGTTAACATTGACATTACGTACCTGCAACGGCATCATAATATAGTGATAAGTACCAAATCTCCTGCATATTTTAAATAGTATGCAAGAGAACTAATACAATCACCATTTATGAATGACTATTTGTAGCACAAATTTTGAAAAATCACCCATCATTTCGACAACAAATGCAGTTGTTTCATCTTTGAAAACAGGTTATCAATTTACTGGCTCAATAATTTCGTGGCATGACGTTATGATTCTGAATACCTCTGAACTGCGAAGTCTCTACTATTGAGCCATATTTTTATAAGAATAAAAATACATTTCTCACAGCATTATTGAATGGGACGAACACACAGTCACCTGTGATGCAGCGATCACTGCTGTTGGTAAAACTAAACTGAGCACATTACAGAACAGATCGATACAGAGAAGCGTCAGTTTATCAGAAATCTTTTGCTGTAAGCCGGTTCAATCATGAGAGCCTGCATTGCTCCTGAACTATCCTATAAATGAATAAACATTAGATGTCCTTTCGTACCCAGTGGTAAAGTCAACATTTAAGGTTAGTAGAATTATTTTTCATTTATTATTATTATCATTATTGGTATATTTTCTTTATTATTTATTGTTATTGGCACTTTGAATTTGTGCATCAGCTGGGGTATCAATGTTCCGATGTGCTGTAATCAGGTCTCGGTATAGTAATTTTTCAATTTTTGCATACAAGTTTTTCGTCATCTTCGTTATTTTGTCTGAAATATATGTAGTTTAAGTCGCATTGTGCATTTATTTTACCGTTGTGTGGCGGGGGGAGTTTAATATTTATCTGAGAAATCTGTTCTTCTTCTGTTGCTAATTAGGTGTTCCTTGTATCTTAATTTGATTCAGTACCGAAGTAAGTGTGGACGCCTTCTTTAATTGGCAGGGTATTGTCATTTTCTCTAAATCTCAAGCCATACATTTTTTGACCTGGTAACAAGCAATGTGAACAGATATATTTCTCAGTGACGAGGTGAAGGTTTCAGTTGGCTCTCGATTTAGTATCTCCAGCTGAAACCAGACTGGTCGACCTCTTGGTAACCTCTGTCGTCACCGGCCACTTCGTCAGCTTGCTGCCGCAGAAAGCAGATAGTCGCCATGAAGTTACGAGTAGTGACGCTGCTGCTCTTGCTGCTACAACTGGCTGCGCATCTAGGAGCCCAGGAAGACGCCGACGCTAATCACGTGACCGGAAACTCGGCACCGCCAGCCCCCTCTACTGAGCGCCGCATCTTCGGCTTCCGGACAGTGCCTTGTTCCAACGGCTCCGACATCCCCTACGTCGTCGTACGGATCGTCAACGATCCCGCCAAGAAAGTGGAGTAGCCCCAGTGAGTCTCGTACATAAGTCATGCTTTGACTATACCAGTAATTACGCTACAAAATAAATCAGACCTCACACAGAAGTCTATGTTCTGTGGGTATCTACCTCAACGATACTTTCTGTTAAGAAACTGTTATGCGAAGAGAAATGTAAGACTTTGATGTTTGCTTAGAGTTATCTCTATTTTTTTTTTTTACAGTCCAGGAATATTATTATAATTTTATGGACTTGGAAAGTTTCACTTTTTTTTTTTGCTTGGGCTTTAAGCCTCGTCAACAGCGAGGTTATTAGAGGCGAGATGGGATTGGGGCTAGAAATGGGAAGGAATTCGGCTATAGCCTTTTTGAAGGAGTGATTTGGAGAAACTATGGAAAACCCAAATCTGGATGCCCGGACGGGGATTCGAACCCTCGTCCTCCCGAATGCGAGGCCTGAACATTAACCGTTCACCCACGACGCTCGGTAGAAAGTTTCTCCATAGAGAAATGAATATAATTACCTACAATGGTATATGGATTTTTGGGATAAATATAATCTTTTAGATGCATCATCTTGTTCAGCAAACAGGCCTCTACTGCGGAAAATATTTCCGATATTTTGAGAAATACAGTATATATAAAATAATGTAGCCTTCTAGCTTATATTATACATTAAACATGAACTTCTTTCTTTGTTTAGATCAAAACTATTTATAGGTAATCATTGACACATTACTTTTCATTGTTTAAGTCAACAGTAGATCGTACGTATGATTTGGGTTGAAATTACTTTACCAACTAATCAGAAGGTAAATTCAGCTGTTGCATTGAATTTAAAGTATTAGTTCAATCATTTCTAATGTAGAGCCTAAATAGAGCAGGAATCAATCTAGTGTTAATAACCCTGGAACCAGCACTCATATTCGTTTTAACACTAAGTAACGAGGCAGATAATCGTTCTGGTTGATGTCCCTACTGTAAGAAAGAAGTTCTAGCCACTGATAATATTTGGACCAAGTCAACAAATATATACGCTCTAACACGAAAATAGAGTAATTGTAATAAGGTAGAGAGATACTTTAAACAATGATAACAAAACAGAAATTCTTCCATTCATAGAGCTCATAATATTTTAATTCCATTCGAATGTTTTTTTTCTCTTTTTTTCCTGTTTCGTTTTCTAAGAGTTAAGGCAGTGTACTTACAACTTCGTACTAACCTTTACACCTAACTCAAGTTACAGACAAAATGTTTGTTATACTGTGGTAATAAGCTCATTTTTTTAAAAAAGTTCGTTATCAACATAAAATACTTATGGATTGTGTAAAAGAAATTTTAACAATGATTAACAAAACTATTACTGCAACTCCTATAAATAAAACTGTTCTTGAAAGCTTTCGTAAACGGTTCAGCACCTATTTATAAAATTCTAAATTAAATAACAATTTTATATACGAATTTACCAGAATGTTTTAAACTTTTAACTAATAGAATATAAAACGAACAATAATTCCGGTTCTAAATTTAAACTTAATATCCACCTACAGTACTAGCATTAGTCGTTGAACGCCTCTGAAACAACTGCATATAATATTTTGATGAAACTCTAATGATAACCATACCTGTTATTTTTATTGAGACAATATGGCATCATATGTCACAAACCAGTAATGGAAACTATTATGTTTGTTCTAGTGTTAAGAATCTCCTAGTCCCAGCATGGTTGTAAACTAGCTGCATATTTAAATTACGTTACAACCAGATTAGTTGTGATATATGACGATATTGACAGTGGTTCTCAAGATTATATAATACACTATGTTCAACAATACAAATACAGCGTACTTCACCAGGAACAAGGTAGAAAAAGTGTTATACTGTTACTGTACATATACGCATGAATATCTGAAGCACATAAATGCATCACAACTTGTTTCGGCGAATGAAGCGACTCAGCCAACTCTTGTACGACCACTTTCCTAACTTTCCTAACTTAAAACTATTAAACGTGGTTGTTGTCTAAGCCTGCGATTTTAAATTTACGGTTGCCAAATTTTTCTGAATATTCTGAGATGGTTT
The DNA here is from genome assembly GCA_031002005.1 of Vandiemenella viatica. NCBI lineage: Eukaryota > Metazoa > Arthropoda > Insecta > Orthoptera > Morabidae > Vandiemenella > Vandiemenella viatica. Next base: position 194,659,092 of record CM061920.1, read on the forward strand.
AAACGTTCTTCTCCCTTTTTGTCCGAGTTCCTGGACGCTACGTAAGCAATTTAAGTGGAATAGTCATTGTTTTGTAACGTTTGGTATACAAATAATTACCATACAGCAAACGAATTCCTTCTGGAAACATAAATATCTATCTAGTACACAATCACATAGTAACATATTTCTTCTAACTTATTTTTCAATTTTTTTTATTTTAATTTTTTTACAGCCTGCTCTCTACATTTCAATAAACTTAGCACACTAACAGAAAACATCACACTTCGTGGAGCAAAGGAATAAGATTTCATCTGGGAAAAATTACATACTGATATATAATTTTCCAAACATTTCCCTTTCCTAACCAAACGTTATTGTAGATTTGATTCAACATTAGTCAGGAGTTGCATTTATGCCTGCAGCGTCTATTACATTGTTTCTTCTCTAAGGTAAGGTTTTTCATGACAGTTAGAAGTAATGGCTATATTTCCAGGTGTGATCTTAATGGTTTGCGATTGTTTCATATTAGTAAACTTTCATTGAAATTAAAACGTCACAAATATGATTTACATTTACTTGTAACCGCAATATCAAATATTGCTTCTTTGTAAATCAACTACACTGAAGAGCCAAAGAAACTGGTACAGGCATGCGTATGCAAATACAGAGATATGTAAATACTCAGAGTATTGCACTGCGGTCGGCAACGCCGATATAAGTCGATAGGTTTCTGGGGCAGGGGTTAGATCGGTTACTGCTGCTACAATGGCAGGTTATCACGATTTAAGTGAGTTTGAACGTGGTGTTATAGTCGGCGCACGAGAGATGGGACACAGCATATCCGCGGTAGCGATAAAGTGCGGATTTTCCAGTACGACCATTTCACGAGGGCACCGTGAATATCGTGAAACCGGTAAAAACTCAAATCTCCGACATCTCTGCGGCCGGAAAGAGATGCTGCAAGAACGGGACCAACGACGACTAAAGATAATCGTTCAACGTGACAGAAATGCAACCTTTCCGCAAATTCCTGCGGATTTCAATGCTGGGTCATCAACAAGTGTAAGCGCGTGCGAACCATTCAACGAAACATAATCGATATGGACTTTCGGAGCCGAAGGCGCACTCGTGTACCCTTGGTGAATGCATGACACAAAGCTTTACGCCTCACCTAGGCCCGTCAACACCGACATAGGCTGTTGATGTTTGGAAACGTGTTGCCTGGTCTGACGAGTCTCGTTTCCAATATTGTAACGAACAGATGGACGTGTACTGTTATGCCAACAAACTCATGAATTCATTGACCCTGCATGTCAGCAGGAGACTGTTGAAGCTGGTGGAGGCTCTGTAATGGTGTGAGGCGTGTGCAGTTTGAGTTACATGGAACCCCTGATACGTATAGATACGACTCTGACAGGTGACACGTACGTATTCATCCTGGCTGATCACCTGCATCCATTCATGTCCTTTGTGCAATCCGACGAACTTGGACAATTCCAGCAGGACAATGTGACACCCCACACGTCCAGAATTGCTACAGAGTGGCTCCAGGAACACTCTTCCGAGTTGAAACACCCCTGCCGGCCACCAAACTCCCCAGCCATCAACATTATTGAGCATATCTGGGATGCCTTGCAACGTGCCATTCAGAAGAGATATCCAGCCCCTTGCACTCTTACAGATTTATGGACAGCCCTGCAGGATGCATGGTGTGACTTCCCTTCAGTACTACTTAAGTCCGTGCCACGACGTATTGCGGCACTTCTGCGGGCCCTACACGACATTAGGAAGGTGTACCAGGTTCTAAGATTAAGCATGAAATCCTAGACATTGCTTTATGGAATAAATTGAAAATTAAGTTTTTGAATCAATTAATAATTGTTTGTTGGCTAAGAGCAAGCGTTCAGAGTTTCAAAAATCATGTTATTTAGAAATCAGTACATCCTGCGGACACCAAGCAGCTTTATAAAATTCTTATCGCCGGGCAAATTTCTAATTGTGTGTTAAGAGATATATAAATCGTAGCGTACATGTCAGCAATAAGGAAGCTCAGTCTGAATGGAATAATTTATTCTGAGTATTTTCGCAGCTTAACAATGGTAATTCTGTGTCAACTAAGCTTATATATAAGAAAATTACTGAGCTCAGAAGTAGATAACAGTACTGAAAACTAAATGTGCGGTTATGAATAGAATTCCGCCCATTCAGCTACTAAAGATTATTACTGTAACAACTTCGGTGAAGTATACGAGGCTCGCAATTTTGATCACTGATTCTACTCTGTTCGAAACGAATAGTACAACAAATAATAATGATTTTTTAGTAGACAAATTTCTATTAGCTAGGAAACAATCAGACTAGGATTAACGGAATCAGGGAGGCGAGAACAGGGCTGGCACAGGATACACTATAGCGGCCATTCCTGTTCACTATTCTATAGAAGAATGTTTGTGGCTAATGTTCAGAAGTTAGGTTGCTTTAAATTGAGATAATACTGTATCACAGGATTACAATGAGATATGATAAAAATGATGGAACTAATAAAATACACAATTAGAAAATGGATTGTGAAAAGGAAATTTTTTTGTGCTCATAAAATGTAAATTCCTTCGTATATCTTTTACAATAAGCGGAATATCTTGAGGAGGTGGTAGGGAAAGGTTTCAAAGCACTGGATTTACAAGAGGGAGTCTAACGTGCAAGTAAGTGGTGTGGTGGCCCAGTGGTTAGATGCTTGAATTCAAAAGTTCGGTGTCCGGCTGCAGGCTAAATTTTTTCGAGTCCAGTAATTTTTAAGAGTTGTGTTTCATCATAAGAGCTACACGTAATCTTGGTTGTCCGGGTTGAACAGCGTCAATTTGTCTTCAGAGTACTGTGAAGAAGGCCACAAAATGATGGCCGAAACGTTAGGTTTCGACAAATTGACGCTGTTCAACCCGGACAACCAAGATTACATTGACTACGACCGCGGAAGAGCTACACCATCTTCAACTATAAGTCCACCTGGTCGCAAGACCACACGAATACCATGTAAGTAAGAGAACTGATCACTGGCACAACAATCATACCTGAGTCTGGTGGGTATGTAACTCATATGGTAAGAGAGCTAAGTTAGGAATCATTGGAAGGATGTAGTAGGCTACAGAGATTGATTGCATAAAATCATACGTTGATGACGAGGCTTGGATGAGTATCGGGTGAAGATTTAGATTTAAATCTGCTGGAAAACAGGGAACCAGTACAGAAAATTAGCACTTAATTTCAGGCATGGGAGAATGATAAAGTTTTTTCATTGTAGGTAAAGATATAACGAACCGAAGCAAATTATCGAAGTGTATTTTTAACAATTTAAATCAATTACGTAAATAATTTACCATTTTAAAATCACTCCTTTCCACCACCACATGCTCCATAACTCTCGCTGACATGGGTAGGAAATGACTACATTGTACCTGCATTATACTGTATTTTGTTGTTGTGTCAGTGGTTCCCCCCCCCCCACCCTTTCCTTATGGTTTTGCAAGCGCTTATTGCCCTCTTGACGAAAAAATCAGGAGTCGAAAGCGTTAGCGGAAATTAATATTCCAGACACTATTATTTTATTTTATTTTTACTGGAAAAGATAGTCACTGTGGACCATGGAAGAAAATAAGTAGATAAATTAATTTAGTGTTATTACAGTTTAGGCTTCAAGATCTATGTAATTATTTTTCTGGTGATTTGTTTACTTTCGTTCCTTCATTTTAAAAACAATCATACACTAGAAATAATATTTATATTTACAAATTTCTATTTTTTTTCAATATTGTTTGCCTTGTAAATTATGTCTATAAATCACCCATTGGATGGTATTTCAAAGAGGAAGTACGGACACAATGTGATATAAAGTATAAAATCTTTGTATTAAAAAAACTTCAGGTTGAAATTACGTTTCAACAAAAGGTAGAAAGTGAGGTGCTTTCAGAAATTTTATTATCATAATATTGTTTCAACTATATTGTTGTACACTGCTACGATAAGCCAAAGCTTAATTTGGACGAGAGAAGCGAAGAAGATGTGAAGTTCCTTCGTATCAAATTTCATGTATCACGAGTTCCATCCTGAGGCTGGTTTCCTAGTAGTTCTGTAATGAAAAACAAGAAAAATATTCATTAGTTCCACGACCAAGCTGTTTCTGCTTAACATCCTTTTCACAAACAAATAAAGTATTTTAATACCTCATATGTTACGTAGCAAAGAATTTTTTTTTTTTACTTTATAATGAGGCGTCTATTAAAACTAATTCTTGAGGATAATAATGTAGGCTCAAATTTTAGGCTTCGTTTGACAGGATTGTGTTGCTTCTATTCTCTCAATATCCTACCTCTTTATACTGAATATTAATCTATTCCTTACTGTTACCCACTTAGATAATTCTAAATTGTCTACCTTAAATGCCAGAAACTTGGTTTGCCCCATAGATCTTCATTTCTCGTATACGAACTGTTTCCATATTTATTTAACCTGCTTTGATCTGAAATGAGACCTACCATTCAGTTTCTTATTTTTGATTGAATCTTTGACTATCTTTATTCACCATACATCATTCGTTTGTTCGATTACCAGCGTTTTTAATTTTCAATGTCTTTCTGTGGGAACATTACTTATTTTTTAAAAAATTTACCTGACATTTACACGAAAAAACTTCGTTTCCGTATAGTGCTGTTTTCCATAATTATACCCCGAAGCTTTAAAATAAATTAAGGAAGTATCTTCGAAACCATTTCTACGAGAAAGCGAGTTAAAAAGAGGGCAGAAAAATGGCTTTTACACATGAACGAGGGAATATTAGTTTAATATTAAATGATTCATAAATTAAAATTGAAGTAGACACAAGAAGAGGTGCAGAAATAACAAGCAAGTGTGTAGAGTTCAGGACAGATAAACTGCTATTTCTGAAAGAAAATACATCTAATAAATCACACAACCACCAGAGTGACTACCGTCTCAATAACGAATGGGCTGAGGATAAACATCTGTAAAATAAAAAAGTTTCCAATTTAATTTAATTTCGACAGCAGTAGTGTCCCTACTCGCCTACTTTTACATTTAATGATGTATTTAGTTAATGTTCAACAATTCCTTCGATAATATATATCAAGCGGTCGACAGTTTCAAGTTGCTGTCCACAAAAAAACTTGGTGAAGTGCCAAAGCGTGTTATTAAACTCTGTGAACTTTAACATTTTGTGCGAACAGTTAAAACGATTACGAGAAATTAATTGTCTGACCTCATGTTTTGTTAACCTTGCAGCTTTACAGAATAATGATTGTAGCGAAACTGGATTACGTAGCTATAACGATTCGTAGAAATGTTTAGTTTGTTTTGATTATTTTAAATAGTGACTTAATGTGAGAACTCTGATCTCTGTTAGATGATAGGTTGTTTATAAGTATAAAGATTTCAGTTCGGTCTAATAAATTATAGAAGTGCTGAGATACTCTGGAAATTACGAATAGTAGATCCATGTGTTATATTTTAAACGTGGAAACTGTAAAATTATTTAATGAGTAGCTAGGCAATTTGTTATTTTGTTATTAATTTATTTTTCTGAGTACTGTTTTAAGAAAAATTGAAATTAATGTAAGACTGAAAACTCGTAGTAAAAATACATTAAAACATTAATAAAATTTTTGGAATAAGAAGTTATCTCACGTTGTTATTTTAGACGTCAGAATTAGTAACTAAGTGCTCAGTAATGATTTATTATGTAGGAACAATGAACACCCTAAAATGTCCATCGAATTTCAGTTCTATATGTGATAATATTCGCAGGGGAAATTTTGTTACTCGGGATTATACGGACATATGTGTACTATCTTCATGTGAATAAAAATGACAGCTTTTAAGATCATATGATAACTACGAGTTCGCATTGGCCAAGAGATGATCTAAATCCAAAGAGAAGAGACTGCTGATCAACGTCTCCATTACCTACATACGGTTCCACACTTCTGCATTTCAGTAACAAAAGTAATGGAAGTAAATTTATAATAATTTCATTGTTTGCTACAGACTGACAGATCAGCCAGCATTCATAGGAAAAATATTAAAACAGCATATTTGAAATAATATTGCTAATCGAAGGCAAACTTTATCTGGTTTCTTTTTTGGATGATAAAGAAAACTGAAAAGACCGAAAAAAACCGTTCGCAAAAGAAAGTAAAAGATACTTTCTTTTGAATTATTTAATTTAATTGCAATGGAGCACAGGCTCCGGTGGCAATTTCCCCAACTTCCCCCTATCCTACACTCACCTATATTTGCCCTCTACAAATATTAACTTTAAATTCTTTTAACGTTTTCGGTAGGTTATTCATACGTGGGAGTAGTTTCGGTTTTGAGGAATAATAAATATTTTAAATTTCATATATGATACTAATTGGTATAGAAATTAATTCTCACTACTCGCAACATTCATTGATTGAAATTTAGTTACAAAAGTCAACAACTGCCTAAATACCTTGTAGGCTAAATTTTATCAGCAATATATAGTTATTTAAAATACAAAATGTAAAAAATAAAACACAAATTATGGGCTTATAACTGTTGGAATTTTGCAGAGCACTGTTTTTTCACTGTAACACTGATCATAGCAGTTACAGAAAAGTTTTACTTTAGCTTAAAACGGTGTGTATTCATGTATGGATTGTTTTATATTCAGAGTATTTTGGCTACACATGTCTTCCGTGAAGTAGAATTATTTAGGATTTCTCCTATCAACAAAAAATAGATGTAACAGATATTCTGCTGGAACTGTAAATTCACCACAGTCTATTAGTATATTTCTATACTGTTCCTATACATATGCGCGAGAACACTTCCTTGTGACTTAAATTTCGGGTCTTACCAGAAGCAGATGCCCAAACAGAATAATGAAAAAAATTTGTTGGCTTAGTATGGTATTTCAATTAGAGGTTACCGCAAACACAGATGACACTGAACATTTCGTTAAGTATCTTCAAAATATTATTCGATGTGTCATATTATAGAGCAACTGTCGAAATAAGTTATTTTCTTCATTATTATCTAAGATACATGAATGATAATTTATCTACATTAAGAAAAGAACGTAATCTACAATTGATCTATGAAGGACAACATTTTTTAACCTGTTACTAATTCATTATATTTTCTAATTTATACACGAGATCCTTATGTTCCACATAGCTAAAAGCTTAAATGGGACATAGGAGATTGCTTCTTTAAACTAACGGTTACCATTAGGCATGTGACTAATAAACCTACCGATACTAAATTGTGTAGTGTTTACTATATAGGGGTAAATTTCACCTTAGCCAAATTATTTTTTATTTCTGAGGGATTCGATGAGTTTTTACGTTTGAACGATTGATTCAAAGGGTGTATCTACAGAATTTGGTGACAACTATTTAATAGTAAGACATCTGCAACACTGCTGATGGTATCAGCTATTTATTCAACATTTATCAAAATGTAGTTTCTGAAAGCAGAAGCATTGTTTGTGGGTTTGAATAAATAGATGAGTATACAAATATTGTTTTCAGAAGATTACGTAGCAGATTTCTTTTTATAACATTCCAAATTGTTAGTCTGGTTTCCTTTTACTAAACTTATGATCTTAATTTATTTCAGGTAATACTTTACAATATGTTCTCTGGTACGCTTTAAAATGCTCAGTATCACTTTATATACATTTAGCGTGAAGTTTTATTATATGTTTACAATAAATTTTTGTACTGTGGATATATGGCGCAGAATAAACTCATGTATTCTAGAGTGGTAAAAATTTAATAACATAAACATTTCCGAGAAATATTCTGTCTCGTTATGTCGTAATTTAACATTTATATTGAAGTCTTCACGAAGGAAGACATTTTTCTGACAGTTCCTGTTAATTGTAAGAGAACTAATTTAAGTTTAGCTGTAAATATTTTTCAGTTTGTTTCAACACACAGCCTATATAACAACATTTCAGTCACTTCTCTAATTCCTGCATATGGTTATGTGCAGTAATTTTTTTTTTTTTTAAATATATATTTACACAACAGACCACATCAGAACGATATATATGGACAACGAATATGAAGAATATAGGAAAACAGTTTAGTTAAAAAAAAGGGCAATCGTATACAATATACAATATATTGAATAGTTTATCACAAGGGAATTCTTGACGAAGGTAGTTTAACTTTTGATTGGGAATATAGTGTTGAAAGCATTCTTTGCTCTCGACATTTTTCTAGATGAGCGAGAGACATTAATGTTCAAATAGACGATGATCGATTACTTTTTGAGTCGACAATAGAAAAAAACTGCTTCATAAACATTCTTCAACACTAGCCTTCCTCTCTGAAATGCTGTATTAGATGCGAGGAATACATCAAGGTCGATAACCTATGAAGCATTCCTTTTAGAAAATGTGGTATCCCTCATACCTATACTGAATATTTTAACAGAGTAATATTTAGATATTATTTGGACCCTACAAATCTAGATGTAAGCCGATCATGATCTCAGTTGTGAAAACATTCTGTATAGTGATACGTCCAACAACAAAATTCAATTTCTCGTCCAAGAAGGATTACCTTGTTATTATACTACGATGGCCCAACAATTAACACAGATGTAGGTATTCCTCATCATTACTTGTAAATATATGTTTGCCAGATATCCGATTTTTAGTTATGGTTTTGTGTGTTTCTGTGTTGTTTGTTATTTGGTTCTTTTTCTGCGATAAAGAACAAAGTATGGTGACAAGTAGCCAAATTTTATAAATATATTTTAAATAATTCTTTTATTATATTACATCCAGTGATTGTTCAACCGCTTCGAAATTTGTGGACTGCTACATTGCACTAATTGCTTCTAATAATTTTTTGTTGTTGATACTTCAAGATGAAACTAACTTATGTGTCTTCAAAACTAACATCCATGTTCGTATTAGGTGGGCGGTTGATAATGGTTATACCTTTATGATGGGATTTTGATTACCTACCGATCTTCTGTTAATTTAACATAAGGTGTCATAAAAACATTAAATCTTATGTAAGAGTACTCACGTATTGGCGCTCCCTACCACCCTGCCCCTCCTGAGGCTGGTGTTGGCCACCCTGAGGTTGATTCTGTCCTTGCTGATAATGCCCTCTCTGATGCTGGTGTTGCCCTCCCTGCCATTGCGTATAGTTGCCGTGATCGTGACGGTGGTGAGTGTGGTTGTGGTTGTGGTTGTGGTGTTGACTGTGATCGTGACCTCGCCAGTTGTCGTTGTCCCGGCCACCGTGTCTCACGTTCCCTGAAGCGTTTTCGTCACTGCCGTCGCCAATGGCCGCCTGGACTCTCACCAGACAGGCGACGAACACCACGACAGACAGGCAGAACACTAGCTTGGACACGGCCATGTCGAGTGGGAATAGGCGGTGCGAGCTCGAGTATATAACGGGCCACCGCGCCAACGGGGCAGGCGGACCACTGCTGACCTTTCGACCCAGAGATGTGTAAATTGTATTAGGGACATCGGCGATCGGGTGTTTTGTAGTTCAGTATTACGACCTCAGTGCACCAGATTCTATAACGTCTATCTACAAGCCCTTATCAGTAGTTCAATAATAAATGGAGCAGTGTTAAGCAAGTGGTTGGAAACGAGAAAACGAATTCCTTAATATCGAGGACAAGTGTTGCGTCACTTCATTTGCTAATGCAGTAAGAGATGCGTTCTGAAAAAGGAACTTAATGATAAAGTTATTGTTCACTAGATTAGAGCAAGAAACGGGAATTTCTTCTCACTTCCTCAAGATCTCCGAAATGATTAAAACTACGGACAGTATATACCACGCAAGTTTTAGGAAAGGGAGATCATGCATCGAAAAGATCCGGAACCTGAGAACACTTGTGAAAATAAGACAAACAAGCAATGAGTAATAAAAATTGTGGATTTCAAGAAGGCATACAAATCCATAGACAGACATAATAAACGGATACGGCAGGGTCAAGAAGACACGAGCTCTCATACAACAAAGATTCATGATATCACATCTAAAATAAAATTTATGGTAGAGAACTCAGACCATTCAAATATGCAGAGGAGTCAGGCAAGAACATCGATGTTTTACTCAACATGGTTTCGGACAAAGTTATCAAACAATGGGAAATACAGGTCAAAGGAACACAGGAAGAACTTGTGATACCATAACAGTCATAAGATGACTGACATTTACGGATGGCATGGCGATACTCCACAGTAGTTGACAAAAAGCGCTGGAAAATTTACATCAAATTGCCGCCAAAATAGGCCTGCAAATTTTGTATAAGAAAACGCAGTACGCGAAAAAACTAACTTACATACAAACAATACACACGAAACATGGAAACATAAAGAGTCGGAATAATCAAATACCTAGGAGAATACGTACATATAGGAGGATCGAACAAGTCACTAAATGTGGAAAGATCAGAGAAACTTCAAATGGCATACAGATTCACAAGGAAACATTATAACAAAAGGAACACATCACGACAGGCCAAACTTAGTCATTTCAACTAAGGTGTACAACGGGAAACACTGTTTGCAACAGAAAAGACCACGATTGGGGCTTCAGGCATCACAGAAATAGGAAAAAATCCCTAAAAAATTTGGTTCATTACACAAGGCATATGGAAGAAAAGACCAACCATAGAACTATATGGACATACAGATAGACTCATAGACAATTATAATCAGACATTTAGAGAGAATTAACAATGTTAGATTCTAGGATTTTTGGTGTAGTAAATGCCTTAATCAAGAAAACCAAATTAATTCCATTGGATAAAAGAGGGTCTAAACCTTGCAAGGATTAATAAGGGGACAATTCAGGAGCAAAATTCAAAACGAAGTTCAAATACAGAAGAAAACAAGAACATAGGAAACAGGAAAGTAAGTGAAAAAAAAATAAGAAAAAGAAACTCACTAATCGTTGTTAATGCCAAAATTGGAGATATCTTCTCTTATTTTATTACTTAATGAGGTTTGATCCCTTTCCTGATGGAACAGATAAATTTTTATAAAAATAAATTAGTAATGCCATTAGCATCGAATAATATGAAAAGCATAACGCACGCAGAAAAAATAATTTTGTTACCAATTTTTAAAGCCGTTTGAAGTTTTTGCCTTTCGTGTAATTTACAGCCTCTGCTCGCGATGGCGCAGCAAATGTCTTTGGTGTATACCTTTTGAGGTTACGAAATTATAATTTCCGAATCCAACATCCAGTCATGTAGAGTCATAAGACATTATATAGATTTTAAACTGGATCTTAAAGTTTAAAACTGTGACAGCAGCATCTAAATATGTTCTGTAGTTTTTGCGTGATGCAATTTCAAACAAACAGACAGACACAGCCCTCTATATATTTATGTATGTAGAGAAGACTGATAGTATACAAGTGAAATAATAAATTATTTACAAAATATAAATGTTGCTAGTAATTTATTCAAATTGAGATACTATACTTTCGATATCAAAAATATTTTGTTGCATGTTCTTAGCAATTCGGATGACCTGTCGGAAAAATGACTATCAGCTTTTTTATTTTATTTTTATTTTTTTATTTTTTTAGGTACTCACATCGCCACAGGTTCCTCAGTCAAGTGTAGTCTTGTTACCGGCCTATTCTTTAGCGAGGATAGGATAGGTGTAGATATGAGCGTCTGCGAGGGACCATAATGTCGTTGGTTTGACTGACCCAAATTTAAAAGAAACCGACTGACAGGTACAGGAAGTCAGAAAACGCCTACAAAATTTGTATGAAAATTGTTTGAAGAGATGTATTCTAGAAGGCTTGAATTTTTTCTCGTATAACGTATTTAATTTATTACATTACTATTCACTTCAGCCGATATGGAAAAAAATACTATTAAAATAACATGGGCGTATTTTCGTATCAACAACATTTCTGGTTTAAATACAAATGTTAGGAGTATCTTCTGCAGTCGATTCAGTGAAAAAAGGTTTATTTTGGCATAGAAAACAGGTATTTATGTCATTCATTATTACAAAAGAATCGATATCGTAATATCACCATACCGCAGTGATAGTGTTCCTCCCAAAAGGTTAAACTGTAAGAGTAGGCTACATTCTGTTGTGACGTATTTGTTGATGAGCACATATAGTCAAAGAAATACTTTAGTATCATTTGATTCCTGAAAATATTTTTCGTTATTTTCCTTTGTTATTTTTCTGTATTGGAAACTGAAATAAATTGTCATATGAACAGATGTCTAAGTGCATAAACGAAAGTTTCAATAATGTTACCTATTTTATTTTTTGCTTTTGGAAATCATGCTTTAGAAAACAAACTGATTGTGTTTGTTTTCACTGAGTTAGACTAGAATATTATTTAACCACCATAGCATTGCTTATTAAACTTTTTGCATCGGTGTATAATTACTGTCATACTGTTTGTACTGCGTTAGTACGCTCTTTTCAACCTCTGCCGAAGTAGGAAAACTTATCTGTAGTATGATTATCCATTAATTTCTTACCTGAATCCCAAATTATTTGTTACTCCGATTATGATATGGTGGTTTAATTGAAGAAAAACACATGAGGCGCTCTTGAAAAGCAACGTAAAGTGAGGGTTTTTTTTTTTTTTAATAAAACAATTTTATTTCAACTGATTCATATTAATATTTGACATATCAGACATCATTGCTGTACTTTTTAATTTTTTTCGAAACGCTTTATGATACTACTAGTAGGAAACTGGTTTTTCTTTATCACAGCTGCATTAAATCACGCCATCTGCTACTCAAACCACATATTAATGATTTCAGCTCGTCGAACTAGGGAATCAACTGACAGTTAAGAAATATCGTCAAATCTATTAACAGGTGTTAAGTCTGGGCTATGCGGGTGATCGAATCGTTCCCTGTTTAATGTATTGATCATATATTGATGCTTAAGCGTGCTTGAGGTCACTGCCATGAAACGTGTAATTAATTTTTGAGGTGTCAAGTGTTTTCTAAGTTGCTTCCAGCTTTATGGCTCCTTGACGCCTAGGTCATTAGTGCCGGGAGGTTAGGGGAGCAAGGAACGGGAATGAATTCGGTTGCAAGAATTGTGCCGGCATTCGCCCGGAGTGATTTCAGGAATACCGGATTGTGGATTTGAGCTCACCTCATTCTGAATGACCCGACCGTTTCCACTCCCCCATCAGCTCGGTAGGTGTTGAGAAGTCATGGTACTATGGCTGTTATACTAACGTTAAGACATCGGACTTCAAAAAAGTTTTGGTTTTCCGTAGTTCTTCTAAATAAATTTAGTCAAGGATGATATGCTTTCCTTGATACAGTCTCGGTTTATTGGGCACAAGTCCCAAAATGTTAGCGTGTGGATTGGATTTATAGTATTTGGATGCTGCTTGTATGCTTGCAGTGTATATCGTTGTATATTTGTCAAGTATTCACCCTTATTTGATATGGCAGTTGAAATATAGCTTTGCGAGAATTTGAATTTCTAGTTTAAGTATCTACTCTGTTACTATATACAATACGCTGATCCTGTACTTTTGTTATGCAGCTGACAAGAAACCCGATGATAAAAAATTAACGTGATAAACGTAGTTACTCAGTTTCCTCCTGTAGGGCGCCTGTTTCTCTGAAACTAGTGACTAGTTTGAAGCTTTGTTTCCTATCCCTACAAAAAAAAAGTTGTTTACATTTTTTGCAGTTCTAAGATAATAATGTGATTAAGAGTATGGGGACATAATAAATGGGACCAAATTACCCAATTTCAGGAGGAATACACATATACATTTGAATTAATTCAAGGAACCGTTGACAGTCAAATTAGCAGACTTTGTCATTCCACATTAAACGTAAAATGATTTGAACCGCGCAGCGATTATATGATAGTATATTGGTATAAAGTTTAAAAAAGAAAAGAAAAAAGGGAATCGCAGAATATTTACTTTCAACATTACAAATATTTTAAATTTACTTTCTGCAGTTAGTTTCAGTCCAAAAATGAGGATGCTACTTCTCAGTTTTCATGAAGTTTCACACCTCGTTGTACATTCTGAAACAATAAAAAATACACAATTTAAGAACTTAGAATTATGTTTGTTCGTATAATTTACATAAAAAAGAAATATTTAAAGTTCGAACCTAATTTTGATTTATTTTGTCGGTTGCAGCATTGTGAGGAATCATTTATAAGCATCGGAATCGATTTATTTGATGCTATCATTAAAAACACACCCAGACCCACACACACACACACACACACATATATATATATATATATACTGTATATGAATTTAACATATCTTTAATTTAAACAAAATCGTTCTGAAATAAGGAAATGTTATTTTTAATTTACTGCCAGAAAAATTATAATTGCTGGATTCCCTTGTTGTTCTGATAGATGTAACTCTCACCTAGAACTTAGTATCTGAGAAGTTGACACAGAAATCTCAAATGTGTCAGTAGAAACTAAGACAGACTCAAGTTGGCAACTTCATCATAAAAAATTGAGTTGAATTAGTGTAACTTAATTATTGGTTATTTCATGACAAAAAAGTTTTTATTTTAATATGTGGTAATAAAATGAACTGAAGTTATTTTTACTGGCTGACGAAAACTCAAAAGCGTACTTATTGTACCACCTATTCAACGTTAGTTAATGCTGCTCTGTTGTCTGCAATACCGACAAGACTTGAGAAGAGTGGTCTGAATCGCTTACATTTCTGGAATGTTGAGGGTAATCGTCTTCGTCCTGACAGGGTTGGGATTGACCGACACCGTCTTCCGTGATGGTTCCTGTTGGCGGCGTAGCTTCGTCTCCGACGATTCGGACGATTCGGAAGATTTAGAAGATTTGGAAGATGCAGATGACTCAGAAGACTTCGAGGATTCGGAAGAGTCTGACGAATCAGAAGAGTGGCGGCTTCTGGCACTGACAGAACATGCCAGAAGTAGGACCGCCATAAGAACCATCATCGGAAACGCTACTCTGCAGTGTGCCATAGTGTCTACTGTTGGTACTCTCATGGAGGACGCGTGTTGTTTGGTTATATAAGGCCCAGGTCCGACATTGACCTCTCCCGGCTGATGCGTAGTTATTTGAACAAGGACGCTGAGGCAGAGTCCATTCTTGCAGTTCGTGATATCAATAAATTTCTTACAAGCTGTCCCCGCGTCTTCTCCCACGCTGAATTTGACATTTGTGCTGTTAATTCACAGAGAAACAATCGAGGATAAATTTGCTGGATATTAAAAATCAATGAGCAATTCTATTTTTTCCTCATTCTCGGGTTTCTTACTTTCCTGCTGAATTTAGGCTCTACGTCTTTATGTTTATTTGAACTCGTTTGTAAACAAGCTTAGAAATATATGTGATGTATCGTGACAATGCATTTGAAACGGGTATATAATTAAGCTAGATGATGTGCATTTTAGTTATATACTTCCACATTTAATACGTTAATATGTTTTAAAAAGTTATTTATTTTCAGCTTTTATCTACGTAATCGACAAATTTTAATAAATTTTAGGGCACTCATAGTTGACAATATCGCTGTTTTTATGAAGTCAGCATCGTTTTAACAACGCAGCATAACTTCGCTACAGTAACTAAACGCCATAATTTTTAGTATTACTCTTCCACAGTTTCAGATTATTCACAAAATCTTTTATTTTTATTAGGAAATCACACTTATTCTACGTTAAGGTCATTTGAATCGGGAGAAGATTCGAGTCGAGGAACTGAAACGTATTCGTAAGGAAGCCTCGGAAAAATGAAGTAATAATAATACAACTGGGATTGAACCCGCATCAATTCGAATACCAAACATGAGTGTTAACAACTTGCTCACTAGGCTTCGTGTACATACAATTCGACATGCAAAGTTATTTTTTTTAACTAGGTAAGCCTACAGAAAATGTTTGGCAGTGGTAACGTTTCTAGTCAACAAGACAGAGTGGAGAAAAATCATAATTTCTTTACTATTGTCAGTACTCTCGAGCTTATCACTTTGATATTTCTGGCTACTGGTATTTATCGACAATATTATTCTTTGTTCGTTTTATAATCGACCACATTAATTTATTTATAACTACATTACTGCTTTGCCATGTAACAAAATTATTTAAAAAACAAACTGCAGGTATCGATTTGATAACGGTACTTCATCATGAAAGCAGTCATCAAAATTTGCTACCTATCCAAGAGGGAGCACTGTGACGGAGTGAGAGTAAGATAGTGATTTATTCCGATTGTGACACCAAGATTGTGATGCGCTACATGATTGATACTAAATCCCTTAAGAATTGCGCTGAATCTTCTTTACTCGAGACTTCTTTCTTGAATTTTTTGCTCTTCACTATCTATCTGATACCGAATATGTGCTATGAGGTGAGTCTTTACTCAAAGAAATATCAATTACTCTTAAACTCCTTTATTTAATGCAGCGTAATAAATCTATAGTTATAGTATAGTCACAGATGTGAACTGGAAAGTAACAAATACTGAGCAAGCTGCTAGGTTTCTCTGATCAGTGGATTTTCTAAGTCGTACTATGAGATTAAATGGGATGTTTGGCAGTGGCGGTAATAAGGAAAGATGATCCGAACTCTATTGCAATGCCGAGGTAAAGGAGAGCTACATCAGATGAATTACTGAATTAGTTACACTTGCTGTTTATCCGCAGCGGCAAGAGTTAAATGGAAAATTTTATCCTATCCGATGTCGCAATTTGTCAACTCAACAAAACTTCGATATAACTGAATACTAAGAAAATTCGTTATTTTATCCCGAATCGAGCTTGCGTCGTAGTAAGTCGTTATAGTCAATTTAATTTTGCTGATTCTGCTTTCGTCTTCTCATAATACTATGGATGAAAAGGACTGATTGTACCTATATTATAACAAGCTTCAGTTCAGATATTATAGTTCCTGATTAAAACTGAAATGAACTTTTTTCACACTTTGCACTGAATGATCATTCTGAATACAATGACTTGTCTCTGATTTTAGTTTTCTGTTCCACTGTTAACTTCATTTATAGGCAAAATTTTTAATTATATCACCGTGTGCAATTACGCATTATTTTAAAAAGAACATTGAGTTTTTCGGGCGAAACACAAACATCATCCATTATTTTTGCAAGTTAGCAGTAATTTGTCTTATTGAGGTTGATCATATTAGGAATAGTAAGACGAAATAATGCTACTAACAAATGAGGCAAAGCAGTGTGAAAAACGTGTGATACAAACTAAATCAGTTTTTTCACATTGTAAGATGAACAAAATTCTCATTCGCTAAACAAAGAGAATTTTCATGAATTCATTAGAGAAGGGCTCATAAGACAGTCATATTATCAAGAATTTCTTCATCCTTGTCCCTAGGTCGTTTATAAGGTGATGATCGCATTATATAAACTTGAGTGGTAGGTTCCATATCTGTGTTAAATTTAAGAATTATTATTTTTGCCCAAATGTAATGAAGCAGACAGCAAATATGTTAAGTATTAATATACCATTAACAAAAGATATATTTTTTCATACTTAACGATTTAAAGCAAGAGATTTTATTTACAGAATAGTAATTTAATAATTATTCTCTACGATAATTGTTAAAAATTCTATCACTCTGTTAAACAGAGAGATAAATTATTCCACTCAAACGTTCAAGTTTTCTAGAATGATTTCAGAAAAAAAAAAACACTAAATTTTTGACTGAAACTTCTTTCATTCTACCATTTCACGATCTTCCGAGAGTAGAAAGATTCGTAACAATCTGGTTAACATACATGAACATAAAATGGGTAATAATCGAACTAATTTATTTTATTTCGAGGGTATAGAAATTTGAAGATCCATTTTTTTCTTCGTAATTTGCATATGAGGTATTCCAATAATTATTGAGCTTTGAGGAAGAATAAACGTATTTACGAAATATTTCGTATTTATTTACATTTCGTCTGTGATCCTATTGCTTCAGACTTAATATTTTCCTTAAACATGGGAAACCAATTGATATTAGATAAGGGACTTATCAGTATATATCGACGTAAAGGCAACCGTATGAATCGTTCATTAATTCAATAACCTGGATATTGATTACATTATATTTGCCTAGTTATGCATTTACGAGTCCAGCTTAAAGTGTATCACTTGATTAGATGCTGAAGTTCTTATGAATCTTGGAAAAAATAATTAAAAGAGTTGTTACTGGTTCTGTTTTACAACACTGATTGCGATTTTATTTGTAGGTTAATGTAAATTGCGCCTATCATTCTCAAGAAAATGAACAATTGTAAGATGTTTAAAAATCTAAGTACACTGTAGGTCAGGGTAGTAGTAGAGAACAATGAGATATCTATGCAATTACTTCCTTTGAAAGAAGCTTTTTCACACAAACAAGATTTTGCATCAAACCATTATTGAAGCAGGGAGGGGAAAAAATGATACTACTGACTGCATATATACAAACGCAGTTTTTTATATATAAAAAGAAATTTAAATAATCATTGTTGACTTGTAAAAATGCACATATGAGTCAATTCCATACAATCAGTGCGTTACGTCACAGAGAGACTGTTATCACTGTTGGTGTTTTGAAAACTTGCCACATTGCTCTGACATTCGACCTGACAGATCCTGGTACTAACATAAGACTCGGTATAGCAATCTCAGCAGTTTACTGAAGTTTGGAACTCCACTGAGGTTCCATCTGTAGACAATAGAGGTGTTAGTTGGTTTTCACTTATTGGACTTGGCGTGAGTATTTTACGTGTTAACGTGATTCCACCAGAGTTGTTTAAGGTCGAAAAAACTAACTTTACCTACCAGAATATGACTACTGGATTAAACTCTTTAACTGATCATTTCTAGCACACTCGCTAAGAAATAGAAAACATGGTCAACAGTTAATTTTATTTAAACTAAGCTCACGGTACATATTACAAGAACAAATGCGAACGGATGCGAACGGACGCGAACGTATGCGAATCGACGCGAATGGAGATGAACTGTATGAAATTAAAATAAACAGCAGGAACGTAAAATCGTATTGCAAGAATAACGCAGCAGCATTCTGTGAGGACAGCTTCTGAAGGGAGCTGAAATAGATATCTACTATAATTTAAAGAAAGATCTTCCTTTATCCTCCAAATAATGCAATTAAAGAATTTAACGGTATTTGTTTCGCAGAATATTTAATGAGAGTTATTTATTTTAATTTTTGGTAAAACAATCAGTAATGGGGAAGTAATGTAAATAGTTATTTCTATCAGCTCATTATACGATTTTCGTGATAATCACAGTGGAAAGTAATGCTTAGATTGATTTGAAATAATTCTCTGCCCGCTGCTATATACGAGCTGATGTAATTTCCCGAAGCAATGAAAATGTGTTCACAATCTCTTTCATACATCACAATCTGTGTTCTTGAAGATTTGTTATTCAAAGAGTCTAGTAAATAGAAGGTACATATTAACCAACAATATTTAATACCTTTGACAAAACTTTAATCAATCTTAAGGTATATTTCTAAGCGAAGTTTTATTATATTATATGCATAGGTAGACGTAGTGGCAAAACATTTACGCTAAATTTCACTAGGCAATTAGACTGAATGTATTTACAGATCATATCTATATATAAAAAATGAAATGTTGATCGTTGGTAGCAATATCACTTGAGAACGGCTGGACTGATTTGAATATATATTTTTTAATGTTCATAATAGTAAGAATATGGTTTCTAGAGAAAGAAAAATTCAAAAATTACCTGGAAAATTGGAAAATTTGGGAAAAACTGAAAATACTTTTTTCTATTGACCGATTTGACTTTTTTTTTTTTTTTTTTTTTTTTTTTAGTGTTCATAGCACTTCGAATAAGGGTTTTAGAGAAAAAAAAAAATTGAAAAGTTGTCCGGAAACTTGGACAATTCAGGAAGTCTGGCTTTTTTCTATGGACCAAATAACTTTTTTTTTTTACGAACTCCACACCAAAACTCATGATTTGCATGGGATATGTGTAATTCTTTTTTGCTTTGTTCTTATGCTCGATTTGGAGAAAATTCTGGAAATACGCATTCACCCTAAATTAAAATAAAATTACCTTTTTTGTGTTTTGCGGTCTGTCCAACAGATGTAGTTGTTTTATTTCTATTCCACTGATATTAATTGAGGACACGTGCTTAGTGATATCGAACACGGTACTACCTCAATTAGTCTTGACAGCTCCCAATTGTTCGATGGACCACATCTTTAACCAAAAGTTGAAACATAAAAAACAATATGATTGTTAGGTGTTGAGAAAATCAGTTCGGACGAATGTTCCACTGTTGAATTGGCAACAAAAATATGATCATGAATGTTGTGAACGATGGAATTAGAAGTATTTTCCTCTTGGACGCTCCCAGTGGAACTGGAGTAACGTCTTTTATCTCATTGATTTTGAAATTACACATGGACTTGCTTCATCAGGAATTGCAGCTACGTTGTTGGAAGGTGGTCAAATAGCTCTTGCCGCTGAATATGAAAATCAATGAAACACCAACATGAAACCATTAGAAGAAATGCAGCATTACGAATTGAACGTTTGGGATGACACATGAAAAGTCTTTGAAGGTATTACACCTAACGATGTAAGATCTACGAAGCAATCAAAACCGGTTTGATGTTGCGATGATCGAAATGTAAATAAAAAACCTTGAGACTCATTGAGATTCTTAATGGAAGAAAATAAATCATTTGGTTAACATGAGATGCTGGCTTAATTTAATTGTAACTTAAATTTTGGAACAAAACCGCATGGTTCCAAGTCGATCACATTCCAGGCACATCACACATTTCCAGAATATCTGTGGTGTAGGCCTACTGCCGATAGAATTCATCTCGCACGTAAAATTTTCCCATTGGTGTTCTTCTGAATGTACTCCTCCTCAAATTGAATAACCATTGGCACAATCATTAATAAACACAATGATCACTTAGAAATATGTTTTTTTTCCTAGTTTTAACTTTGTTTACACATTTTAAACAGCTTTTCACAAATTCAGAAAACAATAAAAAAGAAATTTATTGAAATTTAGACAAGAATACATCTGTCGGGTCAACTGGTTGTAAATAAATAAATAATAATAATAATAATAAAACCACGGGTAAACCAATAAATTTAAAATCCTGAAACTTAATCTCGTTTGAAATAACCTGTAGAAAAGTTGGAAGACAGGATGAAATACGCATTAAATATTCTTGTGTTGGCTTAATTCCTCACAATTCCCTATATATGCACATGAGATGACCATTTCAGTTCATGCATTACTCTTGTATATTAACCATTTCACAACGATGGGTGTAGTCGGCATCAGTTGCTACTATAAAAAAAAGGCAGTAGATATGCACAGCAATGTTTCTTTCTACCAATATTTAATACTTTTTAAAATAACAATTAAACAGTTCATTTGTTTAAATAATCTTTACTCCCACAATGAAATGGAGAAATAATTACATTTAAAATCTAAACAATGCTGTAACAAAAATGAAAGCTGATGTTTCCTGGAACAAGGGATAAATTAAATTTGTATGGCATCATTGCAAAGTGTTTCAGGTTAAATACAGCATTCGGAAAAAAGTATTCGCTTTTGAAACTATATTCAGAATCATTAATTGATCAGTAACAAATTCGTATTGTAAAATTAGTAAATAATTAAATCTCAAAACTCAATGACAGCAAAATGTTATGACTGTTTATATTTGTTTACCTTTTTATCTTTACAATAACGAGTGCATATCACATGTACAATAACTTTAAGGTTTTTGAATAGCTAACTGATAATCGTAGCTCCTTTTATATTGGTCATAAATGTAGGCTATCTTCTACAGGCACTCCTGCAGTGTTTATTTCTAGATTCCGAACTCGTAAGCAATCCTGAAACAAAGAGAATATCATATATTAAAAATATAAGAAAATAATATTTATTTTAACTATGATGTTAGGTTTAAACGTTTGATGGAAAAGGTATACAGTCCTTATCTGATGTAATTAAGGGGGTATGTTTGATGATTTAACTTCGTAAGAGGATACTTGCAGCTTCATATACAGTATATTTTTTAAAAACACAAAGAATTTATTTTTCAGCTATACCTTGTAGATTTGTTCTCATGTTTAGCCAAAAAGAAGAAAAATCAAAAAAATCTGGTACAAGGTGAACGTTATATTCACTAAAACGCATAACGTCTCTCAGTGATTTATGATTGTAACTAAGACTACTTTCAAGATATACTGCAAGAAACTAAGATTTAAAAAAAAAAGAAAAAAAATGTCCTGAGGATAATTGATTTGTTGTTGTTCCAGATAATAACTTTTAAATTGTTTCATGTTTGCCACCAGGACTAAAGTTACAGTTGAATTGGAAGGCACTCATAAAAGACTTTCTACGAGGGAACATAGCTTGCTTGTTATTTAATAATTCATGTTTCACGTTAGCTGACCAATATTTCCATTTCTTGTGCTATTTTGTCAGCACCTACTAATATCAGAGATAGATAGAGCCCTACCTGTGATAATATTGAATAATACTGTTTTAAACATTAATAACTATAGTAAACGACATCAAGGACAAGAGATGGGAACCGTATTTGTTTAAGAAATATTTTGGATGTTTACTCCAGTAACCGCTTACTTATTTGAGTGTTGCTGTAAAACCATAAAAATAATATAATTTTTGGCTGCTATTTCTCTGTAATTTAAGTGAAATTTGAACATCTCGATCATGTCTTAATGCAGAATATTAGCAAGAGGGCATGGTTATGCACCAAATATTCTCCGTTGGCAAACTACTGACGCTAAATGAAATATTCAGATGTTGATACATTGGCGGATTTTCCAGTTATTTGTTACCTTCATTACCTTGAAGCCATAGCTTACTTCCATCGTAGTTAAATTCGATTTACTATAATGGCACCTACAACTACGACAGTTCTCGTCAATTCACAGTAGTGTGTATCGTATGTGCTTCCTTGCCCTAATGCTCTTAACAATTTTCCACTCGCAAATAGTTCCAGGAAAAACGGACTATTCACAGGAGTCAGTATGTTTATTAAATCAACCTCCTTTACCTTTACTAACGAGTAAGCTGTTGGATGAAAACTTTTATTACGGTTCTAAAAGCTTTGCCAAGAACATTTTAACTACAGAGAGCCAACCTTTCTCAGTTCGTCATTATGTTTAATTTGATACACACGCAAGCATCGATAAATATCCATGAAAAAAGTCTGCATTGAACTTTGTCAAGCAACATTTATGGACGGAGATATTTAATTGATTAATATTTTCTCCCACCACATAACATTAATTCAGCGTTTGTTACGGATTGACTACGACGCCTTTGGTTTCAAGAAGCTGGTCGTAGTACATTGCTGGCTCAAACAAACTACCCATTCTCCATACCGTAATCTAACCAGCGACCTGCTCAGCGTGAATATACAAAATTTCTGTTTTATGCCACCGATTCAGGAGGCATACAAGTGCACTTTCATATAGGGAAAATTAACTGCTAATATTCGTCGTTTTGCATACAAATTCCATTGTATATCATGTTTCTAGACTGTCGAATGTCTAGAATAACTACTGGAAGTTATTTCGCCATACATATTTAGTTGAAAGACAAAGTGATTAATCTCTGAGAGGACTGCATACATTCATCTATATGATTAACTTCTGATATATCGATTCACGTGAAAGTTATAATTAGCATACCAATAAGGCTGAAGACAATTGATTGGACCAAATTAACGATACAGAGAAAGTTTCGTTCTCGTTTGTTATTTTATACAATGAATATCCTAGAGCAATTGCCAGATATCTCTTACACATCGGGCGTTTTGAAGTTGATCGTTTTCCCAGCCTCTTGGTTAGGCCGCACATGCTCTATACTCTCGATGTTGCTAGGGCGCCGTCGCATCTCTGAAGAATCGGAGGAATCTGACGATTCTGAAGACTTGGAGGATTCAGACGATTCGGAGGAGTCCTTGCCCGCGTTGACGCAACATGTCAGCAGCAGAAAAGCTGTAAGCACCAGCAGGGGCAGCGCAATCTTGGAACGAGCCATTGCGTTTCGAATCAGCACAACACTGTTCGGCTAGCGGAAAATTGACGCGTTATATAAGGAGAACCGAGACCTCAGATGACGACCTCTCGGTCAGCAACCATGTCACTCACTGCACAAGAAGATTCCAAGAGATTCTTCGCGGTAGATTAGACAACCAGACATGTTTCTATTGTTATATTGATGCTGACTGTCTCCACACAGAAGCCGTGACATGAAATGCACGCGTTACTGTTATTATTCTGATGTTGCCTGACTCTGCACACAGGAAGTGTTTTGAAAATAATCAATTTCCTTATTTCTATTGCGCAGTGGACGAGCTCTTACGTTTGTTTTAAGCATTTGGGAAGTTGCGGATTTCAACCCAGGTCTGTACACTTTGTTTTAGGTTTTCCAGCGTTTCTCAAAATTACTTCAGAAGAATGAGGGGACGGTACGCACAAAAGTCCATGGCCGAAATATTTCCTGTTCCTTGGCCCTCAATCTACTCCCGGGTTTGATGCCCTTGGCGTCAACGAGTCTTAAGGCACTGAGAAAATGAAAGGAATATGATTCTATTGTAATTTTAATGTAACTTTACTGTACGTACCATTGTTTCTCAATTATTATACAGTATTCATGGGTAATAAATAAAGTCCGATGTGTGAGCGGAAACGTACTCTCGTTCCATCTCAATTCCAGATTCCAGATTTCCAAGGTTTCCAAAATAATTCCTCCAAAAAACACTGGCCAAATTTTCGTTCCGTGTCCCAAACTCTTTACCGCCTTAAATGATTACATCATGGATGAAGCATAAAGTTTTAAGGAAAAAAAAAGAAGAAAAGTGAGCAACATGCTTAAAATAGCACTTGGGGAACTTAAGTTCTTATGTTGTGGCAATATTTAAGGGTTATTTTACTTTAATCTTGCTTAAAGCTAAGGGATTATATAACAATGTAAATATTTATGCTTCTTGCGAATTTACCATAAGGTATACCTTGTAGTGAATGGAACTGAGGAGTGCTGGGAAATCATTTTTAAATAGCCTTATATGATTTCAGTAGGAAAGTACGGACTATCTACCCAGCGCTGGCATGTATTTAAAGGTACATAAGTCTTATCCGGAAATAACTGGTAAATTGTCATACATTATTCGACCATATTAAATATACTTCTGACTTTTCAAAATTTTAACATTAAAATTATTCTACATACCGGCATATGTTTAAATTTAATGACAAAAATTTGTTACTATCATTTTTTCTTCTTCAAAGAAGACGTTGAGCATAGTAGACGTAGTAGAAGCATTTCCTATTTAGCTGTCTCTTATGAAAGGATAGTGAACAGTAATAAACGCTAGTCGTTGACTGATGCTAGAATATTCAGATTTGTTTCATTTTTATGTTTCGTTTAGATTATACTTTCAAGCCAAAGAAAATCTAATAGTTAACCTAGCATACAATCCTATCGTACTAGTCTAACATGAAAATAACATCAAAAGGATGTTTAAATCTTATTTTTCTTCAAAAGGCTTTGAAATTGCTCAAATTGATACAATTTTTCAGTTTTCTTACAATAACATTGCCTAACTTGCGTGGTCCTTTTCTGTAGCTGTACATAAAACTGAAGCTTGGAATTTAATTTTTAATGAACCATTGAATTAACTTACTTTTGGCAATGAGCATATGAACTTCAACAAGAAAAAGAGATACTTTCGTTTTATAACACGTATGAACTTTTAAAAGACAACTCAGCAACAGTAAGTGTGTTTCTCGCTTCATTAGTCACGAGGAGGTCAAGTGTTATCTGAGGCCAATGAAAGACAACACACAGCAAATGGTGATAGCCCACAGTGACCCCGCACCGAGAGGCTCACAAACAACAGCATGGAAGGCGGATAGTACACAATTAGAAGGTCCTTACGGTTGTGGAATTATTCCATCTCCACAACAGCATAACATTACTGAATATACCGCAACGCGTATTCTGTCAGTTAAATACTTACCAGTCTCTTCACCCAAAAAACACGAGAACGTAATATAATTAACAGCAGTATCTCTCCGCCTTGACACTATTATTCAAATGATTGTAAGAGGAGAATACAGCCTTGTCCCAGATCAAATTTTCCTTGTGATTTCTCCCTTATATATCGAACCGATAGATGGAGCTATCTAATTCTTTTCGGCATTGCTAACCGAGTTTCAGTTCAAGTCCAACAGTTCTGAAAGCTTGGATTTACACGACTCCTGGAAGTGGGTGAGTAATTATACTTTCTGTTCCTAGACCAAAGCTGACAGTGAAGAATATTCTTTAGAAGTTTCGTCTTAACTTCAATACTTCTTGTGAGAAATATGTGCTCAAATTAATTAACACAGATATAATAATGAATTTTTAGCAAAACAAATTTAGCATTATCGCATGTGGGCAAATTTGACCTAAAATCGAGAAAAGTAAGGTGTAAAGCTTAACCAGTTTTGTATAAATTGTTAGCGTGTTCCCAGAAGAAAAAAACTCAGTTTGAAATCATAGCAATTCAGATGGGTTATTTATACAGCTTATGGCCTTTTTTATAAACGCTCCTATTTAAATTCTTTGATTGTCTGCTATATAATTTCCTTCACTCATTCTGTTCACCACCAAGGTAGATATTGTTTGAACCTTCGCCAGACTGAGCCTCCACGTGTGCAGTTATTACGCCTTCGAAAACCAATTCAGTAAAAGAATAAGAAATATTGACGGGGCCCCTGGAAACTAATTGCAGTCGCAAGGAGGCCAACTCTCACAGAAGGCGTACAAGTGTCAAACATGAGTATTAATACAAATAGCCTTCTTCAGGGCTTAGGCAACACTCTCCGGGTGTGCCATTTTAACGTAGAAGGATTATCTATAGAGAAAAGCGAGGTCCTATCCAAGTTGATGCTCAGCACCTTGTGGACATTCCGGCAATACAAGAGACTAAGCCGATGTTGCCTGATGTAACCGACGCGAGCCGACGATCTGGATGAATCCGTTATTACGTGTATTACTTCATTGTGGTTTTTTGTGTGTATTTCTTTATTGAGATTTTTTTTATCTATTTATCAAACTAAAAAAAATGTTAGTAATATTAATTTTAAAAGTGCTCCAGGCCACGTATAACACGATAAATAGGGAACTTTTCAGTTCTAGCTACCATGCCCAAACACAGTCACGGGTTTGCACTCATCCTCAGACAGAAAATGGACAGCTTAGCTTAAATAAACGTAATGAACCAAAGACCAATTAGCCTAATGTTTGGAATTCTAGTTTCAAAGTCAAGTCGTTTTTCTACGCTGTTCCTTATGTAGATGTTGGTATGCTATAAAAAAATGTGTGGTCTCGACTGTTAAAAAGCATCGTCTTTATCGAAGCATGAAGGTGGTCATGGAAACTTGTGTTACTATATTTCTTGCCGTATCAAGATAACAACTAACGTACCGTCGACATCTGTAGCTTGAATATTTTAGAAATTGTACCAAACGCTATTCGATAGAAGGATGCAAACGAATTTCATTTAATAGGCAGATTGCACTGTTTGATGTAAGCTCAGCTCCTTACTATCTCGCAGAATCTGTAGCAACGTCGTAGTGGCTATCTGTAGAGAAGTAACTGAGTCTTAAGGCCAAACGATAGTTGGAGCATGACGCATTGGGAGTAGTATTTCGGAAATGATTGTAAAATTTAGGAAACCACCCACCACTGTGTCAAGTGTGTTTATAGAGTAGCCTACGGACGAGCGCTCTGGTGGCTCAGTGGTGAAGGATTCTGACCGGTGGTCAAAAGGCGTCCGGTTCGAATCCCTGTCTCGGCTGGGTTTTTAAAAGGCCCTTAAAACTACCTTCACCTCTGGCATACTTTTCTGGGTGATGTGAAGTATGCCACAACGATACCGGACTTTGGATTTCATGTTAAGCTGTAGGTCCCTTAAATCCGTTAGGATTGCTAGGTTAGTTAGCGACGATAAGATGTGCATTGTGCGGCGAAACAAAAACACTGTCCCTTGGCGGCTGGATAATCATTTGGGATTCTCCGGTAAAGAATGCGAAACGATGATTTGATTTTGTCCTCACGGACAACATTTCTTCATACCCGAGACAGTGAAAATGCCAGCCACACCTGCGGAATGCCCGATATTGATAGAAACGTAATCGTATATTTCAAGCAATTCTTACTAAGTCTGCTGAAGTAATTTTTTTTTTTTTTTTTTTTTTTTTTTTTTTTTTTTTTTTTGACGAGGATATGATATAAATGTAATAATATTCTCAATAATTTTCATAATTTTCATTTCTCGTTTAGAAAAATAATAAAGATCTTAAATTTATGTTGAACAAGTTTTGTGTGTGTGTGGGTAAAACAGTAGAAGCGAATTTTCAGTTTCTGTCGGCAGGTACAATCAGGATGCAGAGCGTCTCATTGGTGTTTATCTGCCTGTCGTCGATGGTGTTACTGTCTGAGCAACCGTGTGAAGCCGGAATAATCCTGGACAAGATCAGCGGTGTAATAAACTCGCTGGTGCCGACCCGCTGGCACCTGACCACTGACGCGCCACCGACTGAGATCACAACAGCGCCAGTGGACACCAGCGAGGCCAACTCGACAGACGTTACCGGCAACGGAACTGAAGCGACGACCAAGCAGGCTAACAGCAAGGGATTCATCGACGCGCCCCTACTTAGCAAGTGCGGCAGCGGATTCAGGCAGGGGCACAACGGAAGGTGTTACAAGATTGCTGGCTGATAATAGATGGACATTAACTTTTATTTTGGATGATACACTTCGCACACAGCGGTCAATAATGCCTCAACATAATCTGATGATACACAAATTCTAGAGCAATTCTGAAAAACTGTCGTGCGTTTAATGAGAAATATTTCTAGCAGTGGAATGACCATGAAATTTGTGATGTATAGTGCTCTCCACCTGTCCCATCTCATCATTTCTTTATATTTATTACTTAACTATTTATTTAACTTATTTATCTCTACATGTAATAAAACTGTATAAAAGTTGCTTCTGTATATGAAATTTATTTCAAAAAGAGTAACTGAAATGCTTAATGCTGATAATAGCCATGCCACAACCATAAATTTTGAAATTTTTGTCCATCTGTCTGTCTATCTATTTATCTATTTGTGTGTCACGCAGAAAATAATGAAATTATTTAAACAAAACTGCACATTGTTATAGCTTACGTCCTTGGTTAACTTATGGGATACTTTTTATTGAGATTAGTAACGTCAGTAGTTAGCGATGATAGAGAGGACAAAACCTTAAAATTTAAGATTTTCGTCTGTCAGCGCAAATATGACGCAGAAGCTATGAAAGTTTTTTTGGAAAACTACACATATTGACAACTTATATCATAGGGTAACAGGCAGTATGCTTTGTGTCCCGATAAGTTACACAGCTGCCTAAGAAAACACAAAAAATAAATGAACCTGAACATAGTTTATGGGTTGTAATGATACTTTATATACGTACATACTAAAAAGTTCCCACTGAAATTATTATTAAACTTATGAAGCAAAAAAGTCTGTTTTTACCTTCTTTACGTACATACAGATGACTTACTCTGATTTTAAAAAGAGTATGTAACTTACTTGCCAACAAGTGACAACACTTGTTTTTAATATACGGCGATACTGTGTTTAAATTATATAAGCTATGATTGACGTACTTTGCGATTCTATTACGTATTTTGTAGGATAGTTGAAAAGCTTACTAATCAAGCAATTTGTCGTTCACATGAAATGCAGCAGCAACTATTGCTTACAGATAAAGTAGTGAATCTTCTCAATTAGTGGCAGATATAAGAGATGGTTGAAACACATAACTTGCAAAAACGCGTTTGAAACATTTGCATATCACTTAAATTCCGAAAGAAATGACGAGATCCAAGCAAGATGAAAAAACAGGGTTTATCCTCTGCTTTTCCAAACTAGCCCATATTTGTTTGATAGTTTACAATAAATTAATAGTATAAATCTCAAATCCTTCGTGGACGTAGACTCGGTCACATATAGTAAAAAATACAAATTTTAACAAAACGAGTAAATTGTTTATTCTGTAATGTAATAACTACAATGTGAGAGTATCATACATATTGTTTCTAAAAGGTGTTTTAAAAATTTATATGTTTTGTTGCTGTTACAAGCCATTATCTCCTTTCATACCTAACTGAAATTGATAAATGAGGTATAATTTTAATGAATAGGGTCTCTGCTTTGATCACATAATGCTTTAGGAAAGGAATTTTCACAATTAGACGATTAAATGGCAAAAGTATCAATATTTCTACCTTTTTTTTTGTCACTAACCGTTTATCCCTCCTGATACCAAACTGCAATCGAGAAATGAGGTAGCTGTTTAAAGACAGAGATTTACACTTCATCAATTTTAAGAAAGGAATTTTTCGGAATTCGAAGCTTTAAGGGCCAATAGTAATATTTCTACAACGAGTTAATTTTTTTTTGTCACAAGCCATTTATCTCCCTTGATATCTAATTATGAAGGTCACGCGTAGGAGACAGTTCAGAGCCAAGATGCTAGATAGCAGCAGCACATATCACAAAGATATTAATAAAGTCTTTCACGGGCGTTATCGATAGGTAGCAGCACCACATGTAACAGGAATATCAATGAAATGTATTTTTTGTACAATATGTAGCACTTGGGTTATTTTTTTCTATTACGGAAACATTTCTGTTTTGCTATACAATTCCTTTGTGTACGTTGTACTGGTGAAATTTGTTCAGGGGCTATGATCGCAAAAACACATATCACAAATATATGGATATACTGTGTGTATTTTGTTCAGGTTAGTTATATTCCGT
This sequence comes from Vandiemenella viatica, assembly GCA_031002005.1. Taxonomy (NCBI): domain Eukaryota; kingdom Metazoa; phylum Arthropoda; class Insecta; order Orthoptera; family Morabidae; genus Vandiemenella; species Vandiemenella viatica. The sequence goes on from CM061920.1 coordinate 194,690,018, forward strand.
TAAGGTCATTGACTGTTTGTCATACATATATTTTACGTGTCCAAACGTATTTTCTGATTGTTTCGTATCATGTTGTAAGTATTGTATTGTGTTCTAATTACACCAAACACATAAACACTTTTTAAAAACGAGACGGTTCTTCTTTTAGACTATTATAAACCACCAACCTCACTATTCATTGCTTTTTATTCGCGATATTTTTGTGCGAGCCATCTAGTATTACAATAATTATAAAATTCCCGGCGGGAAGACTGATTGTTTGAAATAACGCGGAAGCTAATTTTGATACACCAAATTGAATGCTGCTATCAATTCATTAAAAATATACAAATATATAATAAAAATATACGATTTATTCGCATTTCCATTAATAAGCAATGAAAATGTATGATTTGGCTCGGTTTCAAGGGTGTTTACGTTTCGGGCGCAATGTAAATCACACGCAATGGATGGTGCTTGGTCGCTATTCTCGACAAATGCGCCTTTATGACAGACAGAAGCACCAACGTTGGATGTGTGCATCAAACACTCGCCGTCTGCTGAATTGTAGTGTCTAAACCACCGACACATTCAATAAATTCATCATAGGCTCAGGTGAGGTTTTACTTTTCTCCTCTGGGTTCGAAAACTTTGATTTTATCAATTTTGCCCCTTGCTAGGTAGCTTCCCAGTTGGTGAACCAAAGCAGAGAGACATATCACTGGCACTGTCAATGTGACAAAACAATAATCTACTGAAGTGCAATGATTTTCTTTTAAACAAAGTGATCTCACGCATATATTTTCAATTTCCGTCTTCAGTAACAGAAAGGATATTATAGTTTTATTTAATTCATTAGTCGGCGAAAGCTTGTAGACTCTTCCCATAGATACTGGGACTGATCTGCGATGTGTGTTACGGGCTTTTCAAAAAAAAATTACACCTGTTACATTAGTACAAGTGACTACTAATACGACAGAATGTTAACTATCTACAATTACAAGTATATCCACCTTAATTAATTTCTAGGTAATTCAGTTGCTAACATTATCTTTTAAATGTACAACCTCATCCTTACTTTTAATTATACGATCTCCTTTTTTAACAACTTATAACAGTTTTCATTCACGGTAGCCTTTTTTAATTTAATTTTTGCCACTCATCAATAAATTTTCTACTACAAAAAATTCTCGGGGTGATCCAACAGTATTTTCAGCAGTTACCTTTTTACCTGCAACTACATTAAGTACCATAGGAAATAAAATCGGTTTGACTAAAATTCTCAGCTAATCTACGTCAAAGGAATATGAAAGTCACACCCATTCCATTTATTTCATCGTAACGTTAGGTACTTAAATTTTAATCACGTTACGATTCAAAATACAGCTCACCCTAAAATAGTTTTTTTTTCCACGATTATTTATTTCGTACTGCATATTGATATACATTCTCGACTTCAGCGCATTATTATTTTAGTTAACGTTGTCACTATTATCAAGCAGCTGCCGTCCGACGATGTGGTAGCTCCGCGGTTCAGGTACACGAAAACATGGGGAGGGTCCTCGGTATGGACCTTCGCCTATTCGATCAATCATTTCTCAGCTACCTAATCCAATCTTAACCTCTGCTGAAGTTTTGTTCATGTAAAGCATGCTAGGATAATTAGTGATTTGGAGGCCACGTTAACCTGTAATTCAAGTCAAACAAAGAAACTTGAAACTCTATCACTTGATCACGTAACCGCGAGAATTAATTGTAAATTCATAAGTTGCTTAGAAAGAAAACTGTTTTGGGTATTGACTTAACAAGTGGAGTTCCAGAGGTTACAGTAATTCATACTATGCGAATGCCGGATCGTTCCTTCAAAAGGCCATGGCTTAATTCCTTTCCATTACTTGCCCACAGTCCTTTCCCATCTCTAATGATCTATACTGGACAATGATCAAGGCCAGAAGAAAAAAAAATTGCAGGCCTTCATGCATACTCGTAATTGTGGTTTTCCGACCACAAAGACCTAACAACGCAGTAATTGAGCATGAGGGTTAACAAATGCAGAACAGTGACAGATCCTGCTCATTTTTTGCACATAATTAAGACTTTGATGGCAAAACAAAACCTTTCTCTTGCTTTTAGTGCCTATTTTCAATGATAAGAAATTTTACTATCTGAAAATGCTGCTAAATGTGAGTATATTAGAATCATAGCTGTAACTATACTCTTTTCGTGAAGAAAATTCCATGAAAGGGTTTCAATAATCGTAACAATCACTATATTATGTTTGGCCGCTCGAAAGAAGAATACATTGAAGAGAATGTGGTTTTTCCAGATAAGTAATATATTTCATCACAAAAGTGTTACAAAGTTTCTGTTTGACATTAAGTTTGCTCCTAATTCGTAAAATGAAAAACAAAATAAATTATTTTACCTTATCTGTTTCAAAACAAAAACTGAATTCTTCCTTCCTAAGTTTCATGATTTTTTTGAAAACTAATGAAGTATAGGCCTACTGTTATGGTTCAACTGTATCAGTATTGTATTCTGGTATGTGCCCTAATGATTTTTTTTTGTTATAATTCTTCGTTGTTGTGAAGAAAATCTCCTGAAGCAGACAGAATAGCTAAGTACAGGTAAAATGTAACTGGTCTGTATCAACGTTATTTTTTCAAACTATCTGCTCATATTACACATCCAAGCGGAAAGTATATAGACAAATTATGATGAAAATATAGCAAAACTCGTTGGTTGACGTTGTGGGCATGGAACAGGAAGTGGATTGGGGACAAGAAAGGAGAAGGAAATCGGTCACAGTCCTTCTGAAGCAATCGCCTAGAGTGTTTTCGGGAAACCAATGAAAATCGATATCAGGTGGGCCGGACGGGAATTCGAACCCGAGTCCTCCCAGACGCTACACCAGAGCGCCACAGTACGCCATAGGGCTTGATAGATACTTGAATGATATCAGTATCGCAACTAAGGCAGTTTGCAATATAGACCGATGGCAACTTCTAGCTCATAATTTTTTTCTTAAATTTATCATTTTTTTTAAAAAATCACATAGCCTAGACAGATTGCTTCCTCTTCTTAGATAAGTTTTTATTGACGAAATGACATAATTCTGATTAACATGTGCACTATTTTTAACTTCAACTCATTGAATTAAACCGAATGATTAAAGGTTGAAGTTGTTTTGTAGGTTATTGTTCGTGTCATCTTCTGAACGTTTTTACTCCTATCCTTCAGTTTACACATCATCTGCAGGTCTTTTACCCAAAGTATCTTGGACGGTAGGAAGGCAATTTCGCAGCAAGATCCAGTAGCTCCAAATCTAATCTATTAGAGAAGAGAACATAGATAAAGAATGGTATAATATAAAAGAATGTGTCACAAAAATAGCAACTGAAGTGTTATGTAAAACAAGAGCAAGCAGAAACAGGAAGGTTCTTAAGATTGAAGAAATAAAATAAGCAGTGGAAGAGAAACAGAAGGTTTATCCGGCATTTCTATGAAATGGTAGAGATGCGGCAATAAAATATTATAAGCAAGAAAGAAATGAAACAAGATCTGTAGCATGGAAAGCACATAGGGAAAGCAGGGATAAATTTGTCAGTCTGGTAGAAAATTATGTTTATTGTCGCTTGGATTTTTCCTTTAAAATACTGTGGAGTGTGAATAGAAGAGAAGAAACACTGCACCTATCGAAAATATAGAACAACAAAAATGAATAAAATACTAAAAAAGACTCTGGTGTAGTAACGAAGTGATGATACAGTTATAAAAACAGAGGGACTAGATCACAGGGCGATAGAATAATTAAATGAAGCCTTAAGCAAAATAAGAAACAAAAACAAAAAGAAGAACGGCTGGATCGGAAGTAGCAGCTGCAGAGTTTCTTAAATACGGGCGAATGTTACTGAGGTATCAGCTTTTACATTTATTAATGGCTTTTAAAGATAAAATACCGGAACAGGGGTGAATAGCAAATAAATCTCTATTTTCAAGAAAGGAAACAGAACCGACTCAAACAGTTACAGGAATAAGTATTTTGAATGCAGAATATAAAATCTACGTATGCCAAGATAATTAATGCCAGATTGCGACCACCAGCAGAAGCCAAACTACCAGAATCTCAAAATGGATTTAGGCTAGGACGTTCCTGTTCAGATAATATACATATTATAATTAGAATTATAGAGAAAAGGTGGAAATATAACTCTCCAAGATTCATTGAATTTTTGAACTTTGAGAAGGCTTTTGACAAAGTAGACATAAAATTGCTGTGTGAAATCGTTCATAGGTATGGATGGATATCCGAAACATATTACGGAATGAATGAAGAATTTATATTTTAATAAAGAGATACTCCTCGAAAAAAGGAACGAACAATAAATTTTAACAATTAACCAAGGCGTGAGGCAATGATGTAATCTTTCCTCAACACTTTTTAACTTATATCTGAACGATGCCATTAAAACTTGGCAGAATTAATATCCAACGAGAGGGTATAATTATTACAAGGCATGCCCTAAATGTACTTTTAATTGCTGATGACCTGGTAATAGAGGATACTGAAAGTGGATTACAAAGATAACTCCACAAATTGCAAATATTCAGAGCACTACAAACTCAAGATATCCACGGACAAAACAAAAATAATGGCTTTCTGCGATCGAAACCTTATTACAGCAAAAAGTAGTTATGAATGGCTACCTGCTTGAACAAGTTTCGCACTATTTGATTGTTACATTACATACAGTGTAAGCAAACATATTGATAATAAAGTGAACAAGTAATAGATGATGTGTGGAACGATAGATAAAACTTTAGGCAATTGGACGTGCAGAGACACACAGACGAAATTTGTAAGTCATAGCAGTTCCTACGTTTCTTATGGAAGTGAGTCTGGGTAATGAAGACAAGAGAGAAAAGCAGCAGAGATGAAATTCCTAAGATCTGTAAAGGAATACACAACGCTAGATATAATAAGAAACGAGATAATAAGAGAGGATCTGAAAATATATAGTGCGAAAGATAGAGGAACAAGGAATAATTGGAGAGACCAACTGTATATAATGATTACCAAAAATTGAAAACCAATATAGACCGAAAGATAGAAGAAGTACAGGTAGACCAAGGAAGAGATGGGAATAGTTGCTGAAGATGGGACAGATCAACAGGCCAAATCCTTGTTTGGGAAGAAGAGAAGAAGAATATGTCAGGATGGTTGTTTCAAAAGGTCATCACTAAATTCCTTCCAGTTCCTTACCCCCATTCCTTTCGCTGCTCTAAGGACTTCAATTAGACGTAAAGCCATAAGCAAAAATAAAAAGTGTCAAAGTAACAATTTTTCACCGTCGAATGAAATAAACTAGAGCATATGGTCTTCATTCCCACTACGTGCCAGAAGTATTGGAACTCAATAAATTAAATTTTCTACAACATTTTTGCGACGGTAATAAAATGCACATCTTTTGTTTTCAACTAAATGTATGATTTGTTCTCCGATGGATATAAGTGTCGGCACTCAAGATTTAATTGATACCATTGAGAAGTAAGAGAAAGATTAAATTTACATAATTTTAATTAATTAATACTTCTGTCATTACATTCTTGCTAGCTCAGAAGCGAAAAAAAAACCTGTGTTAAAATTTAACTCTTACTGTTGATCAATTAATGCAATAGGTATTAATGTTACATTATTCAGACAAACGTAACAAAAATGGTGAATTAAAGGAGACAACGAAACTCACCATTCTAACATTATGTCCTATGTACAGTAAGTGTAATTTGTTTAATGCAAATGTAGATTGTTCTTTGGCGTTTGGTTTACTTCCACCTTTATCTTCTTTCTTGTATGCGTATCTTGTGTTTGTAGGAGTTATTACATTTCTTCCACAAAGATATTTAGCTCGTAGTACATGAGTTACCTGTATTCCTTTATCACGTGGTGTTTTAAATTCTTTTCGTTTGTTGCCTTGAGGTTCCGTTCAGCCATACAAAGAAACATGACCGAGTGTTAGTTTTCTTTCCTTGAACGATAAGCTGTTCCCACATTATCTTGGAAGAATGTGCTGCCTTGACAGGTCAAGGGAGCTCCACTCTGGGTTTGTGATAAGGAAGCAGTCGCCGTTGCTTGCATCTGTAAATTCTCGTGTGTGCTTTTCTCAAGTTATAGTAGTTCTCTTATTACGGCGCTTCTGGGAGTCTTTAAACAACGTATGTAATAAACTACCTGATGAGGGCCCTACCGGTTTTGGCTTTGCTCATCTTAGCTCTGCTGATGACGTCTACTGTTGCTTCACCTACGATTGCTCGAGCTCTTCACCGAGCTGGTTGAAGCGGCAGTTGGGAGTCACTCGGGAGGAGGCTGTTACCATCAGTACAACCACACTCGGCACCGCGAGAATCACCGTCAAGGGAAGAGCTTCATCGGCACCATGCCCAGCCGGAGGGAATGTCCGAGGGGTCAACTACTGGATCACCGGCATCGGTGCAGGAACGTCGTCAAAGAGACGAGAGGTATGGCAAAAAACACACTGGCTTTCACTACCAATTACTTTGAAGTACAAGGATGCATAGCTAATGTTACAAAACTGCCAATAATCTCCTAAAACGACTGGAAATAATTCATACTAAGCAATTGTGGTTCTTCCAAAATTGATTCACTCAATCGAATTAATTAGTCCAATAAAAGCG
>CM061920.1:194697689-195095507 GCA_031002005.1 Vandiemenella viatica
TCTGGTTAACATACATGAACATAAAATGGGTAATAATCGAACTAATTTTTTTTATTTTATTCGAGGGTATAGAAATTTGAAGATCCATTTTTTCTTCGTAATTTGCATATGAGGTATTCCAATAATTATTGAGCTTTGAGGAAGAATAAACGTATTTACGAAATATTTCGTATTTATTTACATTTCGTCTGTGATCCCATTGCTTCAGACTTAATATTTTCCTTAAACATGGGAAACCAATTGATATTAGATAAGGGACGTATCAGTATATATCGACGTAAAGGCAACCGTATGAATCGTTCATTAATTCAATTACCTGGATATTGATTACATGATATTTTCCTAGTTATGTATTTACGAGTCCAGCTTAAAGTGTATCACTTGATTAGATGCTGAAGTTCTTATGAATCTTGGAAAAAATAATTAAAAGAGTTGTTACTGGTTCTGTTTTACAACACTGATTGCGATTTTATTTGTAGGTTAATGTAAATTGCGCCTATCATTCTCAAGAAAATGAACAATTGTAAGATGTTTAAAAATCTAAGTACACTGTAGGTCAGGGTAGTAGTAGAGAACAATGAGATATCTATGCAATTACTTCCTTTGAAAGAAGCTTTTTCACACAAACAAGATTTTGCATCAAACCATTATTTAAGCAGGGAGGGGAAAAAATGATACTACTGACTGCATATATACAAACGCAGTTTTTTATATATAAAAAGAAATTTAAATAATCATTGTTGACTTGTAAAAATGCACGTATGAGTCAATTCCATACAATCAGTGCGTTACGTCAAAGAGAGACTGTTATCACTGTTCGTGTTTTGAAAACTTGCCACATTGCTCTGACATTCGACCTGACAGATCTTGGTACTAACATAAGACTCGGTACAGCAATCTCAGCAGTTACTGAAGTTTGGAACTCCACTGAGGTTCCATCTGTAGACAATAGAGGTGTTAGTTGGTTTTCACTTATTGGACTTGGCGTGAGTATTTTACGTGTTAACGTGATTCCACCAGAGTTGTTTAAGGTCGAAAAAACTAACTTTACCTACCAGAATATGACTACTGGATTAAACTCTTTAACTGATCATTTCTAGCACACTCGCTAAGAAATAGAAAACATGGTCAACAGTTAATTTTATTTAAACTAAGCTCACGGTACATATTACAAGAACAAATGCGAACGGATGCGAACGGACGCGAACGTATGCGAAGCGACGCGAATGGAGATGAACTGTATGAAATTAAAATAAACAGCAGGAACGTAAAATCGTATTGCAAGAATAACGCAGCAGCATTCTGTGAGGACAGCTTCTGAAGGGAGCTGAAATAGATATCTACTATAATTTAAAGAAAGATCTTCCTTTATCCTCCAAATAATGCAATTAAAGAATTTAACGGTATTTGTTTCGCAGAATATTTAATGAGAGTTATTTATTTTAATTTTTGGTAAAACAATCAGTAATGGGGAAGTAATGTAAATAGTTATTTCTATCAGCTCATTATACGATTTTCGTGATAATCACAGTGGAAAGTAATGCTTAGATTGATTTGAAATAATTCTCTGCCCGCTGCTATATACGAGCTGATGTAATTTCCCGAAGCAATGAAAATGTGTTCACAATCTCTTTCATACATCACAATCTGTGTTCTTGAAGATTTGTTATTCAAAGAGTCTAGTAAATACAAGGTACATATTAACCAACAATATTTAATACCTTTGACAAAACTTTAATCAATCTTAAGGTATATTTCTAAGCGAAGTTTTATTATATTATATGCATAGGTAGACGTAGTGGCAAAACATTTACGCTAAATTTCACTAGGCAATTAGACTGAATGTATTTACAGATCATATCTATATATAAAAAATGAAATGTTGATCGTTGGTAGCAATATCACTTGAGAACGGCTGGACTGATTTGAATATATATTTTTTAATGTTCATAATAGTAAGAATATGGTTTCTAGAGAAAGAAAAATTCAAAAATTACCTGGAAAATTGGAAAATTTGGGAAAAACTGAAAATACTTTTTTCTATTGACCGATTTGACTTTTTTTTTTTTTTTTTTTTTTTTTTTTTTAGTGTTCATAGCACTTCGAATAAGGGTTTTAGAGAAAAAAAAATTGAAAAGTTGTCCGGAAACTTGGACAATTCAGGAAGTCTGGCTTTTTTCTATGGACCAAATAACTTTTTTTTTTACGAACTCCACACCAAAACTCATGATTTGCATGGGATATTTGTAATTTTTTTTTGCTTTGTTCTTATACTCGATTTGGAGAAAATTCTGGAAATACGCATTCACCCTAAATTAAAATAAAATTACCTTTTTTGTGTTTTGCGGTCTATCCAACAGATGTAGTTGTTTTATTTCTATTCCACTGATATTAATTGAGGACACGTGCTTAGTGATATCGAACAAGGTACTACCTCAATTAGTCTTGACAGCGCCCAATTGTTCGATGGACCACATCTTTAACCAAGAGTTGAAACATAAAAAACAATATGATTGTTATGTATTGAGAAAATCAGTTCGGACGAATGTTCCACTGGTGAATTGGCAACAAAAATATGCTCATGAAAGTTGTGAACGATGGAATTAGAAGTATTTTCCTCTTGGACGCTCCCAGTGGGACTGGAATAACGTCTTTGATCTCATTGATTTTGAAATTACACATGGACTTGCTTCATCAGGAATTGCAGCTACGTTGTTGGAAGGTGGTCAAATAGCTCGTTCAGCATTCAAATTGCCGCTGACTATGAAAATCAATGAAACACCAACATGAAACCATTAGAAGAAATGCAGCATTGCGAATTGAATGTTTGGGATGACTCATGAAAAGTCTTTGAAGGTATTACACCTAACGATGTAAGATCTACGAAGCAATCAAAACCGGTTTGATGTTGCGATGATCGAAATGTAAATAAAACACCTTTAGACTCATTGAGATTCTTAATGGAAGAAAATAAATCATTTGGTTAACATGAGATTCTGGCTTAATTTAATTGTAACTTAAATTTTGGAACAAAACCGCATGGTTCCAAGTCGATCACATTCCAGGCACATCACATATTTCCAGAATATCTGTGGTGTAGGCCTACTGCCGAAAGAATTCATCTCGCACGTAAAATTTCCCATTGGTGTTCTTCTGAATGTACTCCTCCTCAAATTGAATAACCATTGACACAATCATTAATAAACACAATGATCACTTAGAAATATGTTTTTTTTCCTAGTTTTAACTTTGTTTACACATTTTAAACAGTTTTTCCCAAATTCAGAAATCAATAAAAAAGAAATTTATTGAAATTTAGACAAGAATACATCTGTCGGGTCAACTGGTTGTAAATAAATATTATTAATAATAATAATAGCAATGAAACCACGGGTAAACCAATAAATTTTAAAATCCTGAAACTTAATCTCGTTTGAAATAACCTGTAGAAAAGTTGGAAGACAGGATGAAATACGCATTAAATATTCTTGTGTTGGCTTAATTCCTCACAATTCCCTATATATGCACATGAGATGACCATTTCAGTTCATGCATTACTCTTGTATATTAACCATTTCACAACGATGGGTGTAGTCGGCATCAGTTGCTACTATCAAAAAAAGGCAGTAGATATGCACAGCAATGTTTCTTTCTACCAATATTTAATACTTTTAAAATAACAATTAAACAGTTCATTTGTTTAAATAATCTTTACTCCCACAATGAAATGGAGAAATAATTACATTTAAAATCTAAACAATGCTGTAACAAAAATGAAAGCTGATGTTTCCTGGAACAAGGGATAAATTAAATTTGTATGGCATCATTGCAAAGTGTTTCAGGTTAAATACAGCATTCGGAAAAAAGTATTCGCTTTTGAAACTATATTCAGAATCATTAATTGATCAGTAACAAATTCGTATTGTAAAATTAGTAAATAATTAAATCTCAAAACTCAATGACAGCAAAATGTTATGACTGTTTATATTTGTTTACCTTTTTATCTTTACAATAACGAGTGCATATCACATGTACAATAACTTTAAGGTTTTTGAATAGCTAACTGATAATCGTAGCTCCTTTTATATTGGTCATAAATGTAGGCTATCTTCTACAGGCACTCCTGCAGTGTTTATTTCTAGATTCCGAACTCGTAAGCAATCCTGAAACAAAGAGAATATCATATATTAAAAATATAAGAAAATAATATTTATTTTAACTATGATGTTAGGTTTAAACGTTTGATGGAAAAGGTATACAGTACAAAAAGACTAATTTTATTGACTTTATCTGATGTAATTAAGGGGGTATGTTTGATGATTTAACTTCGTAAGAGGATACTTGCAGCTTCATATACAGTATATTTTTTAAAAACACAAAGAATTTATTTTTCAGCTATACCTTGTAGATTTGTTCTCATGTTTAGCCAAAAAGAAGAAAAATCAAAAAGAATCTGGTACAAGGTGAACGTTATATTCACTAAAACGCATAACGTCTCTCAGTGATTTATGATTGTAACTAAGACTACTTTCAAGATATACTGCAAGAAACTAAGATTAAAAAAAAAAGAAAAAAAAAATGTCCTGAGGATAATTGATTTGTTGTTGTTCCAGATAATAACTTTTAAATTGTTTCATGTTTGCCACCAGGACTAAATTTACAGTTGAATTGGAAGGCACTCATAAAAGACTTTCTACGAGGGAACATAGCTTGCTTGTTATTTAATAATTCATGTTTCACGTTAGCTGACCAATATTTCCATTTCTTGTGCTATTTTGCAGCACCTACTAATATCAGAGATAGATAGAGCCCTACCTGTGATAATATTGAATAATACTGTTTTAAACATTAATAACTATAGTAAACGACATCAAGGACAAGAGATGGGAACCGTATTTGTTTAAGAAATATTTTGGATGTTTACTCCAGTAACCGCTTACTTATTTGAGTGTTGCTGTAAAACCATAAAAATAATATAATTTTTGGCTGCTATTTCTCTGTAATTTAAGTGAAATTTGAACATCTCGATCATGTCTTAATGCAGAATATTAGCAAGAGGGCATGGTTATGCACCAAATATTCTCCGTTGGCAAACTACTGACGCTAAATGAAATATTCAGATGTTGATACATTGGCGGATTTTCCAGTTATTTGTTACCTTCATTACCTTGAAGCCATAGCTTACTTCCATCGTAGTTAAATTCGATTTACTATAATGGCACCTACAACTACGACAGTTCTCGTCAATTCACAGTAGTGTGTATCGTATGTGCTTCCTTGCCCTAATGCTCTTAACAATTATTCCACTCGCAAATAGTTCCAGGAAAAACGGACTATTCACAGGAGTCAGTATGTTTATTAAATCAACCTCCTTTACCTTTACTAACGAGTAAGCTGTTCGATGAAAACTTTTATTATGGTTCTAAAAGCTTTACCAAGGACATTTTAACTACAGAGAGCCAACCTTTCTCAGTTCAGTCATTATGTTTAATTTGATACACACGCAAGCATCGATAAATATCCATGAAAAAAGTCTGCATTGAACTTTGTCAAGCAACATTTATGGACGGAGATATTTAATTGATTAATATTTTCTCCCACCACATAACATTAATTCAGCGTTTGTTACGGATTGACTACGACGCCTTTGGTTTCAAGAAGCTGGTCGTAGTACATTGCTGGCTCAAACAAACTACCCATTCTCCATACCGTAATCTAACCAGCGACCTGCTCAGCGTGAATATACAAAATTTCTGTTTTATGCCACCGATTCAGGAGGCATACAAGTGCACTTTCATATAGGGAAAATTAACTGCTAATATTCGTCGTTTTGCATACAAATTCCATTGTATATCATGTTTCTAGACTGTCGAATGTCTAGAATAACTACTGGAAGTTATTTCGCCATACATATTTAGTTGAAAGACAAAGTGATTAATCTCTGAGAGGACTGCATACATTCATCTATATGATTAACTTCTGATATATCGATTCACGTGAAAGTTATAATTAGCATACCAATAAGGCTGAAGACAATTGATTGGACCAAATTAACGATACAGAGAAAGTTTCGTTCTCGTTTGTTATTTTATACAATGAATATCCTAGAGCAATTGCCAGATATCTCTTACACATCGGGCGTTTTGAAGTTGATCGTTTTCCCGGTGTTCCCAGCCTCTTGGTTAGGCCGCACATGCTCTATACTCTCGATGTTGCTAGGGCGCCGTCGCATCTCTGAAGAATCGGAGGAATCTGACGATTCTGAAGACTTGGAGGATTCAGACGATTCGGAGGAGTCCTTGCCCGCGTTGACGCAACATGCCAGCAGCAGAAAAGCTGTAAGCACCAGCAGGGGCAGCGCAATCTTGGAACGAGCCATTGCGTTTCGAATCAGCACAACACTGTTCGGCTAGCGGAAAATTGACGCGTTATATAAGGAGAACCGAGACCTCAGATGACGACCTCTCGGTCAGCAACCATGTCACTCACTGCACAAGAAGATTCCAAGAGATTCTTCGCGGTAGATTAGACAACCAGACATGTTTCTATTGTTATATTGATGCTGACTGTCTCCACACAGAAGCCGTGACATGAAATGCACGCGTTACTGTTATTATTCTGATGTTGCCTGACTCTGCACACAGGAAGTGTTTTGAAAATAATCAATTTCCTTATTTCTATTGCGCAGTGGACGAGCTCTTACGTTTGTTTTAAGCATTTGGGAAGTTGCGGATTTCAACCCAGGTCTGTACACTTTGTTTTAGGTTTTCCAGCGTTTCTCAAAATTACTTCAGAAGAATGAGGGGACGGTACGCACAAAAGTCCATGGCCGAAATATTTCCTGTTCCTTGGCCCTCAATCTACTCCCGGGTTTGATGCCCTTGGCGTCAACGAGTCTTAAGGCACTGAGAAAATGAAAGGAATATGATTCTATTGTAATTTTAATGTAACTTTACTGTACGTACCATTGTTTCTCAATTATTACACAGTATTCATGGGTAATAAATAAAGTCCGATGTGTGAGCGGAAACGTACTCTCGTTCCATCTCAATTCCAGATTTCCAAGGTTTCCAAAATAATTCCTCCAAAAAACACTGGCCAAATTTTCGTTCCGTGTCCCAAACTCTTTACCGCCTTAAATGATTACATCATGGATGAAGCATAAAGTTTTAAGGAAAAAAAAAAGAAGAAAAGTGAGCAACATGCTTAAAATAGCACTTGGGGAACTTAAGTTCTTATGTTGTGGCAATATTTAAGGGTTATTTTACTTTAATCTTGCTTAAAGCTAAGGGATTATATAACAATGTAAATATTTATGCTTCTTGCGAATTTACCATAAGGTATACCTTGTAGCGAATGGAACTGAGGAGTGCTGGGAAATCATTTTTAAATAGCCTTATATGATTTCAGTAGGAAAGTACGGACTATCTACCCAGCGCTGGCATGTATTTAAAGGTACATAAGTCTTATCCGGAAATAACTGGTAAATTGTCATACATTATTCGACCATATTAAATATACTTCTGACTTTTCAAAATTTTAACATTAAAATTATTCTACATACCGGCATATGTTTAAATTTAATGACAAAAATTTGTTACTATCATTTTTTCTTCTTCAAAGAAGACGTTGAGCATAGTAGACGTAGTAGAAGCATTTCCTATTTAGCTGTCTCTTATGAAAGGATAGTGAACAGTAATAAACGCTAGTCGTTGACTGATGCTAGAATATTCAGATTTGTTTCATTTTTATGTTTCGTTTAGATTATACTTTCAAGCCAAAGAAAATCTAATAGTTAACCTAGCATACAATCCTATCGTACTAGTCTAACATGAAAATAACATCAAACGGATGTTTAAATCTTATTTTTCTTCAAAAGGCTTTGAAATTGCTCAAATTGATACAATTTTTCAGTTTTCTTACAATAACATTGCCTAACTTGCGTGGTCCTTTTCTGTAGCTGTACATAAAACTGAAGCTTGGAATTTAATTTTTAATGAACCATTGAATTAACTTACTTTTGGCAATGAGCATATGAACTTCAACAAGAAAAAGAGATACTTTCGTTTTATAACACGTATGAACTTTTAAAAGACAACTCAGCAACAGTAAGTGTGTTTCTCGCTTCATTAGTCACGAGGAGGTCAAGTGTTATCTGAGGCCAATGAAAGACAACACACAGCAAATGGTGATAGCCCACAGTGACCCCGCACCGAGAGGCTCACAAACAACAGCATGGAAGGCGGATAGTACACAATTAGAAGGTCCTTACGGTTGTGGAATTATTCCATCTCCACAACAGCATAACATTACTGAATATACCGCAACGCGTATTCTGTCAGTTAAATACTTACCAGTCTCTTCACCCAAAAAACACGAGAACGTAATATAATTAACAGCAGTATCTCTCCGCCTTGACACTATTATTCAAATGATTGTAAGAGGAGAATACAGCCTTGTCCCAGATCAAATTTTCCTTGTGATTTCTCCCTTATATATCGAACCGATAGATGGAGCTATCTAATTCTTTTCGGCATTGCTAACCGAGTTTCAGTTCAAGTCCAACAGTTCTGAAAGCTTGGATTTACACGACTCCTGGAAGTGGGTGAGTAATTATACTTTCTGTTCCTAGACCAAAGCTGACAGTGAAGAATATTCTTTAGAAGTTTCGTCTTAACTTCAATACTTCTTGTGAGAAATATGTGCTCAAATTAATTAACACAGATATAATAATGAATTTTTAGCAAAAACAATTTAGCATTATCGCATGTGGGCAAATTTGACCTAAAATCGAGAAAAGTAAGGTGTAAAGCTTAACCAGTTTTGTATAAATTGTTAGCGTGTTCCCAGAAGAAAAAAACTCAGTTTGAAATCATAGCAATTCAGATGGGTTATTTATACAGCTTATGGCCTTTTTTATAAACGCTCCTATTTAAATTCTTTGATTGTCTGCTATATAATTTCCTTCACTCATTCTGTTCACCACCAAGGTAGATATTGTTTGAACCTTCGCCAGACTGAGCCTCCACGTGTGCAGTTATTACGCCTTCGAAAACCAATTCAGTAAAAGAATAAGAAATATTGACGGGGCCCCTGGAAACTAATTGCAGTCGCAAGGAGGCCAACTCTCACAGAAGGTGTACAAGTGTCAAACATGAGTATTAATACAAATAGCCTTCTTCAGGGCTTAGGCAACACTCTCCGGGTGTGCCATTTTAACGTAGAAGGATTATCTATAGAGAAAAGCGAGGTCCTATCCAAGTTGATGCTCAGCACCTTGTGGACATTCCGGCAATACAAGAGACTAAGCCGATGTTGCCTGATGTAACCGACGCGAGCCGACGATCTGGATGAATCCGTTATTACGTGTATTACTTCATTGTGGTTTTTTGTGTGTATTTCTTTATTGAGATTTTTTTATCTATTTATCAAACTAAAAAAAATTGTTAGTAATATTAATTTTAAAAGTGCTCCAGGCCACGTATAACACGATAAATAGGGAACTTTTCAGTTCTAGCTACCATGCCCAAACACAGTCACGGGTTTGCACTCATCCTCAGACAGAAAATGGACAGCTTAGCTTAAATAAACGTAATGAACCAAAGACCAATTAGCCTAATGTATTGGAATTCTAGTTTCAAAGTCAAGTCGTTTTTCTACGCTGTTCCTTATGTAGATGTTGGTATGCTATAAAAAAAATGTGTGGTCTCGACTGTTAAAAAGCATCGTCTTTATCAAAGCATGAAGGTGGTCATGGAAACTTGTGTTACTATATTTCTTGCCGTATCAAGATAACAACTAATGTAACGTACCGTCGACATCTGTAGCTTGAATATTTTAGAAATTGTACCAAACGCTATTCGATAGAAGGATGCAAACGAATTTCATTTAATAGGCAGATTGCACTGTTTGATGTAAGCTCAGCTCCTTACTATCTCGCAGAATCTGTAGCAACGTCGTAGTGGCTATCTGTAGAGAAGTAACTGAGTCTTAAGGCCAAACGATAGTTGGAGCATGACGCATTGGGAGTAGTATTTCGGAAATGATTGTAAAATTTAGGAAACCACCCACCACTGTGTCAAGTGTGTTTATAGAGTAGCCTACGGACGAGCGCTCTGGTGGCTCAGTGGTGAAGGATTCTGACCGGTGCACAGTGGGCCAGAATCGCAAAAAGCTGGCCAAAATATAAAAAGTTGTTCAATTTGCACCAAAGTTAGTATGTAAAGGTTATCGAAGTTGCTGATTAAGAATATAATGTCAAAAAGTGAAAAAGAAAATGGCGGATCCAAGATGGCGGACAAATATTGCTAAAAGTCATTTTATTCATATAAAAGGAATTTTTGTGGAATTATCGAGGTTGCTAGAGTTGTTCAATTTGTACCAAAGTTAGTACGTAAAGGTTATCGAAGTTGGTGATTAAGAATATGGTATCAAAAAGTGAAAAAAAGAAAATGGCGAGTCCAATATGGCGGACAAATATTGATAAAAGTCCTTTGATTCATATAAAAGTAATTTTTTGGGATTTATCTTGATAATGAAGATTATGACTTCAAATATTAAAAAAAACCAAAATGGTGGATCCAAGATGGCGGGCGGATATTGGTAAAATTCTTTTTATTTATATAAAAGTCAATATTTAGAGGTTGTTGAAGTTAATGGTTAAAAATATAAGCTAAAAAAATGGAAAGCTCGAGAAAAGTACCAAATAGAGGATAGAAGACAGTATAAAATATTACCAAAAAAAAAAAAATAATTTTATTTCAATTACAGTTATTCGGTTAGTAAATTGTTTGTGACTATAATTAAAAGTTATTCTTTTCTTCTTCTTTTTTATCTTCATTATCTTCCTCTTTTGCATCCTCAGCTGAATCGTCATCATCTTCAAAGACTGTTTCCTCATCATCTACATCGGAATCTTCATACTCTTCCGGCACAGGAACTAAGAGGGCAACGGCTTCTGACGACAAACTCTTCAGTTTGTTTGATGATTTGCGCAGAGAAGAAATGTTGAAGTCTGTGGTTGCCAACAATCTCCTGAACACGTCTTCCATACTCTTAAGTCCGGAAAACTTTCGAGAAAAACTTATGCGATATTGCTTTATCAACTTATTGGTTGATTCTTGAGCATCCTCCGACAGTTCATATAATTATTGATTTATTTAATACTTATTTCTTAAAACGTGTTTGAAACCGTTAAAAAGTAATTCCACAAAGCATTTAGCATATCTGTGTTCAAAAAAATGTACTTTTTCATAATTATTAATGAAAAATTAGCTTAACATTAATAATTTCATTTTTTAAAAAAAAAGGAAACATTTTGCAAGCGTCACTTAAAAAGTTGTTCAAAGCCGGAGTTGGTACTAGTAGGTGGATTTGAAGGTTAATTTACTAAGGTAATAGTATATACTTGCGGACACGGTGCAAAAGAAAGCGGAATATCGTGGAATTCGTAACTTATCTCTATTTTTTAGGCACATTTTAAAATTTTCTACCGCATTTTCCGGTATTAAGTTAATTTAAAAAAAATATATGTAATTAATGATTTAATAATTACATAAATGTATTTTAATTAGTACATACTTCCCGGAACACAGTCCATATTTAAAATATTCGTTTCACTTACACAGAACACAAATATTTATCATTAAAGACAAGACTATTTTGTAGCTTGGTCGGCTGCATGCACCGCTAGCAAAGAAGTGCCGACTTTGACATGAAATATAAAGGAGGAAATGAACAATTGATCGTCCAAACAATCGGTATTCAGTAGTTCCAGCATTACTGTAGCCATCCTGATAGTCGAAAATTACCATCCGGAAACTTTTTTTTTTTTCCTTTTTGGCCACGTTTTCAAGATTCTGGCCCACTGTGCGGTGGTCAAAAGGCGTCCGGTTCGAATCCCTGTCTCGGCTGGGTTTTTAAAAGGCCCTTAAAACTACCTTCACCTCTGGCATACTTTTCTGGGTGATGTGAAGTATGCCACAACGATACCGGACTTTGGATTTCATGTTAAGCTGTAGGTCCCTTAAATCCGTTAGGATTGCTAGGTTAGTTAGCGACGATAAGATGTGCATTGTGCGGCGAAACAAAAACACTTTTCCTTGGCGGCTGGATAATCATTTGGGATTCTCCGGTAAAGAATGCGAAACGATGATTTGATTTTGTCCTCACGGACAACATTTCTTCATACCCGGGACAGTGAAAATGCCAGCCACACCTGCGGAATGCCCGATATTGATAGAAACGTAATCGTATATTTCAAGCAATTCTTACTAAGTCTGCTGAAGTATTTTTTTTTTTTTTTTTTTTTTTTTTTTTTTTTTTTTTTGACGAGGATATGATATAAATGTAATAATATTCTCAATAATTTTCATAATTTTCATTTCTCGTAGAAAAATAATAAAGATCTTAAATTTATGTTGAACAAGTTGTGTGTGTGTGTGGGTAAAACAGTAGAAGTTTCTGTCGGCAGGTACAATCAGGATGCAGCGCGTCTCATTGGTGTTTATCTGCCTGTCGTCGATGGTGTTACTGTCTGAGCAACCGTGTGAAGCCGGAATAATCCTGGACAAGATCAGCGGTGTAATAAACTCGCTGGTGCCGACCCGCTGGCACCTGACCACTGACGCGCCACCGACTGAGATCACAACAGCGCCAGTGGACACCAGCGAGGCCAACTCGACAGACGTTACCGGCAACGGAACTGAAGCGACGACCAAGCAGGCTAACAGCAAGGGATTCATCGACGCGCCCCTACTTAGCAAGTGCGGCAGCGGATTCAGGCAGGGGCACAACGGAAGGTGTTACAAGATTGCTGGCTGATAATAGATGGACATTAACTTTTATTTTGGATGATACACTTCGCACACAGCGGTCAATAATGCCTCAACATAATCTGATGATACACAAATTCTAGAGCAATTCTGAAAAACTGTCGTGCGTTTAATGAGAAATATTTTTAGCAGTGGAATGACCATGAAATTTATGATTTATCGTGCTCTCCACCTGTCCCATCTCATCATTTCTTTATATTTATTACTTAACTATTTATTTAACTTATTTATCTCTACATATAATAAAACTGTATAAAAGTTGCTTCTGTATATGAAATTTATTTCAAAAAGAGTAACTGAAATGCTTAATGCTGATAATAGCCATGCCACAACCATAAATTTTGAAATTTTTGTCCATCTGTCTGTCTATCTATCTATCTATTTGTGCGTCACGCAGAAAATAATGAAATTATTTTAAACAAAACTGCACATTGTTATAGCTTACGTCCTTGGTTAACTTATGGGATACTTTTTATTCAGATTAGTAACGTCAGTAGTTAGCGATGATAGAGAGGACAAAACCTTAAAATTTAAGATTTTCGTCTGTCAGCGCAAATATGACGCAGAAGCTATGAAAGTTTTTTTTGGAAAACTACACATATTGACAACTTATATCATAGGGTAACAGGCAGTATGCTTTGTGTCCCGATAAGTTACACAGCTGCCTAAGAAAACACAAAAAATAAATGAACCTGAACATAGTTTATGGGTTGTAATGATACTTTATATACGTACATACTAAAAAGTTCCCAATGAAATTATTATTAAACTTATGAAGCTAAAAATTCTGTTTTTACCTTCTTTACGTACAGACAGATGACTTACTCTGATTTTAAAAAGAGTATGTAACTTACTTGCCAACAAGTGACAACACTTGTTTTTAATATACGGCGATACTGTGTTTAAATTATATAAACTATGATTGACGTACTTTGCGATTCTATTACGTATTTTGTAGGATAGTTGAAAAGCTTACTAATCAAGAAATTTGTCGTTCACATGAAATGCAGCAGCAACTATTGCTTACAGATAAAGTTTGTGAACAGTAGTGAATCTTCTCAATTAGTGGCAGTTATAAGAGATGGTTGAAACACATAACTTGCAAAAACGCGTTTGAAACATTTGCATATCACTTAAATTCCGAAAGAAATGACGATATCCAAGCAAGATGAAAAAACAGGGTTTCTCCTCTGCCTTTTCCAAACTAGCCCATATTTGTTTGATAGTTTACAATAAATTAATAGTATAAATCTCAAATCCTTCGTGGACGTAGACTCGGTCACATATAGTAAAAAATACAAATTTTGACAAAACGAGTAAATTGTTTATTCTGTAATGTAATAACTACAATGTGAGAGTATCATACATATTGTTTCTAAAAGGTGTTTTAAAAATTTATATGTTTTGTTGCTGTTACAAGCCATTATCTCCTTTCTAACTGAAATTGATTAATGAGGTATCATTTTAATGAATAGGGTCTCTGCTTTGATCACATAATGCTTTAGGAAAGGAATTTTCGCAATTCGACGATTAAATGGCAAAAGTATCAATATTTCTACCTTTTTTTTTGTCACTAACCGTTTATCCCTCCTGATACCAAACTGCAATCGAGAAATGAGGTAGCTGTTTAAAGACAGAGATCTACACTTCATCAATTTTAAGAAAGGAATTTTTCGGAATTCGACGCTTTAAGGGCCAACGTAGTAATATTTCTACAACGAGTTAATTTTTTTTTGTCACAAGCCATTTATCTCCCTTCATATCTAATTATGAAGGTCACGCGTATGAGAGAATTCAGAGCCAAGACGCTAGATAGCAGCAGCACATATCACAGAGATATTAATAAAGTCTTTCACTGGCGTAATCGATAGGTAGCAGCACCACATGTAACAGGAATATCAATGAAATGTATTTTTTGTACAATATGTAGCACTTGGGTTATTTTTTTCTATTACGGAAACATTTCTGTTTTGCTATACAATTCCTTTGTGTACATTTTACTGGTGAAATTTGTTCACGGGCTATGATCGCAACAACACATATCACAAATATATGGATATACTGTGTGTATTTTGTTCAGGTTAGTTATATTCCGTTAAGGTCATTGACAGTTTGTCATACATATATTTTACGTGTCCAAACGTATTTTCTGATTGTTTCGTATCATGTTGTAAGTATTGTGTTGTGTTCCAATTACACCAAACACATAAACACTTGTTAAAAACGAGACGGTTCTTCTTTTAGACTATTATAAACCACCAACCTCACTATTCATTGCTTTTTATTCGCGATATTTTTGTGCGAGCCATCTAGTATTACAATAATTATAAAATGCCCGGCGGGAAGACTGATTGTTTGAAATAACGCGGAAGCTAATTTTGATACACCAAATTGAATGCCGCTATCAATTCATTAAAAATATACAACTGATAGACGTTTTATTCGCATTTCCGTTAATAAGCAATGAAAAATGTATGATTTGGCTCGGTTTCAAGGGTGTTTACGTTTCAAGCGCAATGTAGATCACACGCAATGGATGGTGCTTGGTCGCTATTCTCGACAAATGCGCCTTTATGACAGACAGAAGCACCAACGTTGGATATGTGCATCAAACATTCGCTGTCTGCTGAATTGTAGTGTCTAAACCACCGACACATTCAATAAATTCATCATAGGCTCAGGTGAGGTTTTACTTTTCTCCTCTGGGTTGGAAAACTTTGATTTTATCAATTTTGCCCCTTGCTAGGTAGCTTCCCAGTTGGTGAACCAAAGCAGAGAGATATATCACTGGCACTGTCAATGTGAAAAAACAATAATCTACTGAAGTGCAATGATTTTCTTTTAACCAAAGTGATCTCACGCTTATCTTTTCAATTTCCGTATTCAGCAACAGAAAGGATGTTATAGTTTTATTTAATTCATTAGTCGGCGAAAGCTTGTAGACTCTTCCCATAGATACTGGGACTGATCTGCGATGTGTGTTACGGGCTTTTCAAAGTTTTTTTTTTTACACCTGTTACATTTAGTACAAGTGACTACTAATACGACAGAATGTTAACTATCTACAATTACAAGTATATCCACCTTAATTAATTTCTAGGTAATTCAGTTGCTAACATTATCTTTTAAATGTACAACCTCATCCTTACTTTTAATTATACGATCCCCTTTTTTAAAAACTTATAACAGTTTTCATTCACGGTAGCCTTTTTTAATTTAATTTTTGCCACTCATCAATAAATTTTCTACTACAAAAAATTCTCGGGTGATCCAACAGTATTTTCAACAGTTACCTTTTTACCTGCAACTACATTTAGTAAGTACCATACGAAATAAAATCGGTTTGACTAAAATTCTCAGCTAATCTACGTTAAAGGAATATGAAAGTCACACCCATTCCATTTATTTCATCGTAACGTTAGGTACTTAAATTTTAATCACATTACGATTCAAAATACAGTTCACCCTAAAATAGTTTTTTTTCCACGATTATTTGTTTCGTACTGTACCATATGCATATTGATATACATACTCGACTTCAGCGCATTATTATTTTCGTTAGCGTTGTCACTATTATCAAGCAGCTGCCGTCCGACGATGTGGTAGCTCCGCGGTTCAGGTACACGAAAACATGGGGAGGGTCCTCGGTATGGACCTTCGCCTATTCGATCAATCATTTCTCAGCTACCTAATCCAATCTTAAACTCTGCTGAAGTTTTGTTCATGTAAAGCATGCTAGGATAATTACTGATTTGGAGGCCACGTTAACCTGTAATTCAAGTCAACCAAAGAAACTTGAAACTATATCACTTGATCACGTAACCGCAAGAGTTAATTGTAAATTCATGAGTTGCTTAGAAAGAAAACTGTTTTGGGTATTGACTTAACAAGTGGAGTTCCAGAGGTTTACAGTAATTCATACTATGCGAATGCCGGATCGTTCCTTCAAAAGGCCATGGCTTAATTCCTTTCCATTACTTGTCCACAGTCCTTTTCCCATCTCTAATGATCTATACTGGACAATGATCAAGGCCAGAAGAAAAAAAAATTGCTGGCCTTCATGCATACTCGTAATTGTGGTTTTCCGACCACAAAGACCTAACAACGCAGTAATTGAGTATGAGGGTTAGCAAATGCAGAACAGTGACAGATCCTGCTCATTTTTTGCACATAATTAAGACTTTGATGGCAAAACAAAACCTTTCTCTTGCTTTTAGTGTTCTCTTCTCTTCCAATGTGCTTATTTTCAATGATAAGAAATTTTACTATCTGAAAATGCTGCTAAATGTGAGTATATTAGAATCATAGCTGCAACTATACTCTTTTCGTGAAGAAAATTCCATGAAAGGGTTTCAATAATCGTAACAATCACTATATTATGTTTGGCCCCTCGAAAGAAGAATACATTGAAGAGAATGTGGTTTTTCCAGATAAGTAATATATTTCATCACAAAAGTGTTACAAAGTTTCTGTTTGACATTAAGTTTGCTCCTAATTCGTAAAATGAAAAACAAAATAAACTATTTTACCTTATCTGTTTCAAAACAAAAACTGAATTCTTCCTTCCTAAGTTTCATGATTATTTGAAAACTAATGAAGTATAGGCCTACTGTTATGGTTCAACTGTATCAGTATTGTATTCTGGTATGTGCCCTAATGATTTTTTTGTTATAATTCTTCGTTGTTGTGAAGAAAATCTCCTGAAGCAGACAGAATAGCTAAGAACAGGTAAAATATAACTGGTCTGTGTCAACGTTGTTGTTTTCAAACTATCTGCTCATATTACACATCCAAGCGGAAAGTATATAGACAAATTATGATGAAAATATAGCAAATCTCGTTGGTTGACGTTGAGGGCATGGAACAGGAAGTGGATTGGGGACAAGAAAGGAGAAGGAAATCGGTCACGGTCTTCTGAAGGAACCAACCCAGATATCGCCTAGAGTGTTTTCGGGAAACCAATGAAAATCGATATCAGGTGGGCCGGACGGGAATTCGAACCCGAGTCCTCCCAGACGCTACACCAGAGCGCCACAGTACGCCATAGGGCTTGATAGATACTTGAATGATATCAGTATCGCAACTACGGCAGTTTGCAATATAAACCGATGGCAACTTCTAGCTATATTTTTTCTTAAATTTATCATTTTTTTTTTTTTTTTTTAAATCACATAGCCTAGACAGATTGCTTCCTCTTCTTACATAAGTTTTTATTGACGAAATGACATAATTCTGATTAACACGTGCACTATTTTTAACTTCAACTCATTGAATTAAACGAATGATTTAAAGTTGAAGTTTGTTTTGTAGGTTATTGTTCGTGTCATCTTCTGAACGTTTTTCTTCTATCCTTCAGTTTACACATTCTCTGCAGGTCTTTTACCCAAAGTATCTTGGACTGTAGGAAGGCAATTTCGCAGCAAGATCAGAAACGTAATATTTGAAGGAAATTTTTGACTTATAGAAAATAATATATGATTACACAAGAGGTCAAACAATTTGGTTCCTGATAAAGTTGAAAGACGCTTAGGGAAAGAGCAATTACAAATGGCATGAGTCTTAGAGCAGATGCCACTTTCGCCACACGCCTATTACAAGCTCAGAAGAACATTTTAGACTATATGGGAACCCAGGGTAATAAAAACGGCAAAGGCAACTAACCCAACACAAAAACTTCTAAAGAAACTGCCGGTGCTGTATTAAGGTCTTTTGAGTACCCTGAAAAGTAGGGAGGTTCCTTTTCAATTATCTCCTTATATTTTTCTAATTTCAACAATAAATGTGTTTAGAAAACCGTTATCATTTCGCTAAACAAATATTAACTATTAATAATATTACTGAATAAATTAACTATTGTCTTGCTAAGTGATCCATCTGAAAGCAGAACAAAAGGAATAGAGAGCGGTTTCTTCAGGAAGATAACCAACCATTGATGTTCATTGCACTGAAAGTTATAAAAATTGACAGCTGTTAAAAGATAACATCCTGAGAGACAGATCAAAGTATGAACCTTATAAATGTATTTTTGGATTGTATTTTACCTGTTGAGCATTCAATGTGAAGTTTTCGTTTTTATTAGTTGACTTATTTTTTTATTATTTCTTGCAGTAACAATAAGTACGTATTTAAAAAAAATTAAAACTATGCTCATGTAATTACAGCCGCCGAAACAACTGGAGAAACTGGCACACTTAGTAACATGTCCGCGTACAACATTGTGAAAGACGAACAATGATCAGAGCCGACATAGAAACATTCAACAAAGATAACAAAAGGTTCTGGGATGAGGTTAACAAAGAGTCACTGAGCAGCAGCATTTGTTTCAGTGGAATTATACAGCAATTATAGCATCCTAGAGCGCTCTCGACACAAGAACCTTCTCGAATGTAGGTGTGAAACAAAAATGAAGGACAACGCCTGAACCAAATCATCGGACATTCCTTCCACTTTGCGTAGAATGTACTTTCTTCCATTTCTTGTGTCAATTAGGCTTATCATCTGTGGATTAGTCTATCAGTTGAATTAAATGACCACTTTATTTTGTCATTGAGGTAGCCTCTTGTGCAAGCTGTGGGATTATCGAATTGATAGCTAGTTGGCACTTTAAGCATTGCCTTGAATCACACTCTTTTCAATTGCGCATTACAATTTAGTCTTATACCCAACGAGATCCTCTGGTAGAAAGCAGTTTTAATCCACAGGCTTCTTCATCAAATAGTATTAACTGTAGACGGGTAATCTTTTGGTGACTCTTTGAAAGCTAGACTGGAATCTGTATTGTTGATGACACACCGTCCTCCCTAATGCCCCGAAAAGTCTGCTCTGTCAAATAATTATGCAGTAGCTTGATGTAAGACAACAGCAGTAGCTGTGGAAGGAATGTGGACAGAAGACCCTGTAGTCACACAGAATCGAATGCTCGCGTTAAGTCTATCTACGCTGTACTACCTGGAATTCTTTGCCGCGACACATTATTGCAGTTCTGCGTCCCTCGAGAGTTTGCGACAATGAATCGCGACAAAGAATCCCACCTCAGCTGTGTCTACAACGTTGAACATTCATTCTCGGGTGTCACGGAGCGGAATATTTGCGTCCCATTCGGACGCATTGTCCCGCAACATGTGCAGTGTTGACGTGTTCCTAAAATACTGCATCCAATTTAGTTCTTCGAAAATTTAAAAATTGTGTGGATGGGAAGTGAGGTGGGTTGTGGATAATTAGTTCAAGTGCCGTTTTGTTCTTTTCTTTAATTTAATTCATTAAAATTTGATAGGTCATTTGTCGATCACAGATATTGTTCTTGAACTAATAAAAAATCGGCAAGCAGATCGTTGTTTTTTGGTACAAAAAAAAGAAAAAAATAGCAAATCAGATATTATTAATAATATAGTTGAAAAATTATTTATAATCCCCGAAACAGAAAAGGAACATTATGAAGGGAAGATAAAAAATCTGAATTTAAAGATGAAAATTGGAACTTCGCCAAAAAAAAATCACTTTTGGAACGAAGCTTTGCTGCACCTGTTGCCTGTAACTCTTTAATGAAGATAGTTTAAATATTTTTTAGTGATTTAACTATAGATTCATTGAGAACTAGTGCCAGGCCTGACGAAGAAATATTAGTGGACCTCGAGAGTGGTATGTGAGCGTAACGAACGCGCCCGTCATTCGAGAGCACGCAGGTTTGAATCCCCGACCGGGCATACAGAATTCGACTTTCCATAGTTTCCCAAAACCAGGCTGGTTCCTTTAAAAGGCCATGGCCTAATTCCTTCCACTTCCTTGCCCTTATATCTTCCGATACCGCAAGCAGAAGAAACCTCTGCAACCTTGCTTCAACAGGCTGAATATGATTTTTGTATTGAGGATCCACTGCACGCTGAAAATTTGATTCGAACGGTACAGCCAAAACTTCAGCTCTCTTGGCTGGGCTTGGTCGTATCTTCCTACGATGGCGGAGGACATCTTTCATTGCCCATCAGGCATATAAGTCATTTTTATTTAAGATAGCTTAGCAATCCTTGCCAGTAGTGGCGGATCCAGGATTTTGGTTTGGGGGGGGACTAGGAATTTGGTTTGGGGGGGGGGCTTGACTCGGGCAAGGAGAGAAATATCACATTTTTCCAGAATCCCGCCCTTATGCTCTTATGCCCCCTAGCCCCCCCTGGATCCGCCACTGCTTGCCAGTGGCTGATTCTGTGTTGTTCTACTTTTATTTATTTCTAAAGTCGGTCACAGCTGTGAAAAAACCAGCAATGTCAACAACAACGACTACAAAAATACTACTCACAATATCAACGAGACCTACATAATCAACACCAGCAACATCAGCAGCAAATACAGCAAACATGTGGCTCCTGAAAGAACCTACCGTAATTTTAACAATCCCTTGCACACCACTAATTTGTGTCGACGACAGTACCAAATGCATTGCTGAAGAACGTTTAATACTAACTACAGCAAAAAATACACATCTCGTAAACGTCAACAGAGATCACATTCACACCAATAACAAAAACAACGACTACAATGGATCTAAGCGTAAACATTACTATCAGTCTATCAAAAACCGTGTCTGGAAACCACAGGACATTTGGAAGAAGCAAACTGAATAAATTAAAAACCTTATCAAAAAATATTAAAACAATGTATTTAAAAATACTTCTGATAAATAGTTGTGGTATATTCCTTTTTATTAACTTTTTTCTGTGATAATATAAATTCAAATAGGTATGGGTACCGTGAATTGAAAAAAAAGTTTTATAATTAGAAAAAGGAAAAGATTTACATGTATGAATTACTGGTTGAAAAAATTATGATTCTCCGTTGATTATTTGATGCTTTCCGTTATACGGTTTGAATCATACGTGGTAGGTACACAAACGTTTGATTTTCGGTTTCCAATAGATATTCACTATTTGATATACAAATCGAAGAGTTCACGTATGTGAGAGAGTGACGACTTCTTGAACATACGTCTCTCATCATCAAAGGGAAATAAAAATTCAAAGTTATTATTAATCACATGACATATTTATGAACATAATAGAACTAAAGACTAGTGGACGATATCCTAGTTCTATTTCCGTCTCCTTCACCGGCTCTCAGAATTGAAAATATTTATTCTGGAATTAGATACTTAGTGAGTTTCCTATGACATGTCATTGTTAGTACTGAAAAGCAGGCATTTACCTTTAAAATAATAAAATTGTGGCAGGGGGAGGAGGGGCGTAATTTACAAATTTTAATTTTAAATTCTTTCAGCGTTTTGGTAAATTATTCATCACTTCACATGGTAATTTGTTCCAATCCCTGACACCCTTACCCACAAAAGCAGTTTTTTCACTCCTATATGCATGAAATCGAGTGCCAGCTTGTGGTCATGGTCATCTTTCCCCTTCCATGCCTTGTACATTTCCCAGCACTATATTTACCCACCTCCTGTCCTCCAGTAGCTCCAAATCTAATCTATTAGGGAAGAAAACATAGGTAAAGAATGGTATAATATAAAAGAATGTGTCACAAAAATAGCAACTGAAGTGTTATGTAAAACAAGAGCAAGCAGAAACAGGAAGAGTCTTAAGATTGAAGAAATAAAATAAGCAGTGGAAGAGAAACAGAAGGTTTATCCGGCATTTCTGTGAAATGGTAGAGATGCGGCAAAAAAATATTATAAGCAAGAAAGAAATGAAACCAGATCTGTAGCAAGGAAAGCACATAGGGAAAGCAGGGATAAATTTGTCAGTCTGGTAGAAAATTATGTTTATTGTCGCTGGGATTTTTCCTTTAAAATACTGTGGAGTTTGAATAAAAGAGAAAGAAACACTGCACCTATCGAAAATATAGAACTACAAAAATGAGTAACATACTAAAAAAGCCTCTGGTGTAGTAACGAAGTGATGATACAAGAAGACGCAGTTATAAAAACAGAGGGACTAGATCACAGGGCGATAGAAGAATTAAATGAAGCCTTAAGCAAAATAAGAAACAAAAACAAAAAGAAGAAAGGCTGGATCGGTAGTAGCAGCTGCAGAGTTTCTTAAATACCGGGGAATGTTACTGAGGTATCAGCTTTTACATTTATTAACGGCTTAAAGAACAGGGGCGAATAGCAAATAAACCTCTATTTTCAAGAAAGGAAACAGAACTGACTCAAACTGTTACAAAGGAATAAGTATTTTGAATGCAGAATATAAAATCTACGTATGCCAAGATAATTAATGCTAGATTGCGACCAATAACAGAAGCAAAACTACCAGAATCTCAAAATGGATTTATGCTAGGATGTTCCTGTTCAGATAATATACACATTATAATTATAATTATAGAGAAAAGGTGGAAATATAACTTACCGAGATTCATTGCATTTGTGGACTTCGAGGTTTTTGACAAAAGTAGACATAAAATTGCTGTTTGAAATCCTTCATAGGTATGGATGGATATCCGAAACATATTACGGAATGAGTGAAGAATTTATATTTGAATAAAAAAGATACTCCTCGGAAAGAGGAACGAACAATAAATTTTAACAATTAACCAAGGCGTGAGACAAGGGTGTAATCTTTCCTCAACACTTTTTGACATATACCTGAACGATGCCATTAAAACGTTGCAGAATGAATATCCAACGAGAGTGGTATACTTATTACAAGGCATGCCATAAATGTACTTTTATTTGCTGATGACCTACTGGTAGCAGAGGATACTGAAAATGGATTACAAAGAGAACTCCACATATTGCAAATATGTTCAGTGCGCTAGAAACTCAAGATATCCACGGACAAAACAAAAATAATGGATTTCTGTCATCGAAACCTTATTACAGCAAAAATTAGTTATAAATGGCTACCTGCTTGAACAAGTTTCGCACTATTTGGTTGTTACATCACATACAGTGTAAGCAAACATATTGATAATAACGTGAACAAGTAATAGATGATGTGTGGAACTATAGCTAAAACTTTAGGAAATTGGACGTGCAGAGACACACAGACGAAATTCTGTAAGTCATAGCAGTTCCTACGTTTCTCTATGGAAGTGAGTCTTGGGTAATGAAGACAAGAGAGAAAAGCAGCAGAGATGAAATTCCTAAGGTCTGTAAAGGAATACACAACGCTAGATATAATAAGAAACGAGATAATAAGAGAGGATCTGAAAATATATAGTGCGAAAGATAGAGGAACAAGGAATAATTGGAGAGACCAACTGTATATAATGATTACCAAAAATAGAAAACCAATATAGACCGAAAGATAGAAAAAGTACAGGTAGACCAAGGAAGACATGGGAATAGTTGCTGAAGATGGGACAGATCAACAGGCCAAATCCTTGTTTGGGAAGAAGAATATGTCAGGATGGTTGTTTCAAAAGGTCATCGCTAAATTCCTTCCAGTTCCTTACCCCCATTCCTTTCCCTGCTCTAAGGACTTCAATTAGACGTTAAGCCATAAGCAAAAATAAAAAGTGTCAAAGTAACAATTTTTCACCGTCGAATGAAATAAACTAGAGCATATGGTCTTCATTCCCACCACGTGCCAGAAGTATTGGAACTCAATAAATTAAATTCTCTACAACATTTTTGCGACGGTGAAAAAATGCACATCTTTTGTTTTCAACTAAATGTATGATTTGTTCTCCGATGGATACAAGTGTCGGCACTCAAGATTTAATTGATACCATTGAGAAGTAAGAGAAAGATTAAATTTACATAAGTTTAATTAATTAATACTTCTGTCATTACATTCTTGCTAGCTCAGAAGCGAAATAGTTATAGTTATACTAATAACTAATAACTAATATACTATTAACTATTAACTAATTAGTATTAGTTAAAGAACAATCTACATGTATGTAGATTGTTCTTTGGCGCTTGGTTTACTTCCACCTTTATCTTCTTTCTTGTATGCGTATCTTATGTTTGTAGGAGTTATTACATTTCTTCCACAAAGATATTTAGCTCGTAGTACATGAGTTACCTGTATTCCTTTATCACGTGGTGTTTTAAATTCTTTTCGTTTGTTGCCTTGAGGTTCCGTTCAGCCATACAAAGAAACATGACCGAGTGTTAGTTTTCTTTCCTTGAACGATAAGCTGTTCCCACATTATCTTGGAAGAATGTGCTGCCTTGACAGGTCAAGGGAGCTCCACTCTGGGTTTGTGATAAGGAAGCAGTCGCCGCTGCTTGCATCTGTAAATACTCGTGAGTGTTTTTCTCAAGTTATAGTAGTTCTCTTATTACGGCGCTTCTGGGAGTCTTTAAACAACGTATGAAATAAACTACCTGATGAGGGCCCTACCGGTTTTGGCTTTGCTCATCTTAGCTCTGCTGATGACGTCTACTGTTGCTTCACCTACGATGTTGCTCGAGCTCTTCACCGAGCTGGTTGAAGCGGCAGTTGGGAGTCACTCGGGAGGAGGCTGTTACCATCAGTACAACCACACTCGGCACCGCGACAATCACCGTCAAGGAAAGAGCTTCATCGGCACCATGCCCAGCCGGAGGGAATGTCCAAGGGGTCAACTACTGGATCACCGGCATCGGTGCAGGAACGTCGTCAAAGAGACGACAGGTATGGCAAAAACACACTGGCTTTCACTACCAATTACTTTGAAGTACAAGGATGCATAGCTAATGTTACAAAACTGCCAATAATCTCCTAAAACGACTGGAAATAATTCATACTAAGCAATCGTGGTTTTTTCCAAAATTGATTCACTCAATCGAATTAATTAGTCCAATAAAAGCGGAAAGCACAATACCAATCTATGTTGTCAAAAGTTGACCAGCTTCCTTGATTAGATGCCTGAGATCAACAAAGACATTAGCTACATGGTCTGCTGTTATTAATTCATATTTCTGTTTTGGGACTAATGCGAAAATCGATATTAAGCTTTCTTACGTTTTGACTGAGTGAAAAGCGGCACCTGATGGTTTCCATCACTAGTCTGTCCGTCTGTCTCTTAGATTCTGAACCCTTTACTTTACACATTTGTAACTGGCTCAAACTAACCTTAACACGATTATAACATAATATTTCATCGTAACATGAAATTTCTGTAGATCATGGGGAAAAAGGGGGATGGCTGAAAATTGTTAGAGGAGGTTTAGTGGGGAACTAAAAAGATTTAATTTAGATAATCTCTAGCGGCGTCACATGAAAGCAGGCAATGAGCCAATTCTAAGAATATTTGGATTATCAATTTTGTACTACGATTTGTTATGTGGAAACTTCAGACGAAAAAGAAGTCTAAAATAGTCGTATGTAACTACATAAGGTCTACAGGAGAACTATAGTGATCTATCTGGAGTTTATGGTTTTCGCAAAAAATAAGTAAATGAATGATTGCTATATAAGAATTTTTTTCCGACGGTGTAAATTTCATGAGTCTGTTAGTTACTAAGTACCCAAAACGCATTTTTATATTTTTAGAAAATTTCCATTTTTTTTTTAACCAACAATACTTTTTTTTTGTATTTGACTTACGTACACTATTTGAATAAGAATTTAGCAAAACTATAGTAATCTCTATTTAAATATAATTTCTTATTTATTTTATAGAGTTTTGTTTTATATTTTTTTCATTAAACTTGATTTATTTAGTACACAAAGTTGTGTATCTCAGGGCGCAAGGGTAACTTGCACTGGACAATGCTATTTATTGCTTTAAAGAAAAGATACCGTTATGCATGTTTATGTTTATTATTGTGGAAGTCAATATTAAATTTTGCAACTTTTTTTTTTTTTTTTTTTTTTTAAGAAAATCGTACCATATATAATCTTGAAACTAAAGTACCAAAAACAAATCCTTATTCAATTAGGCAAAACAAATAATCGGCTATTGATCCGAATCATACGCATAAAATAATGATGATGATTCTCTTTTAATGGTGGTTAAGCCCCTTCTTATCTTAACCAGAAGACTAAGTAATAACTTTGTTCTCTTATCTGAATCATAATTTTAGATACAACAAGACAACGGTCCCAAACTTCATTGCATCAGAGACAATGCGAAAGGTTATAAACGAAATGTCACAAGTCTTAAGAGTTACAGCTATCTCATTCTACAGAACCAAAAGATCAGTAATACTAGTAGTTTAATTGTTTGTTAGTATCTATACTTATATTAAAACTGTAGTCAGAAAAAGTTTAGATATTAAAGATATTTTTGAAAAATAAAGGTTGAAAGTACTGTTAATAAGCTAAAAAGAAGGAATCAGTTGTTTTTTTAAAATTATGTCTGTCTAGTTTGTCTACTTTTTGAGAAACGGGATTCACGTAAAAACTACTGGTTGGATTTTGACGGGATTCCAGCCCTTGGTCTGGTGGGTTAAGTAGGGTATGATTTGTGTCTTCCGCGGCCGTCTTTGTTAATGATTACTAGATTTTCGGGGCATGCTGCGTTGTTTATTTGATAGTCTAAGCTTTCGACAGCCATTTTCCAGCCTTCGTCAAAGATACTATTTATGTTGACATAGCAACTAGTGCCCAGAATCGCAGAGTAATGGTGCACCCCGAAACTCTAGTAATCGTTAAATAGGGCATGTTTCATTTTAAAGTGGCTTGGAAAAAATGATAAGTTAAAATAAAATCTGTTCGCTTTTTCGCTGAACGCGATTCACTAGTCAGTTTTTGATGGGGTTTCATTTAATGTACAGCTCTTGGTATTGCTGATTAAATAGGGTATGTTTCATTTTGACGTGTCTTCGAAAAGCTGTGGAATTAGAACAAAATTCAAAGATTAGAATCCACTGCAGTCTAAATGTATATCGTGATTTCAGCGTACGAGCGGGTCATGTTATTTGGAGGAATGAAGTTACATTTGTCATGGATGTCGTTCATATAGAATGATTTTGTATTCAGTGAGCTACAGGGACCGCTGATCGTGTAGTTCTTGCTTTATGTTGGTTTTAATGATTCTCCCATTAATATAACTAGTGATTAAGGGATTCATTTAACCATGATACAATTTCTTATATGAAGTTCGTTGATCATAACCGTAAGTCCAGCTGAAACAAAAATTGGAAATGGCTATATGTATACTGGTTACTTAATCATAGGGCATGTTAAGGTTTTTTTTCTTCTAGTACCGGACATTTATAAATCCCCAACAGGAAGTTCGTTTGTTCCTGCGGCACGCTGTGGTAGACCACTTCTGCGTTGTTACTATCAGTAAGTTTCGACCTTTTTTACCCGCATGTCATCATATCCGCCGTATATTAATGTGACATTGAACATTCCTGCCATGGTGAAGTAGCAAATGACTTATCTCAAAGAGTACGAAGGTAGACTTCAAAACTACAACACTTCGGTTATTATGGTAGTTCTCTTCGGATTTTTATCGGAATGGTTTAAGCGAAGATTAATAAATTTACGGTCAGACCTTCATTCAGGAAGATTCACTATTTGTATTATATTGAATTGTGGTGATACATGTTGTCTCTTTTTAGCTATGTTTCCAATAACTAACTAATATACACTCCAAGAGTTGCAACCAAATAACAATATTTTTTTTTTTTTTTTTTATTTTTTTTTTTTATTTTTTTATTATTTTTTTTTTTGCTAAGGGAAATGGACTTTATTCACCTTCACCGGTATTCACAAGATCTTTTTAAATTCCACCCCAGTCAAATAGATTCAAGTAACTGAGCCGCATTCGAAAACTAAGAAATAAGTTGTCTACTAATAGTCCGAATAATCTTCTACCTTATTGCTAAACAATTATAGCAATGGTTTGTGCTATCGAAAGATTTATGAATATCCTTATAATATGCTGCTACGACCTTTCATAAAATGTGATAGTTTCGTAATTTTGTATTTAACAACTCACCTATACTGAATTTACGGAATTCATATTTCTACTTTTATGGTATTAATTCAATGTATATCTTTTCACAATTTCTATTCAGCTCACTTGTTATAATTTAGCACTTTTACAGTAAATTAGGTTGTGCATGGTAGACAAGATTAACAGTGGGAAGTGAACGAAAGTAAACAAAAGAAATTATGATTTTCTGTTACTGATGAACTCAATCCTATTGTATTCTAACAATATTGCGATTTACTTAGTATTTATTTAAAAGTTACCAGTTGTCCCCAAGTGTAAGTTTCATCCGAGGTTTACTTATATCAAACAGCACTAACTTTCATATTCTGGAAAAAAAAAAATAGAAATTGAATTTTTTAAAATCTTAGGTTCCACGGAGATTTGAACCGGTGACCACGACCCAAACAACAGTAAGCAAGTGCTTTAACCACCGAGCTACATGACCGCTACAAGGAAAACGGTACAGAGACCTCCATATCCAATGCGTCTGTCTATCACCGTTCAGTAATTTTTCGATATTATAAGACAAGATGTATTATTTATACAGATAATTTTTCAACCAAATGTAGACAGTATTTTTCTCCTTGTTTCAAAGGATAAGTGTGCAAAGTTTCATCAAGATCGCATGAAAACTGTGGATTTGTATGAAGAACAAACAAACGAACAAACCAACAAACAAACAAACAAACATACATACATACATTCATCTTTATATATATAGATAAATGAAAATCCTATTAATTTCTAAATAACTATTGGGAGACTGATTTATTTTACAGTATAGTTAATAAATTCGTTTTATATCCATGTAATTTCATCAGATAACACAGAGAATGAAATATAGCATCGAATCTTAATTTATTGTCTTTAGTTCATGAATGGTATACAAGAGTTGGAAGGAGTGCAAACAAGCACAAATAGATTTGTTTGTGAAGATTACAGTAGAATACAACCAGTAACGTGATAAACGTACTTCCTGGAGTAACTGGAAAATGTGAGGCGGGTGAATAGAATGCTGGGTGTACTAGGCATATATTGGTGAAAATACTGTGATGTAAGGTGGCAGATGAATAGTAAGTACTACGTAGATGGGAAGAGATGACCATGATCACAAGTTGGAACTTTATTCTAGACTTAAGGAAGCTGTAAAATTTTCTTTTTTTATGATAGGGCGTTAGGGTAGCAAGGAATAAGCGGAACAATTTCCAAAAAACACTGAAAAAATTTAGGATGAAAATATGTAAAGAGAAAAAGTAGGTGGGTGGTGAATTAACACTGAAAGAATTTAATGTTAAAAAATAGTAATAATCAAGAAATGAGAAAGTAGGTGCATAGGACAGTTGCAACCTGGATATGTGGTCAATTGAAATTAAATTAAAAGAAAAAAAATTAAATTACGTTATGGTTTCCGTATAGTGATAGACTTCTATCATACAACTGCTGAGTGTGCGTAATGTATAAATGAAAGATAAAGTAAAATGTATTGTTTCGTTCGTTATGTGTCTGCGACAAACATATCCAGTTTTCAGTAGCGGTCTGATGTCTACGTTTTAAGATACCGAGTGGTGCTCGGAAGGAATCCGGCTCCAATCCCAGTAGCGGCCTGGCATTTGCGATGTCCTTCACCTCTGTCGAAATTCATTTTGTGTGTGAGAAGGTTACCGGAATGTTTCCGTATTCTGATTCCAGCTAGAACTGTCGGTATCGTTTAACTAGTGGGCTTAACGTACTATAATAAGCGGATATGAAATGGGTGGATTGCACAGGTGGTGGAAGCAAAGTCACCAGTTTCCTGAGGCCTCAAGAAGGTAGGATTATTTTTAGTGTTATTGTAATTATTATGAGACTATAGTCGAAGATTTAAGCGAAAAGAGAAAACCCATAACTTATTACTTGGAATGAATTAGGGTATCAGTACTTCTTGGAACAACTGTACTAACTCAGTACTTCCGAGAATCGCACAACAGAGGTGAATAAAGTAGATGGGGAAAGAAGAATAGTTCTAAAATTTCGTCAATCATAAAAACAGCTATCCGGTGAGACGCATTTTTTCGGATTAACTGGATTAATAGGTATGAGGGGTGGTTAATAAGCCTCCTCTCCTTTTCGTGTTTTTGTCTTTGTCTGACCCTTTGTGGCGAACATGTTTTCCCCCTCCCTTCTTTACTCCCGCTATCAATTGTCAGCCACTTTCCTCCATGTCTGTCCTCCCCTTCGTAATCTCTTCACCCTATTGCTTGTTCCCCTTTTTCTACCTTTTATTTATTCGCTTATGTTTTACATCCCTATTTCTCCCCCTTTGCCTTTTCCTTATATTTTCTTACCTTATCTTTTTCTTATCTTATGTCTCCATTGTCTTTGCGAGTCTGTATTATTCTTTACCACCGTTTGATTTGCCACACGTCTTCACTCCTCTTAACTTATCCCCGTTCTCGTCTGCGTTAGAACCTAGCTTTTTTACCTCCCCTCTCTCGTATTATTCCGTAGCATTTACTTCTTGCTATCTATAATGAGAGTCACACTACACCTTTAGTGCTAGTTACTGCAGACAACAGCTGCATCGAGTGTGACCGAGCGTGGTGGGTGAACGGTTAATGCTCTGGCCTCGCATTCGGGAGGACATCCAAATTGGGGTTTTCCATGGTTTCCCCAAATCACTCCAGGCTAATTCCGGGATGCTTCCTTCAGATGGCGATAGCCGAATTCCTTCCTGTTCCTTGTCCCCAGTCCCATCCTGTACTCTAATGACCTCGACGACGACGAGGCGTAAAGCCATAAGTAAAAAAAAAAAAAAAAATGTAGCGAGTGACTGGTTGTGTCCAACTCAGTCTGCTTGAACAGAACACGATCAGTGTGCTGTTAACAAACTTCTTACGAGAGAAATAACTGTCTTTGTACATTTCCCAAGCTGATGTCTAACAATTGTCAGAGAATCATTTAAAAAATGCGAGAAGCAACAGATAACCACAATTAATCGTTCAAGGATGCTGTAATGTCTAAATACATTTTTTTCTGGCGACGATCAGACCATCATAAAAAATCTGTATCAATATTTCAATCTACGGAGCTTGAGGGGTGAGCGGTTAATGTTTGAGTCCAGCATTCATGTAGACGCGGATTCGAGTTCTGGTCCAGCTATACAGATTTGAATTTCCCATGGCATCCCAAAATCTCTCCAGATGAACGATTTCCCAGGATAGGCCAGGGCCATTTTCTCTCTATTCGTCACCCCTCTCGCCACTCATCTTCAGTATGGACTGATCTCAGCGTTGATTAACCGTTAAGCTTTAATTTTAAAAAAAACAAAACTTTTTTGCGAAATAATGAGCTAGAGAGTTGACGGTTCGAGTTGAGCCGGGCGCACGGATAGTTTTCATTGAATCTGGTACTCGTCTCATGTTGTCTATTCTATGAAGAGCTATGATACAAGCGAGTAGATGACACACAACAATGGCGGAAAAATACAAAGTGCGGATAGCTGTGTGGCCGAAGATGCCAAATGTAAATATTAAAAAGTTAAATAAATTTTTCAAATATAATTTATGCAGGCCTAGATCGTAATTCAAGATATTATTTCTTTTGACATATTACGTTCCTATTTTTTTTTACATTGGCATTTGTAGGGCGTACCAAGTCTAAATGTAACACAAACAGAAAGCCGGATGTGAGGCAACGTAACCGCGGGTTTCCGAGTGATACTGATTGCGGTGTACCGTGCATAAGTGAATTTTCTGTCTGCCTTTGCCTTCCAAAGTGAGTTATACAGATACACTCTATGGATAAATCTCCTATTAGATATCGAGGTAATTTTAATTTATGTGAACCTAATTTAATTGGGAGAGGTTGATTAAGAATCTAATGTTAATGCTGTCGAGTAAATTCTTCTGGGAAAAATTATGATAAAGACTTCTAACAGCTGTTGCATTTCATAATGTTACTGTGTTCAAAGGCTTCACAGTACACTGTAATCAGTGGCGGATTGCGAGGGGCCTGAACGGATTTTGGTTTGGGGGAAGTTTGAGCGGGTTTCGTCGGGGAGGGGGGGGGGGGGGGGAGGTTGAGTTGGGCAGTGTTGTCTGGGGTGGACCTAGATTCTTTTGGGGGGGGGACTTGAACCCCCTTGACCCCCCCCCCCCTGGATCCGCCACTGATTGTAATTATCAGTAAATTATTGATTTGAGATATACCGATTTTTATTTCTGCCTATGTTGTCATGAAATGATGGTTTATTGGTACACACAACATGGCTAGGAAATTATTCGTTTATTTCGTAAATACCCACAACCATACCAAAAAGAATGAGTAGTATAGAGCTTATTAATTTATAAGGTATCCGCAATTATTCTGTTGCATACACATAATAAATTTGTATACCGTTATGCTACTTCTCCCACAAAACGACTTATAACACCGATCAGATTGTAAAAGTATGTACAATTTGGTTTTAGTATATCGATATTTATTTAATTTTAAAGTTCCTCCCCAATGTTACAGGATAATTATAAAGGCAAACACGACAGGCAGTAAACTAAGTCAATATTTCAAATTGTATGCTTTTAAAATTTATGGTTCCGGGATATATTTAAAAACTGTGTTTGATCGTATGAGATATTCTAGGGCGCTGTGTGGTTAGGATTTCACGTTGAATTGTAGGCCCACTCACGACATGGGAGGAATGCGCGGCAAATCGAAGCTCCACACTAATCTACTTAGATAAAAAAGATCAGTGGAAGGAGAATCATATAAAGACATTACTGGAGATTTTTTTTCACCTTCACCATCTCATTAAGCAGCTGATCCTACATTCAAGGTATTGTGTTTATCCTTTCTGGATCAATTATGATTTTAGCTACAGTTTCATTTATAGAACATATTGTATTAGGGATGTGTTCAAATAACTATTTTATCACAGGCATTTCTTATTTCGTACAAAATCTCGTTATAATAGAAAAATTTATGGGTATGTGACTCATTACAAACTACAAAAGTGAAGCTGTACTTTGTAACAATTGTTGTATACCAGAAGATTATAAACAAACATCCTGATTTAAAACGAGTGCCTCATTCGTTCAGTGTTCAATTAACTGTAAAATTTCTCCTGTACTTCCATTCTTCCAGCCCCGTTGAAAAGTATCTATGAAAACTGGTAGTATTTGTTAGGAACATTAAGATGATAGCTTTCATTTTAAAAGTATTAAACATGACGACTTGTGATAATTACAATGTGAAATTTATTTCATACGTTGAGAAAAGTCAGCTTGTGTTCACGTAAGAAAAGTTGCTACGCTTCATTACCGTTCGTAAAAAAAAAAATTAGTTACATATATTGCTGGACAAACAATCAAATCGAAACTTAATTGATGACGCTCACCCTCGTATTGATGAAAGTTTTGCTTACTGGTCAGGGTATTTCAATTTATGAAAACACAACAGTTCTGAAAATTAATGAATTGTGCTAACAGCCAGAGATGAAATTTATCTAAATGCTTCTAAAACAGAAACTGTATTGAGCCCACAGAGACATTTTAATAGTTGCTCCATTACGAAGAATTAAGTTCTCAACATGAAATGTTAAAGAACAAGAGTGAATAACCAAAATTTTATTTCACAAGAGCTGTACTTGCATATCTCTCTATCTTTTTTTTTTTTTTGGTTTGCGCCTAGTCGACGTCGATGTCATTAGAGGAGGGAAAGGACGAGAGCAAAAAGCGGGAAGGAATTTGGCCATGGCCTTTTGAAGGAAGTATCCCGGCATTCGCCTGTAATTATTTGGGGAAACTATGGAAAACTCAAAACTGGAAGCCCGGATGGGGATTCGAACTTGCGTCCTCCCAAATGTAAGGCCATAGCGTTAACCGCGAGGAACATTTGGACAAATATATTGATTTATACGTTGTTTAAAATGCAATAAGTTAAATACTATTAATTTTTATACTAAGGCCAAAAAATTCAGTTAGTGGCAGAATTAATACTTCATACATTATTCTGATAAACCTTCTGAGACAGATGTAGAGTTTTATTAGTGAGAAATACTATGTTAGTGTGAGTACCAATGATATATTCTCTGTAAGGGAGAATGTCTCAGCATAGTGTGATATTACTTATTCTCTAATCACCATTTATTTCAGTATATAAATTGATTATGTGTTTTCATTTCTTGCAACCAATTTTTTAAGATGCTGTAACACATATTTTCAAAAGAATTATTGGATACAACAACAACACAGCTTTTAAACCATAGTGGAACTCATGAGAATCACTCTCATTTTAATGCCAACCAAAACAAAAAACAAAAAAAAACAAAAAGCAAAATGTGAGCGGCATAATTTACTGTTACAAATCATATGTCCTGATACTTTCAAAACTATTAAGTACGTGCTGGAAACGACTCAACGCCTGACAGTATTTTGATATTTTCACACGTTAGCGGAAGATGAACTGGTTTCATTTTGCTGCAGTATAGGATAAACGTATTTCCGAATGAACATACAGACAAGGCCAAGGTAAACCGTGATGTGATACTCTTTCCACCTGCGTTGAGTGACACTTTTTCGGATTTACATGAATATGAAGACAATCGGCCTTTGAGGCTGTTACAGCGGAATAAATCGTTACATTTATATATTTTTTTTCCTCTTTCGATCCAGCCACCTGTTGTACATAGATATCCAGTGTGAACCAGGGGTGGGAGGAGAAGGGAGGTGGGGAGAAGGACTTGTATGCTTTCCGAATTGATCCGGGTTTGCTAGACCCGGCGTACTTAAACTACTGTGAAACCTGTAACTTAGGGTATTGTGTAGGAAAGTGGTATTTTTTGTTTGTGATATATGCTCTTTATGTACCAGCATTCGTCTAAAGCCAACCAAAGGATCAACACCCGAACCAGGTCACGTTCCCCCCCCCCCCCCCGATCCAGTGTACAGCTTCTCAGCGCACTGAGTTACATTGGCGAGTGAAGTTTGTATTATTGATAATTTATTAGGGAAGAATCTTTCTTCAAAGGAACTTCTCACGCTGTTTCAAATTTTTCAAGAAAGCAAAAATCAGAAAAGCAATATTTCAATAAAATCAATAATTCTGTTATGAAATAC
The DNA here is from genome assembly GCA_031002005.1 of Vandiemenella viatica. Lineage (NCBI taxonomy): Eukaryota > Metazoa > Arthropoda > Insecta > Orthoptera > Morabidae > Vandiemenella > Vandiemenella viatica. The sequence goes on from CM061920.1 coordinate 194,733,439, forward strand.
TTTTCAAGAAGTGAGAAGGAAAGTATGAGAATGGTACTCGAAAATAAAGGCGATTCATTATTGAAACTGAATATAAATACCAATAAAAATGTCAGAAAGATGTTTGTTGCAAAAATATGATCTGCGTACCTTATTATTTCATTTCACAGTAAGCTGGACTGAATAATGCATACTGGAGAAACGGTAGCAGCCAATAGAGAAGCTAATGAAAGTGGGTAACGAGACGCTTGTTGAAGGGTTGCAATTCCTAATCACCACATTGTGCACCAAAGTCCTAGGTAAAATCAGAAACCTCTGTCCAATGCGTTTGGAGTGAGGGCATACGACACAGTTCATGGTTTCATTCTTAGGTTGGGAGCGTTAAGTCCTGTCTCTTTCGGAAGAGTAGGCCTGAACGGGACGGCACCGCGTTTCAACCTCTCCCTTCTTTCATCTCTAACCCACAACACAAACAAAACTATACAACGAATATACACACACTGTTACAGTTATCCATACTTACGAACACTATTTTTTTTTTTTACTTATGGCTTTACGCTTTGTCGACGTCGAGATAATTATAGGCGGGAGGGGTTTGGAGACAAGGAACGGGAAGGAATTCGGCCATGGCCTTTTGAAGGTAGCATCCAGGCATTCGCCTGGATTGATTTGGGGAAACCATGGAAAACCCATATCTGGATGCCAGGAGAGGGATTCAAATCCGCGTCCTCCAGAAAGCGAGGCCAGAACGTTTACTGTTCATCCACCACGCTCGCTCGCGAACACTATCACATTGGGGAAGCCATCGGGCAACCACACCAATTTATCTTCCTTGACGTTGCCATGGAGAGGTATAAGCCTATATCTCCTATAGTGAAGGTCTACGCTCGGAAACCGGCAAGTCGTTCATAAGAAACTTAAGACTGGTTGGAAGGGATTTATACGTGTGCTATGTCGAACAACGTGAGGGATGTAGGTAGGTTGGAAATAGAAAGTAATCGATAAAAAAACAATTCTATAGCGCACTCTTCGTTAATGTTCTGAGACACCTGGATGATCAATTTTTTATCTGTGACGCATACACTGCCGCTATGTTATTTGATGATATCGTCTGTTCCAGTGTCTCTGCAGTGACATGCAGTTCAGAAGTTTCCTGATGCTTCTACTACTACTGGTGCTGTTGCTCTACCTACCGGAAGGGGACTCCAGGCGGCGGAACTCTGCATTCGATCGGTCACCCAGGTGGCGATGGAACCGAAGAGGAACAGTTAACCTCCAGCACTGTGCAAACCCCAACAAACTCAGTGGTGTCAGTAAACCGCACTCGTTGGTTCATCGACTCTCCAGCCTTCAATCCATGCCGCAGTGGTTTCAGAAGGTCTTTGGATGGCTCCTGTAGAAGGGTCGCTGGCGGGAGGAGAAGTGGGTAGAAAGGAACATAATAAAATTGTCTGTTCCAAATTAATGAAATTCATTGCGTTGCTACGGAAGATCGTAAAATCCGAATGGTAATGAAGTGAAAAATGTATTGAAATCTTACTGCTCAATCACTAATGAATCAACTTATAATGATTTACATTTAAACACCCTACAACTTGAAAAATAAGATTAATACTTGAGTTATAGCCCAGAAGGAAAAAGAAGGTAGGGGAGTGGAATTGGTTGGTAACGTCTCTGAAAACAATGATGAATCAAAAAACATTATAACACTGAACGTAACTGATTTTTTAAAATAATTAATACAAACGAACTGTATGGGGTTATTAAAATATTTTGTATATAGTGCTTACATTTTGTTCATATATATTGATAGGGTTTGCCATCAGCTTTTTATGTGGTCAGGAATCTCTTCTGCATTTTCACATAGCATTAGAATTAAACAAAGTAACATAGTTGTCGCAGGATGTTGACAATAAGGTCATTAGAACGGCCAAGAGGGCCTCGAATCGGTGATCCGAGGGAAGTAAACGTATATATAAAATGTTATACTACTTCTGTATGCAAAACTTTTTCCAAGGATTGTTAATAATGACTGAAAATGTGCTAATAGACAATAAATATTTTGATTGTGCTAAAATTGAGAAAAAAGGCTTTCCCTTGGTTCAATTTTGTTTCTAAATATATGTATACTGTCTGAATAATGCACTTTAAATAAAATATATTAATCTGATAGTACTATTTTACTCTGCAAATTACTACTATATCACATAAACACTTCGTACCCTCGTAGGCTTACTTTTATTTGGTTTTATCTATTACACAGAATTGTTAGAGTTTTGAAAAATGTTAATATGAATTTATTAATCTATTTCCAGTATCTTACTTTCGAAATTAGTAACTAAATTATTTTTCTTTCTTTTAGTCCAGCAGTTTGATAACCATACTATCGGTGGCGTATACCTGGTACAAACTCCGTGCACTAGACTAACGGAAAGAAAATTATTTTTCTAATATCACATATTTTGAAGAGCTCCACTAAACTATTCATAGTACCAAATTGTATGGAAAGAACTAGATCTGTGGTAAAATCTTTATATATGAAGATGAATGTATGTTTGTTTGTTTATTTGTTTGTTAGTTTGTTTGTTCTTCATACAAATCCACAGTTTTCATCCGATCTCGATGAAACTTTCCACACTTATCCTTTGAAACAAGGAGAAAAATACTGTCTACATTTGGATGAAAAATTATCTGTATAAATAACACATGGTGTCTCATAACTTCGAAATACGGCTATAGAAAGACACGTTGGATATGATCGTCTCCGTACCATGTTTCCGTAAAGTGGACTGGCAGCTTTGTGGTTAAAGCGCTTGCTTACCAACGTCGTGGTCTCCGGTTCAAATCTCCGTGGAGGCTATGATTTTATAAAATTGTTTTTCATCGTAAGAGTCAGGATTGAATGTTAAACTGTAGATATTAGAAAGTTAGGGGTGCAATGCGAGGCAAATCGTAGGTAGTCTTGCAATGTTGTAGGTGTCCACTTTATTCGTTATAATGATCCCTCAGGTGGTGTTCGAAGTCAATGTGTGAGTGTGAACCACAGTAATATTATTATAAATACGGAAGTAAGTCTCTGTGTTTTTGTTACGTTTTGACGACTAAATGGCTATATTGTTGTGATGCTATTTTATAAGGAAATCTGTATGAAGGGCACAGGATATTTTTTTCCAGTATGATTAACAGTTGTAGTCACGAAATTTTGAGACCTTATCGAATGGTGACAGAAATATGTTGGAAATTGATTCTCTTCAAGAGACAGGTTCGACGGTACAATGATATAGTGATAGCTTTCCTGTCATATTATTCCTACTCGATATTGTTTGGGACCAATCCTTCGTTAGCAACTTTCTATATTTAATTCTGGAAAAAATATTCTTAATCCACGCATACGAAGTCGCGGGTACGGGCTAGTATTGAATAGATTTGAAAATTGCCGTATTTTTTTTTGTGCTTCTAATGGCTTATAGCATTTCTGTGAAATTTTTTGTCAACAGGATACTAACCCATATGGCAATAGATACAATTTCTAGTGGAAATAATTTGTTTTGCACTTCGCGTTTTCAATCAGAATCCAGTTATCATTTACAGTATTATTGTGATCTAGTCATTAACCTATTCCTTTTTTAATGAGGTCATTACTGTAATCCTATAGAAAAGCTTCGCCGAGTATTGATAATAAAATAGATTAAAAAAAAAAAAATCCACTTAAGGTTGGTTGAAATACGACAGTTCAATTTAAATACAAATAAATTAGTATCTCAGGCAGGGCTTCCCATAAGAAATTGAAAGTATTGCATTAATCATGTGTCATCAGTGGCTTCATTCATTTAACTAAAATTCCGTTGCAGCATTCTGTAGAAACAAATTAGCTTTTAGTAAGATTAAGATAACACCTTGCACTTTCAGTGTGGAAAAAATATTCAGGAGTACATATTGCATTGATTTATAGCGAAAACATGATCCAATAATTATAATTCCGGAATGATAATGTAGATTTTTCTTAAAGAATATTCGAAATAAGTCATGCAACGCTTTTTTTAACAGAGAAAGGAGATAGCATATTCGTTAGAATATATCAGCACCTATTTATAATATTTTAATAGATAATAAGGAATAATTAAGACACAGAGAACGGATAACCGCCAGTGAGAAGAGTTCCCCTACTGTCAAAAGGATACAAGGAATACGAAAAGATCAAACCACTCATATTATAAAGCCGCACTATTCCGGGCTTTCTGTATCCATACGAGCTTCAATTTTTGAAACTTCATAACCCGAACATATCATCCCGAGTAACAACATCAATACAGCAATTTCACACTTTCTGAACATAACCTGACCCAACTACATTCATATTTACAGCGACGGCTCTAAAACTGCAAAAGTAATAGGTATGCTTCTTATTGCCCACACACCAACGAGTTCGGACAAACATTACTACTTGCAGAGATGTCCATTTACACAGCGGAAACCATAGCCAAGTACGGATAAGACAAGCACCTCCCAAGAATCTTAATACTTACTGACGCTAAGAGCGCTCTCCAGAAATTACAGTACCCAGTATGGAGTAACAAAATGCACCAATACTGTACTTTTATGAAATAATCAGACTAGTGTCAGAAGCTTCTTCAGATGGAATACAAGTACACTTTTATATGGATCAAAGGTCATATAGGAATACTGCACAATGAAGTCGTGCGTCGACCAGATGGCGAAACAGAGCATCAACAAAGGAAACTTTGCAGGCCATTCAGCTACCTTTGAGGGATTTTATCCCACTAGTCACTAGGGAGGCACAACATAAGTGGAATGAAGACTGGTCCCGGACGCAGTTACTAAAAGGAAAACACTATGCAGGCAATACAACCAATAATACCAAAGACACCGTGGTTTACAGAACTCCGTATAGCAAGAAGAATGACACCTTATTAGAATGAGACTACTGGACACTGGTTGCTATCCACACCATTTATAGCCTCCTATGTATACTAGAATCACCGATGTGCACCTTCGATCAAGAGATCTCCGACCTCAATCACATCATGCTCTTTTGCTCGCGGTACCAATTAGAACGCAAGCGATTCTATAGGCGCCTAGAACAGATTTCTGTCAAATTTCCAGGAAACATTACAACTATTTTACAATCAAAAAATGTACAGGTCTATAAAGAAATCATCCGCTTCCTTCAAGACATCGAAATCAAGATCTGAAGCCCCAAACACGCTGCAAGAAGACAAGAACAAATATATGAGAATGTTGAATGGTTTCAGACCAAAGGCCAAATAAATAAAATAAAATAAAAAAGCCAGTATTCTTTTAGTGTCTGTTTACATGCCTTTGAAAAAATAAAAAGATAAATTGGGCGATGATTATAAGACTGAGACAGCATACCTCATTTTATTTTGTTTCTTGAAACCTTTATTTTCATGTAGAAATTGCAGTCACTACGATGTTAATGTCAAACGTTAATCGAGATGTTCAAAACGCCAACCTGCACAGAAACGATGCTGAAATTTTTCTACAGTCCTGATCCGCTGTGCACATTGATAGCAACATTATCTCAGTTAAGGACTGGGAAGTGAGATGGGTTGTTTAAAATGACATGACAATGGACGTTATTTGTGCACTTGCCGCAAAAAAAGAAGGTTCCTGGAATCTCATCAGAAGGCTGGTCATTTTATTTATCCGGAAGTTTTAAAAAGTTTCAAAACTTCAGTAATTTATTATTTTTAGATACTTTAATCTTAGCTACCACTTAAAAGATTTGGGGTAGCAACACTTGTATTGCTATAGCTCTTTCATTATCAGTTCATAGGACCAGTAACAATTTTTTTTGTAGCTTTCCTGTAACAAATTTTTAATGAGAATTGAAAATATTTAGGAGCTGATTCAACACTGTCAATTTTCACACGAAAATATAATTACCTTGAAAATAACATTTGAATGGAAGATATAGAAGACAAACGTATCGGATATATAAGTGAAAAATTCTGTCTTTCGGCTGGGGTGAATACAGAGAAAAGGAAAACCTGAAACAAGGTGACCAAACTAGGATTAGAATCAATACCATCACTATCACATGGTCGATACCAATTCATTTGAGGGCGAAGTACTATGGAATACAAAGAAACCTTAAAATAAATTCATTATTCTGCATAATTGCTGTATTATGTTGTTAATGCAAATTTATAAAATGACGATAACTCTATTTTATAAATTATTAAGACTCCTACGAAAAATAACAGGGATACAGGAAATTCTTCGATGAAAGGAAAAGGAAATGGAAATTACGTAATATTAATGATTACCAGAACGTTAGATATTGAGGCATTTTATGTAACACTATTTTCTTGAGAGTTTAAGTAGGAAACAAGCTCATGCACTGAATAAAACAGCTTCTTTTGGAATAAGGCTTTCACCATCCGGCAATGATCTGGGTACTTAGAATTTCATGCTTAATGATAGCTAGAACATTTACAAGTTGAATATATGTTAATACTGTGCGTCACAGATTCCTTAGTATTACGTTTTTGCTAACTTAATCTGAATAAATATAAAATAACGAGGGTTTTAGAGTTTAATTTATAGTACAGTATTTAATTACCACTTACGACCAAACCAAAATGCTTCAGGTCGAATACTAATTACTAGCAGGAAACCTTTTAGTATTTATCAATAAACCAAATATTATAAGATATGCTGGAAAGATTAAATGACCAATTTATGGAAGTATTTCTTTTTTTTTACTATTGGAATTACTCAGACTAACTCCCACTTACCAGAGTTGTATCAACTATTGGTGTCAAAAAAACTTTATTTTATTTTATTGAGTGCATTAAATTATTTTATATGTGTTACAGACAGCAATTTCAGAAATTTTTTAGCAAAAAATGGATATGTTAAGAAATTGCGCAAAATAAATTTTTCGGTTTTAAAATATAATGCTAAGGAATTTTTATCCTATGTAATAGTTACACACGATTGCCTCTTCAAGTTTCCTCATCTAACCCGTGCCTAGCGTAGTTAGTTTATAGCAATTCATATTGTTTTATATTAACATAAAGCCACGAAAACGCAACCAGTTGCTTAAAAGTTTTTTATTCTTTAAAACTTTACTGCAGTTTCGACAAATACAGGTTTGTCTTCTTCAGAAGTATGACACCTGTTTGAACAATTTTTAACTTAGTGTCCTTGTATTTCCATGCAGATTTGGATACCTTGGCTAGTACAAATTTTAAAATCTTGAGCATAGCTGCGTGTCAGCAACGGTAAAAATTTTATATTAGCATAAAGCCACGTTGCTGACACGCAGCTATGCTCAAGATTTTAAGAAATTAATATTGTGTTGAAGAGTACCCAGTAGAAATTTCTCATTTAATTATCACACGTGAGAATAAATTGAAATAAATGAAGGACCGTAAGTATGAATTAAGAAACATCTGATGAATTTAGGTACTTGCACAGCAATTTTATAGCGCAACATTATTTACTAAAAGCAAGAAGTTGTTAGAATTTATTGTTCTGAGTTTAGAAATCAGTAGCTTGTCTGTCAGTGGGTGGCAGTCGTGTAGGGCGGAGAGATAACCGCAATGAGATGTGATGTGATGAGATGAGCTGTCGAGATTCGAACTCCCTTCTCCTCCACAGTTCTGCTACCATCATCAACAGGAAACGGCATCCCGCTCTTGGGGAGCGTCCATAAACTACGTGGCTCGGTCTAGGCGTAGAGTGGTAAGCTACGCTGAGTTATGTGGGGGGAGGGAGAATTCCCAGCCAAGCCACGTAGCTTTTCATTCATATTATTTGTCACAGTTAAATTAAGGTACAGAACACTCAACAGCACGTGAATATTTATTTCCGTTATTTAATTATTTCCGTAAGTAATTTACGATAGTCTGACAAGAGAAAACAGTACAAAATGTCTTCTGCAATCAACAGGGAAAAATATCTACGTGCCACGTGTTGTGTGTGTGTGTGGGGGGGGGGGGGGGGCAGAGGCAAAAGCCACGTCAGGGTACGCGAGGGGGGTTGGGGGTGGGGGTTCACAGGAGGCCAAAATGGAGCTACGTAGTTATGGACGCTCCCTTAGTAGCGATATCGCTTGTGTATTGACCCCGCTTCAGCTGATGAGTGGATGTTAGTGAACATCGACCCCCATTGACGTTCAGTGCAGAATTGCCCTTCGCCGAGACTGATGTCCATCACTCGACCCCTTTTCTCTAAGGTGTGGTGTTCTCCTCTCATTCTGTTCCGTCAGCACAAAGAGATTAAATATAAACATTATGAGTATGAATCAATTTAATTTGCAGTTGTATCTTCCCCATTGGCAATTCTCGCCGAAGCTATAGTTCGTGGAAACGAATAATTCCAGGTTGATCATTCACCAGCGTGTTGCTGGGACAAAATGTTTAATTAATATACACAGTTTCTGCCTCCGATTAGATCGTCCTTTGCACCACTTTTGCAAACACTTAGCGTCTGACAGTCACTGCCTGCAAATGTTTCCCAACAAAGGGACTGTCACTGAAGACTCTAGAGCAGGGGTGGCCAACCCGCGGCCCGCCTTGAACCTTTTTCTGACCCGAGAGATTCATCATACTTTTACAACATATATTTATTTTATAATGGCGAAAGTGGTGAAAACCAGTGTATTAAAAAAAATACATTATTTGTGCATCCATACATTCAAAAATTAACTGTCGAAATTATGAAAAACATTGATTTTAAAATAAGAGTCTTGCGAATATATAGTTTCCTAAGCGGCCCGCGGAGTTATGATGCATTTCAAAAGTGGCATGCAAGATCATTTTGTTTGGACACCCCTGGTCTAGAGGTTTTATTGCCTGCCTTACACTTTCGGGTCGGATAAGGATTCTATGCTAAAGCTGCCACCACAATTTATGTACAAGACAGCACTGTTCACTGCATTTACACAAATTCTTATGTCCCTCAAAACACCGCTATGGTCCTTTAAAACATATTTACTGAAAAAATTCTTGCACATATAAATTTCCCGCACTTTGTCGCGGCTACAGAACCGTCACCACAAAACTGAACTGAGAAATGAGAATTAATATTAACTAACGCAATAATAATTATGTTATTAGACTGCTACTGCCTCGAGATGACAGGTAATTAAATATCATCGTCTATGACACTTCAGTGTTGGCAGATATTAAATAACTCATCACCATCGTATACGTGAGCAGTCCTACAATGTGATGGTTTTACACATACATAACAAACGATCCATCCTTCATAAAATTCATAATATATACTAAAGCAGAAAAGAAACATTGCATGTTCTGTGTTAGGTGACAGAGAGTACTTGATTTTAATTTTTTAACAGACTTTTTGTATCGTACCTAGACTTAGTAATTTTCATTTTCTTGCCGCACAAAACTGACAATGATAATAATGAAAATACAATTTTTACTTACTGTTTTTATTGTTTAGACATATAGGAAATTGCTAATTCAGCCAACAGTGCTGTTGTATATGCTTCGAAGCTTTTAATTTTGCCACTAGTTTGCTCGGCATATAATGATCACCTTTTTTATTAGTGATAGAGAGATCCAAACATTGTGGTTGCGTGGTTCAAATCGACACCACTTCGAATCGGTTAATAACTCCTTCTACCCCACAGAGGAATTTCTTTCAAAGGTATTTCAGAAATAATTCCCAGTGCTTGCTAAAATGTCGTTGATATAATTAATCTATAATAATTCTATAACAGTGCATTTTCTGGTGTATACGTCTATTTTGTTATGTAATTATTCCGTAAATTGATTCCTTTCCCACAAAGGCAGTCTTCTGTGAAAATAAACGTGTCGTACAGAGGGCCAAGATTCAAATCTCGGGCCCCACGTATCGGATGTCATGATTGAGGATTTTAGGTCGTTTTCACAACAGTATAGGTGATTGCTAGGCTGTACCCGATCCCCGCTTCTCAAACCACCCTTTTCATAAACAAAAATACATTTATCACAAAGAACACAGGTTTTGCAGACAGATGTCAACACATTGATTTTCCCCCATCAAAAATACGACAGGCTGAGCAAGCCGGTAGTAGATTAAAACTTGCTCTGGAAGAGGATGTGCTGAAGGACCCGCAAAACTGAAAACGTTCAAAACGATAGTAATGATGAGTTATAGACATAACATCGGACTGAGTACATCCGTTATTTTTAAATCGATTTCCAGCAGTTCGTTTCTAATTGATCGAAAATGCTTGCATATCAGCATATTATAAATGTTCTCCACAGAGCTATAGACTTAACGCAGTAAAAAATTCTGAGAGCTTCTAGAATGTGGCATACTTACAACTATTGTAACATTAGTGAAGTTCGCTTTTGAATAAGTTCCCAAATTACCTGGCTACCTCATTTTACTCCACATACTGAGTTCTGAAAATACATGCTGTTCCTTGCTCTTTAAAGTACATACGAACTGTGAAAAGATAACGCAGCGGTTTTGTTGTTTACAGTAAGCGTGCGGATATGCGAACCAAACTCTTATCTAACGAGCGTCAGCCTAATATCAGCGGATGGAATGTCAAGATATCTGCCTTTATCTTGCTGGAACGATGTCTCAGAGACGCAAGAAGCTCTACGAGTGCTAGAGGAAACTTTTTCTAAAAATGCGTCTCTATTCTAGAGAGAAAAATTAACGTGAAATTTGGTGTCGAATAAGAAATCAGTGACAGCATTATCGTCGCATTTCGTGAGAATCTTTGAGCAGAGGAAATTTTAACATCTGCAGGTAAGTTAAAGAGGATGATATAATTTTAACTGCTGTTTACATATTTTGTTAGTCCTAACCAAGAGATAATATCATTAATAACCTTTTTAATGTTGTACTAGTAATAACACCTAAAGCAATGCTGGCGGGAGGAGTAATGTAATGACAGAGCAACGATGGTGACTTACCACTATGTCTTCGTCACATCCAGATAATAGTCATTCAGCCAGTGCAATGTGTTACTACTATAACTACACACAAGTCAGGAGTGGAATGGAAATGCTCAATCCCAAATCTGCAACGATAATTTTAAATGACAACGTCACGATCCACTGTTTTTAATATGTTACGTAAATTTTTGATTCATTCTGTGCCCTCTGAATTGCTTATGGCATGCTTTCTTTACGTTAAGAGTACTACACCGAGTAATGATCGTTTAAGTTATTTATTTTCACTAATCTCTGATCAGAGTTTTTGAGTTGGGATGTACTATATCCAATACAGTTACATCTGATTCTTGAATATCTCTATTTAGTGTACTGCAATTTTATATTTAAATTCCAAAACCAAATTTGAATTTAAACTGAAATTTGACAGCGATTTGCTTCGGAACGCACTGTTTGTATGAATGCAGTGAAACCATTGCATAGTACTATGCAAAGTGTTGACAATTATATTAACTTTCTAGTTATTCTGAAATTAACCATTTTTAAGCTGGAACAAGTTAACCGGAACGATAAACATCTTTTCGACTATTAGACCTTAATTCGCGATTTTAACATATATATGTGTTAGTTTGACTTCGAAGCGTTTTTAGAGCCTACTACAGAGCTCAGATCTTTGTCAGTCCTTCTGCTGGAATTAAAAAAATCTTCTATATATTCGTTTTCTACGATAGTATATTCATCTCCAGAAATCAGTACAATTTTTTGTTAGTATTTTTTTACATATCTGCTCCAAATGCAACTACATCTATTTTCATTAATTTTGTATCGCTATTTAAACTCTATTAAGAAATAAAGGAATCCTTTGCACCACAAAATGCGATTTTCAGTACACCTGTTCTTTCAGCAGGACTATTTCATGACTCATAGTCTCCCAATGATCATTTTTTAGAAAATATCCATTCTTGGTTTATCACTGAATTTGATCTACAACAAAATTTTACCGACTCCATGTGAAATAGGGTTTTATTGTTCTCCTCCCTGGCCTTCCATATGTTTTATTTTCACTTCCATTCAGCACCGTGCTCAGTATGAGCAGTTATAGACCTAGAATAATGTTTGATACTGGAGAATTGAGATTTCAATGTTTAAGGGAGACTATGTTCGTTTTTTACAACCAAAAACCAATTATATATATGAACTAGTTTAACGCGTGAATGATGAGAAAAATCACGCATAATTCCAGTGAATATTGTGGGTTGTTTCTATGAGAAAGAAATTAATGGGGATGTAGAACACTATAGACATATGCTAGAATACTCTTAGTAAGAACAGTTAGAGGAGCAGGTGAAAAAGTACAGAGGTTTCGATAAATAGCTGATAGGCATGATATTCAGATTGAAATTCCAGATAGCAACACAATAAAACTGCATATATTCAAAAAAGTACTAAAAGTGGAAATGTAAAATCATATTTATTTAAAGGTTTATTTAGCCTGGCAAGATTAGGGCTGTCAAGCCCTCTCTTACATCACACCATGTGTTTATAATAAATAATTTACACCTTTAGCAAACTAGCTATATACAACACTTTCTCACATTTGGCTTGAATTAAATTCAAGAGTAAAACACTAACTAAAAACTTAATAATATTTATAAGTAAAATACTAACTAAAATCCTAATAGCATTCATGTTTAACTAGTCAATCATTTAATGGTATAAACTAATGCTAGTGAAAATTAAAGAAGTAAACGGTACAAACTCAATACTAGTAGGATGTAGAAACAAGACACAAACTAATAATAGGGAAGGCAGCATAAACAGGTGGACACAGTATAGCTCAATATAATTCAAATCTAAAAATAAGTTATACATGAAAGAAGAGATTGTTTAGCTAGTGCTCGAATAAGTAATGCTTTCTCAGAAAAATTTAAATGGGCCGATTTTTTTTGGTGGTTCTAATTTTAAGGGGAAGATCATTCCGCAATCTAGCCGCTGAAATGAAGAAGGAATTGACTAGGGTTTCCGAGATTTGGGAGTGGATGGTTAGTATGTTTGAGTTCAGGGATCTGGTGTTAATATTATGGGAAAGTTCTAGGTATTAGCTTTTGGAACAAAGGTAGGCGGGAGTTTTCAGATGTATGAGGCGGTAGAGGAGACATAGAGTATGGAATGGTCGGCGATCGCAGACGCTCAACCACTGTGTGCGATCATATGAAGGAGAGACATGGTCTTATAGTCGCAGGTCACAGATGTACCTTACACAGGTGTTCATTACAAGTTCAAGGTTCCCTACGTCTGCCGAACTCAAATTTTGTTGAACAACGTCACAGTAATCGAAATGGGGAAGCACAAGGATCTGCACCAGTTGTTTTTTTTCAAATGAGTGGGGAAGAATTTCTTACATTTATACACCGAGCGTGGTGGGTGAGCGATTAACGTTCTGGCCTCGCATTCGGGAGGACGGCGGTTCGAATCTCCCTCTGGATATTCAGATTTGGGTTTTCAATGGTTTCCCCAAATCACTCCAGGCGAATGCCGGGATGCCTCCTTAAAAAGACCATGGTCAGATTCCTTCTCGCTTCTTGTCCTCAGTCCTATCCCGCTTCTAATGACCTCGACGCCGACCAGGCGTATGGCCATAAGTTAAAAAAAAAAAAAATTACACGGAGCATGAAGAGAAAAGATGGCTTAGCGACATATTAAGACCATATTCTCAGACTAGTTTAAAGTACTATCTATCTACTAGTACTCCCAGATCTTTTACAAAATCGCTATAATTTAACTCTGTTCATAGAAGCATTATTTTTGGGAGATGTGATATGAAGTTGCTGCATACCAGTTTTGGGCTAGCAATAACAACAGTCTGAGATTTAGAGGGATTTATTTTTAATCAAAGTATCTTTGCCCAATCACAAAGATTCTTAAGGTCAGCATTTATTTGCTCTATAATAGTGAGACGAAAGTTTGCAGGAACGTTTATATTGGTTATAACAAAAACACTGAAGAAATTTAATCTCAACAATGCATTGAAAAGAACTTAATGAAAGAAAGTAAAAAAAAAAAAAAATCATATGTTAAGAAGCCGTCCGTAAACCTGCGATTACAGGCAGAAAAAAGAAGAATGCACAGCTTAAAACAGGAAAACTAGTACAGATATTTTAGAAATTTATCGAAAACCAAATATTAGCAAGCCATGAAAATTTGGTGAAAGAGAAGTGTGAAAAAGTAGAGGATCAAGAAATTTTAGGTACAAAAAGTGATTGGTATTAAAAGACCAGGACGATTTTTTTGGGAAACGGCAAGCGCAGAAGAAAGAACAGTGTGTTGACTAGAGTAGAAGACAGAATGGATGATGAAGAAGAATGAGTTTTAAAAGCAAAATATGGATAAGCGTGGACACGTCTTAACTGAATTACGACTCTGTAGGCTGGTGACAATCTTCTATAAATGCTGTTATATCTAGGAGGATTTAAAATAATACTAACACTGATAAAAGAATTTCGGAAGATTTTTGTAAAAGTTTCGTATTCTCAGTCCTAAAGAGAAACTAGACCATTCAATATCTTAAAACAAAAGAGAATATTCTGTAGCAATTCTTGTATGCTATACACATGTGATAAGCATGTAGAATTTGAAAGAATGTAGGTTTTCTCGGCGAATCAGATGAATAATAACTTCTCTAGCTTTCCATCGAGAGAGTGGGTCCGTAAGAAGCGGCGTTTCTGAACCTAAACCTGGTTCCGTATTTCGGCGAAGGTGGAACCAGAGTCAGGCTCCAAAACGTCACCTCTTCTGGTCGAGCTCTCCAGTTGGAAAGCTCGAGAAGATTTTATTCATTTGGAATAGATTGTTGTGGTAAAAATAAATGGAAAAAAAAGGTTTTAGGTAACCCAATTCATGTTTAGAAAACGCTAGAGGGTTTTTCCTTAAAAATTTATGTAATATTTTGATCATAGTTGTACTGCAACACAACGGATGACGGAGAAAAGCAATGACTGGACAGTGCTAAACTTGCAATGATATTGCTGCCAGTTTGGCGAACAACTTCAATGATGTTTCAACACGAGAAAAAATCACATTTATTTTAGAAAAGCGTTGAGCTCGCTGATATGTTTTATTTTTTTTTTTTTTACTTACTTTAAAAAAAAAAACAGTTACTGTACACTTCCGAATTTTATTTGTTAGCACTCTATATAAAATTGTTTAAAATATTACACGTTACTGAAATTTCTATTTGATATTTCAGACTGAATTTTCAGAACGAAATAAATGTAATTAATGGTTTGAAAGCTTATTGGGGGATATAGCATTAAGTGTACATAATATTTATCATACAATAAAAAAGGGACTATTCGGCCATGATTTATGAAACGGTCCCTCGTGAAGTGGAACACAACAAGAAATCGACACCACAAACGATCGTTCAGAGTTTAAAGTTCAGCCGTCTGCCGATAAATTAATCTTCTCTGAAACCAGTCCAAGAAAATAACAGTCTTCATCAGCAATAAGCAGTGTGAGACACTCTGAATTGTAATTTTACAAGTTTACAAATACCAGAGCTGACAAAATCAATGTGCTTTTTAGATATTACTGCGATCACAAATTTCTTTCGCGCACATGAATGCCAAAAAGTTGAAACGAAGCAAAGTATCATTTTGGAAACATAGTTCTGTGTTACGTATTATGTTCTGTCGAATCCATTTCAGTGATGTAGTAACAACTCATTAATTGCGTCATTTCTTGAAGGTTATCGAAATGAACTCTTGTTTTCGAACGATGACTTATGTAAGTGTGATTCTTTGTCTCTTGTTATTTAGGTATGTAGAAACATTTCCAGTGATATGCCGGTATCAAATATTACCTGGAGGATTAGTGATTCCAGTGATGTGCAACAATTTATATGACGTCTACTTACTGTGTGATCGGTGTAGTTCATCTGAACCAACTCCCGTTACTGGGAAGCCAGTGGACAGTACGACAATAGCAGGAACAACGCCAAATACACTGCCAACGGGAAATACGAATTATGGCACATCTCTTGATACGACCTCATCCTTAATGAATGAAACATCTACTGCTTCATTTTCGGATCTATCAACAAGCACTCCTGCAGCAAACACAATCCTAGCGACTGCCGAACCGACGACAACAGCTGAAAGTTCAACTACAAGTACATACACTCCACCCACTGCTTCGTTGTTCACAACCCTGACAACGCCTGTCTCAACGACAACACAGCGAATGACTGTTGCGGAAAGTTCAGTGACAGACCAGCAGAATATTACATCTACTGCAGCATCATCAACAATTATTACATCGACAATGTGGCTAACAACAGAGGCACCAACGTCAGCAGCAACTACAAACATAACATCAACGACAGGACCACCTGAGACAGTATCAACAGTTTCTACTCAGACCCTCGAGCCACCAGCAATGACACAGGAAACACCTTTCGTTACCTCTGTGAGTCCTACAAACTGCACTTCAGCTGAACTTCTAACAACAACAGCGACGGAATCGACTGTTGCATCCGTAACAACACAATCGCCTGCTTACACATTCACTACTGGATCCACAGTACAAGTAGCCACTAATGAATTTACAGAAGGACCAATAGTAACCACTGAAACGCCAAAAACGTTGCCAACAACGGAAACAGAAACTGATGCGTTAACGAACGCAACAGCAACATCGGTCACAACGGAGCTACTTACAACTACAGCTTACTCCACCACGAAAGGATCGACTGCAACCGTTAATACGACAGAAAGCTCAACAATGTCGATGACAGGAATTTCGACTACTAATATGAATCCAACAGAATCTAATACGACGGCGACAGATGGATCAACATCATTGTTAACTACTCCCACAGCTACAGAAAAAGGTAGTTCCACGGCAGCAACAACAGTAATATCTACAATCACAATAGAGAGACAAACAACATCTACCGTAACTGCTACAAGAACAACTCCAGTCACAGTGTCCACGACACCTGAAACAACCCCAGAATTTGACCCTGATCCAGAGTAAATACCATTCAGGTGAGGAGTACGTGAAATGACTTTTTCTAAACTTGATAATATCTTTTGCGCAGCATCATGACTAATCTAGGCATTATAATTAGTCAAGTATGGGACCTACAATTTGGGTATCAGATACAGGAGTGAGAAGGGTTGCAAAGAAGGTCAGTTAGATTTGTTCGAGAAAATTACTGCAGAACACAATCAGTAACTAATATGATTAATGACTTGAATTGGGAGTCATTGGAAGACAGCATGAGGGTGAAGAGAGTACAGGTCATGTATTGGTGATGAAGCTTAGAAAGATATTGTTAGAAGATGTAGTAGTAGTTCATGCAAGGGAAAAGATTACCATGTGCACAAGCTGCATTCAATTTCAGGCATAAGGGAGTAGAAAAAGTTTTTTGTATGTCAGGGAGTCAGAAACTGGAAGAATTTACCAAAACAGTGAAAGAAATTAAAGTTAAAAATTCGCAAAGGACAATTAGCGGAGCATATGATCCATCGCATTTAGGTTAAGTTAAATCAAAAGTTGTGTCTGTACACAAAACTTGACTCAAAAAATTAATTGCAATGTACGCTATTGATGACAGGATGCCAAAATTGTAAAATTTGGGATTTTCTCTGTTTTCTGTCTGTCCGCGTATAACGTAAAAATTAACAAACGGATTTTGACGAAACTGTACATAGCGATCGATTGTGTCATATGTTATAATATAGAAAGTTTTTTATCCAGATTTCGCGATGATACAGAGACTGAAACACAGTTTTGACTTTTTTATCGATATATCTAGGTATCACTTTAAACCAATTGGACGGATTTTAACGAGACTCCACACAGTGGTCGGTTACATTGCAGGTTAACATACAAAACACGTTCTATTCAGCATAGTAATTTAGTTCCCGAACTTACAATAACCAAAACTGTAAATTTAGGATTTTTTGTCTGACTGCGCCAAAAACCGATGAACAAAACAAAACATAGTAATGGAGTATGGCATCAGTTAACATACAACATAAATTCATCACAAGAAACTACAAAGCTGCCGAAGATAAGGGGGCCAAAAGAGATAATTTTTATATTTTTGTCAATCTGTTCACAGATTAAGCAAAATATAAGTAACGGGTTTCAACAAAATTACATCTAGTGCTAACTTATGTCATCGATTAAGACATAGGATAGTTTCTGCATCGATAACGTACGTAACTGCTTAAGAGAAGCTCGAAAAATTTGGATATGTGAAAACTGCGACCAGTGAAATTTGCGGCCAACCTAAAATCTGCGAAATCTGCGGCCAATACCTCTTCTCTTTGTGTCATGCCGCGCTGTCCTAATCACTCTAAACGCCCCTTTAGACGACCCGACCTGGTCTCACTAAATCGTGGCCTGGAAGTTTTCACGTGAACAAATCATTTTACATTACACGCCCGAAACAGCCAAGTTAATTTCTATTTTTTTTTAATAGACACGCAAATGTTTCACAGGTTAAGTATTCTTTCTTAGACTTTTTTCGCAATCGTTACTGAAAGCTGAATTTTTTGCTGATCTGCAACACTGTTCGGAAAATCCAGTGCGGTACTAACTATATAGATCGGAGTGGCCGAGGTCGTCTAGAGGCGGCCATACACGATCGCTCCATCCGTCCAAATGGAGCGATGTCACTCCATTATCGTGTCGTCTATGGGGAAATTTGATGTGGATGACGTTAACCCACAACTGCTGATAGTAGAATATTTTTTCCTACACTAGTTTCGTATCTGCTTAACGTCTCTCTAACAGCGAGGTCTTTAGAGACGGGAAAGGATGGGGGGGGGGGACAAAGAATGGGAAGGAATTCGGCCATGGCCTTTGAAGGAAGCATCCCGGAATTTGCCTGCAGTGATTTGGGAAAACATGGAAAACTCAAATCTGGATGCCCGGACAGGGATTCGAACCACCGTCCTCCCGAATGCGAGGCCTCCTGCACTAGTAATGTGAGGCAAAGGGAGATTTTGCATGAAATCTACTACGATTCTGTAAGTATCTGCCCCGTTATTACAATTCTTTTCTACGTCTTTTAAGCAAGAATAAGGGCGTTTTCACACACACCGGCAAAGCCGGAGCCGGCGCCGGAGCATGTTCCGGCGCCGGCGAGGGGGTATTTTCACACACACCGGCAAAACCGGAGACGGCGCCGGTCTTTACCAGCACCGAGCACAGTATATTCCTAGCTTTGGCAGAGGAAAGATGTGTGCGGCATTTAACAAACGCTACTTCATTGGATTATTGTGCCTCAGAAGGAAATATAGAAAACATTTAATTGACAGACGTTACTCGATCCATCCTATTTTGAGTGTGAGATACCTGGAAGGGAGCTTTTATACGCTCTTCGAAAAACTTAGAAAAGATGAAAGCAAATTTTTCAATTACTTTCGTATGAGTACAAATACTTTTGATTTCCTGGTTGAACGGTTGGAAGACAGTATCAAACATCAAAATTTTGTCAGCTCTAAGGGGACATTACCATGGCATAGGAACAAAATATAATGTATAAACTGTTCTGTATTGTAATTGCTAACAATAAATGCACAACTTACCAATTTTCAGTTGTTCTTTCTTTTCTTTAGCTTCAAAATCTTCTTCCAAAAATTTATACACCTCTCTCCACGTCTTCTGTTTTTCTGTTCTACCCTTGAAACAGTCTGCTGTTTTGTCCCACAAACATGGTTTGCTCTCTACCAACTCAATCAATGTAAAAATATCGTGACTCATTATCACAAAATTATGGGCTGATATTAAACTGTATAAAAGCCGTGTGTCACTAGCACCAGTGTGCATAACAAACAATGAAATCAAAGGGCCGGCGGCTGTGCCGGTCCGATTGTCGAGGTCACCGCCGGCTTCATTCGCCGGCGCCGGATGCCGGACCGGCGACCGTGCCGGACCGGTCATCGTGTGAAAGCTCTCATTTGATTACATTGTATCCGGAGCCGGTGCCGGAGCCGGCGCCGGTTTTGCCGGTGTGTGTGAAAACGCCCTAAAACTTGTATTTTAATAACAGTTAGAAACTATAAAACTTCTGTAGTGTCAACCTGCTGTTTAGAAACATTGGCTACAAACGTAGCAATCCGCTCAGAGCGCAGGAGGGGCGGCTTTTAACAATACAACCAGTTTGATCCTATTCTATAATAAACATACCGCTACAGCATTGTTGAAAATTCTGGCCGCAGATTTCACTGGCCGCAAATTTCACTGGGCGCAGTTTTCGCGACACCAAAAATTTATCTACCACTAAAAGGCGTGTGTGGTTTAATGGAACGTAGCACATTAAGAGTTTATAAACGTACTAAAACGTTGTCACAAGAATCAGAATAAAATATATGCAGCTTTTACCTTTTGGAGGAGCTTATAGCTGTGTCACTCTTATACATTCGAAAATAGTTCATTTACTTACCAAAAGATGTCCATTTTTACTCAATGATGGTGTGGTTGAGTCGTATGAACTCTAACATACTGACTTCGCGATTCAATTAGTGATTTTTTTACTTTAGTTCATATAAATATAAATAAAGCAGTCTGATCCTACACCAGTCAGATCAGACCACTTCAAATTTTGATTACATATGAGCTTAGAGAGCAATATTGTAATGTTCTTGTGGATGCTCCACAACCATAAAGTATTCCGAATTATAGGCCGTTTCAATGGTAGGAGAAATAAATGATGTGCACAAAACCTGCTTGAAATATTTACGTGCAGAATAAATACAGAGGTAATGGAAGATATCCAAGAAAAAATTAAAAAACAGAACTGCTCGTCTGATTTTGTCCTACCTTTCCAATATTTCGTTGCCAATTTATTTGCGAAATTAACAGCAAAAATATCAAATTCCACGAGGATGAAGTCGTAGGCGCAGCTAGTATACTAATAAGACAGCGCTGGTAATAGTGCTGCAGTTACAGCATCCTACTTACGTAGGTCACTTAAATATCTAATGGCAATGGAGTCCGTAACACTGCAACAATTGATAGATAAATTACCAACAAACTCAATACAAAATGCTTTGAGAGTTATTTTCCCCGTCGCTAGCACTTTTACATTTCTGAATGATGATTTTATCGTTATGTACTCAGAAAACGGCAGTTGCATATGAGTGTTCATTCTGTTGCATTCACAGTGCTCTGTAGACAGACATACATTCTTTTAAAATGCCGAGAGCTGCGATGGGAGACATTGAAAAAGAAGAGGCACGTGAGGAGTGTTCTTATAAAACATATTTTGGCGGTGATATTGGTAGAAGAATGAGATGTAGTAAATGGAAGGGAAGAAGTGGCCTTAATCTCAAGTTAGCACTTTATTTCAGGCCAAAGTGAGTGGATTAACTATCTTTTGTAGGTAAGGGAGTCAGTCACTGGAATAAGTTACTAAGCGAAATGCTGAACAATTTACCAGGAACACTGACAGACTCTAAAATTCGTAGAAGACAAAAGTAAGCGAGTGATGATAATGCACTCGAACGATCGGGATTCGTTCCCCGATAAAGCCGAAGATATATTCTGAACGTCCGAAATGGCTCCCCAGGCCCACTCAGCCTGCTGTCCGATGAGTACCGTGGATCCATTTACATTCCTTCTAGTGCCGAAAACGTAATGAGTATGCGCAGCTCTACCTCCGCGATTCCTGCCGTAGGAACCCCGCAACCTTTACTTTTACGAAAGTCAGTGAAGGTAAATGGCATAAACGCTTCGGATAAGGTGCCGAGTACGAACTGCAGTGTCAGCTTATGAAAACATATACAGCAAAAAGATTTTTTTCTCCTAATCATAAATAAGCTATGTAAAATTAAGAATGAGTATATTTAAAAGAATACATATTAATTTCAGAAAAAAATTAAGTTAAAAATATGTAAATTACTACTTCAAATTATTTTTAAGGTTGATATCTTCTGGCATACAGACAGAATTCGTTTTTACCACTTCACTTTTCTCAAATATGGTTGGTCGTTAAGAAATAAGCGCTGACAAAAGGAATGAGCTAGCTCCGTATAAAAAATATTCTCAGTACCTTTTGTAAGGCTGAGTTTCTAGACAACTAGCAATAGTTAACTTAATTTCTATTCTGGCAGACATTCTGTTTGTAGAATGTTTCATAAATACACATGGTCATAAATATCTTAACTCTTGTTTAATAATGTAGTAATACTTACCATCTCGTAAAGTACATTCCTACGAGCATTATGTGTAGTAATTCGTTGGTGTATCATTTAGAAAAGGCTTAACTTTTTGTGCAATATGCAGAACATCACCATTGATTACGTGACTTAACATAAGTACTCAGTATAAGTAAGTATAAATCGTTGCAGCTACCATATTTCCGAACGAGAGATTATTTCGTTCAAGGATTATTTTTTACGTTTGGTTAAGATGTGTGGAACGTACTGTACATGTTCAAATGGGCCTAAATGACAGGTAATTACGGATGATTATAAATGACGGTAACTTCTTAACATCGAGGATAGTGAAGGTCGTATGTTCCTTGGTAACCTCTATGGATGTACTGTACTTTCGAATACATTGACTTATAGGAACGTTTGGCTTCGGCCGATCCAACAAAATGTAGTTTATGACTGTTAATTCAACGAACAACATCAAATTTCAATTCAGTAATCTTTAGAGAACTCCACTCAATGATACAAGTGTTGAAAAATGTTATAACATAGCTTTTCCACGAGTTAAGGAGCATAAGAGAGTGCTCGGAATGTACAGGGCGTATGTTGGTGATAGAGCTTGGAGTGATATTGGTCAAAGAATTAGGAATAGGGCATCGAAAGGGAACGACGACCATGACCAGAAGTTGGCGCTTTATTTCATTCATAAGGGACTGAAAAAAATTTCGTTTGTATGTAAGGGTGTCAGGGATTGGAAACAATTACCAAATGAAGTAGTGAATAATTTAGCAACAACGCTTAAGGAATTTAAAATTAAAATTTGTAAATCGGAAAAGTAAATGGGGAGGAATTTAAAAAAAAAAAATAAAAAAAAATAGGTGACTAGCAATTAGAATCAATAATAATAATAAACCAAAGATAATTTTAATAAACAATTGCTACAAATAATACAGTTCATCTGCAGCAGAACATATCACAGAGATATGCAAAAATAATTCAGAGGTGAAGAATGAGAACACTGAAGCAAAGTAAATAAAATAAAAAAGTCAACTGAATTTGGTAGGGAGGAAACTACTTTCAACGTCTTACCAAACAATTAGAAACAGTGAAATGTTTCCATAAAAGCCTACAAGCTTGGCTTTGAACACTTCTTCTTCTTTCATCCCACTACAGTTAATCACTTTATTAACTGAACTATGTATCTCATTTTGTAGCAAGTGCTTGTATGTAAACTGAAATATCTATCAGCAATGAAATCGTGGCCCTGCGAAAATTATGACATGTGTTGTTACTATCATGTGGTAATGCGATCATTCCTTACCAACGTCAGCTAAACCTATCAGCTTGACTGAACTATCGTATACCCGTGACGTCGATTGTTCATAATTTGGCTATTTACGTGCTGAAAAATTCCTTTCTAAATTAGTGGTGTTAACAAAGCGGAGAACTTTAAATTCAAAATGATACCTCAGTTATCGTCTTTCGTTAAGTATAAACGGAGAAAAATTACTTATAGATATACATATATATATGGTTTAACGATTGGTTTTCCTTACATAAAAGTAGAAGAAACTGAAATGATCTCAGATCCTGCGCTTGTTTAATTTCTATCTATAACATACAATGTTGTTTGTTTATCAAGTTTAGTGATGTGCGGAAGCAAGAAAGTCTTTACATGGCTGTATCATTTTCTACTGTTTACAGCTGACAATGCGGACAGTGCCTGTTGCTGCCGTAACAGCACTGTTGGCATGGTTGGTAGTACTGCTACTGGTGCTGCCACCTAGCGGGGACGCCGTGAGACGGGTGCTGATACGCGCGCCGAACCAGAGTCGACACTTCGCACTCGGCCTGAAGGGCGGCGGTGAAGTCACCGACACCGTACTGGACGAAAAACAGCGCAAGATCGCGGTCCGCGAGGGCCACATCATCCGCGCTCCGAACCGCATAGTGAACCCAGGAGAGGTCTGCACAGGCGGAAGGCGCCCCGGAGGGGGCAGGTGTCGAGACCAGTGGTGACAGACCAACATTACAAAAACTATAACACAAACTATGGCTTTTTTGCTGTATTACAATCAAACTTTCCCGAATCTTATAAAATGCGCCATGTAAGCTACAAGACTCCCAATGTTTCAAACACACTAATACAATATGCACTCAGTGCCGGATTTAGGAAAACGGGGGAAGGCATTGCGGGACGCTTGCCCAGGGCGGCAACTGTACGGGGTGTTTGAAGGGTGGCCACCTTTATTTTGTTTTAGCTCCACTACTGCCTCGGTCGCCACAGGGGGGTGGCGATACAATGGGGGCGACAAAATGATGTTCGAAGGGGCGGCAATCTCACACTCTGACTCGAAAAACTTCTATGTCCGCCACTGCCTGCACTTAATATCAGTTTCACTCTTCAGATTAATAAATTTTGCAGTGGGCTTAACTTGCGGGTATTTCAAGGAGAAACTAGCAAATAATTGTAAGGATTACTTGCAGTTACTACCTTAACGGACATTGAAAAAAGTGTTACTATTAATTGCAACCGTTTTGTCTGTCATTCAGATCATTTATATTTTTTCTACAAATATGCATTATGTTTATAGTTAATTAAATACTATGTTAATTGTAATTTATGCTCTGTATGTGTGTATGAAAGTTACCAGCTGGGTCTGCTGTCGTTTTTAATATGAATCAAATCTCAGATCTTTACATTTCATTTTCTGTTTTCTTCTACTCCCTGTTGGGTACATTTACACACACTGGAATGGTTTCAGATATTTATGTTGATTATAGCCATTAACGCCGTTTTTAAAATGCTCCTCATATCATAATGAGTAAATATAGTATTAATAATTTAAATTAAAAATAAAATTTAAAATGTATGTTAGTACTAAATTTTATCATGTCAGCACACCAGTCTCCAGATTTACCTAACGTTACAGAACTATTAAATCGGTCTTGATAAATATGAATACCTGCCTACAGCCTTTTTTCAGCAGGCTCATCTGAACATCTCTATTTGTATTTATTCATACAGCAAAAATACATATAAGTGAACATATGTAAGTTGATATCATAATACATGTAAAACGTAGTTATTAAAAAACTAAAAAACGCTACTTGGAATACGAAAATACTGCATATACTTAACCATTAATGAATCCGTTTCCAAGCAACTATAAAACTGGGGGCATTACTCCAAAAACGTCTATCCAACTGGTGTGGTAGCATCGTGAAACGCATTTCTCTTGATATGGATAGGGAATTCAATTTAATTGCATTGCGATATATACTTCCTAGACTATTAAAATTAATATTATTAGCAATTCTATTTAGCTAAGCAACAGTAAAGAAATGACTGCCAGTATACTGTGTTCAAATCACAAATACGTAAAAAAAAATCACAATGAAGAAAATGCAGCTACAGTCAACACACATGAAACAAAAAAGCAAATAAAACGAAATATACAAAAATAGTTGCTCTGAGTTATTGGTTACAAGTTTGATAACTAAATAAAAGTAACACTGAAGTATTACTCGTAATAATGTTACGATCCAGCTACAATGTACACGCCCAGTTGAAAACAAAACAAAACGTAATAAAAAAATCATCAATATTTTTACGTAACCACAAGTCTGATATCAAAACCAAATACTTAAAATGGCAGAGCATCGCGACGATTGTGTTTGAAAGATGACCAGAAAGAATTGACTGAATTTTAAGATACAATTTCACTACACTTTTCTGGTTTTACCAGATATTTTCAACTAAATGACGCATTTCATTTAAAATTAAATGCTACGAAACGAAAAGATAACTTAATGAAAGCTAAGAGACAAAAACACTGTATTCAATGTTGTTGTAGGCCATTTTTCCGCAGTTGCTCAGTAAATTAAGGCCTAAAACAGATGAAGCGACCTCTCGCGGTGCGGCGCACAGTGGTTCAGGATTGGAAATTAGTGGACATTCGTCCTTACGTCATAATATCGATCCAAAAAAAATTGTTTTAGGTAGCATTTTCTGTGCTGATCAAAAATTTTTATGTTCAATTTTTGATAAAAATGAATCCTTCACACTTAAAATAAATAAATTTAAAAAATGCATGGTTGGAAATCTATTTCATTTTTTTTTCACGGCCCTTAATCAAAGTGTCAAAGTCAAACCTTATGCAATCATAAGTACCTATACTACTTAATAATACAACATAAAATTTTTTTGCGTGTCATTGGCGCTTTGACTACAGGGCGCAAGTGAATTTCATGGTTAAAATATGGTGGACATTGGAACAAAAGTCATAATACGGATCCAAAAAAAAAAAAAATGAACATAATAATTTTTGATCAGCACAGCAAATGCTACATAACCAAATTTTTTGGATCGATATTATGACATAAGTTCGAATGTCCACTATATTGCAATTCTGAACCACTGTGCGGCGGTCGAGGTGAACGCGGGGACCGCCCCAACTGTTCACACAAGACGACTTTTGGAGCGCGGACATGTGGAGCGTCGATATGACGCGTATAGCTCAACTCTTTGTGAAACAATGGATATCAAACACAAAAGTGAAATGCTTTTGTGTTTACAGTACCCATTGCCAGATTACGAGGGCATGAGGGTTGTAGCAAATACGAACAATATGGTTTAGGTATTAAAGTATAGGGTATAAAAAAGCTCATTTAGAAAACTACCTTTCCTTTTATGCCTAGTGCATATATTTGTTAGGTTTTCTTATTTATTCTTTTTGTACTTTCCTTTCTGTAGGGTTAATGTATGTTTACCAGTTTGTACAGCGTTTGGTTTGGTAGATCTATATGGTCATTCAGTACCTGCTTACAATTCTTTACTGATTTCCAAATTTGATAGTTTTCTTGTAGAGTGAGGGAGTTTCCTTCCTCCACCAGGGTATTGTGTCCGTGATTCTTGCCACTGTAAACTAGTGCGTAGTGACAGACGCAATGTTTACTTCCAGTGCGCAGCAGCTAAGACAAATGGCTTTAGCGGTAACATGTATTGTTGAAAAAGCAGAGATGAGTGGTTACGAACCCTGATAACGCTAATGTAAATAGCAAGTTGTGAATAATCAGAAAAATGTTTCATTTTTGAATTAGGTTCAACATTATATAATACCTGTGAAAACTAAATGTAAAATTTCAACATAGATTCGCCGCTGATGATGCATCTTAGAGAGGCGAAATGATTATGGCATTAAAACATACAAAAACAGTTGTGATGGCGTTATTTTAATCATTTAATAAAATTTAATAGTTTGATCGGCTCGCGTCGTCTTACATCGGGAATTGTCGGCTTAGTCTAACGGATCCCCAACAGCCCTTCAGCGGCGGACTAGAAGACCTCAATAAATTATCTACAGTTGAAGAAAATGGTCAACAACATCCAGTTATTTTTAATGCTAGTTTACTGAAATTTGCACTGTTAACAACAGGATAACAGAATCATAAATTTCATAATTTATTGTTTAAATCACCAAATATTTACTAATTGTAACAAGAAGTAAAATAAAAATAAAACGTCTCTATTGAGTTCGTAATCTCCAAGATCGGATTTTACAAGACGTTACACAAATTCTTGGCAACAGTAACTTAATTTTAGCAACACAGAACATGACTCAAATCTCGGTCTTGCAGTTCCTGCGTTGGGAAATTTAGCGACTTGATTCCTTTAAGTCCTAATAACCATTTTGAATTTTCTGTCCAGTGTTTAATATATCGACAAGACTGAATGACATTGTCGGTAATGGAGCTACTACCTTTATAGCATTACTAGACAGAAGAAAAACCACCGATAACTTTTGCCAGATTTGTCACTAACTATATAAAAAATTTATCATAATCTACTTGGAAAGTTTCTAATCAATCCGCAAGACAGCCCTCTCCAATCTTTCAACCAATTCTCGTATTTCACTTCTACCATCTCTATTCAGTTCACTCATCTATTTTGCACACCATCCCGTACACAGTTCATTTATGACCTTTAGTCGTTGTAGAAATCATTTTAGTTACGGATTAAATATTTTCCCTTTGTTTCTATTAAATTCCGTAATATTTATTCACACGATCAACATGAAATTTATCAAATAGATGGTCTGAGTCTGAAAATATTCTTTTTCCATTGCTGATTCTTACGGACTGTTATTAATATGGTCACGCAATGAGTCGTGTAAATAATTATTTTGCCTGTCTACCTGGTACGTCACCTCTGTGCTTCGTAGCAGTCCTGAAATTTCTATGCTTTTCTGCGTCTTTGATTTATTTCTTCCGTTTCTTCCATTCCCTTATATAATATTTTCAAAATACACGAATATTTCTATAAATCTTAATTTTTTTTTTTCTGCCACATGTTCTTCTTTTTAATAGCTGTGACGAATTTTCTCCTCTTCGTTTGGTGTCAAATGTTTTAAGTCCGTCAGTCCACCAGTCTACTGATTTTATTCGTCACCTCTCGTATTATCTCATTCGTAACACTAATGAACAATTGTACGGAGAGAGAACTTCAAAACTGTGTGGCACACTTATATCCACAACTCTCAATTCCGTCATATGTACATATATTCTTCTAAAAAATTCCCTTTCTGGCGCATTACATTCTGAGCGCTTCCACTTTTTTTCCCCGCTGAGTACGCAAATTTGTCTTCTCTCGGTACGTCCAAAATGCCTATTATCTTACTGCAAAAGTTAAGACTTTTGTTTATCTTAGGTCGTATTAATCCTCTGGTCGAATTGTTTCGGTTTTTTTTTTTTATCTTCTTGAATTTCCGTCCATTATCTTTTTAAATATCTGTGCACAACGGCCCAGCAGGATAAATCCTCCACACTTCTGATATTTTCATTTATCCCTTTTCTTGGAGGACGGCAGCCGGTGCCATAATAATGTTTATTGTCACCTGGCCTTGACTGGTCCTTCGGCATATATTTTTTTTTTTTAAATTCATCTTTGCCCTGTTTTAATGTCAAATTCTTCCATTGTCTCTCCTCTGCTCTTACAATCCTCAGTAAATACTCGTTTCTGTATCTTAATCATCAGTTTACATTTATTCCTATAAATGTTAACAACGTATCTCCTGCAACTAATTTTCCAGCCGAATCTAAAAACGAATGTAATTCAACGGTTCATGAATAAGCTTAGCTTCAAAACATACGTTCAACATCTTTTTAAGTATCCAATTTCTCAGCTGTAGCTCCGCTTTTCATCTATCATTCTTTCATACTCATTTCTGGATTTTTCTTGGTTATCGATTGAGGTGCATTGTACTTCTTTTTCCCTTCACTACTATTCACCAGAAATACTATCCGCTTTCCAATCTAACTCGTCTTTTCATCTGAACTGTTAAATCGCCTTCCTTTTTAGGTGTCATTAGCCATAATTACAATAACGGTACCCTTATAATTTTGTAATGTTCATCCGTCACCGTATCGGAAAATTAGATTTTTTCGCATTTCTCATTTCAGTGGTATCATTGGTTAGATATTGAAAAATTAAATT
This sequence comes from Vandiemenella viatica, assembly GCA_031002005.1. NCBI lineage: Eukaryota > Metazoa > Arthropoda > Insecta > Orthoptera > Morabidae > Vandiemenella > Vandiemenella viatica. The sequence goes on from CM061920.1 coordinate 194,762,994, forward strand.
CCATGTTATGTGGGGAAATTTTTACTCAGTTTGCGGATTTAGAGTTGTGCTCCATAAGTCATTAACAGTGTGTACCCACCTCCCCTATATAACAGATCAATCAGTTGACCCATGATAAGGACTCTCAACGAAAATGTTTTTGTATGACTTGAGATGATAGTGTTTTAGAATTTCACGTAATTCTTTTAGCAACTATAAACCTCATAATACCCAAAATTTGCATCATTTGTAATAAAATTTCACAGGAAGATGTTTCGCGTTGACTAAAAAATATGTCTATAAAAAAACTTCCAAAATATTTGTTTACGGTACCTTCTTATAATTTCAACATAGGTTTTTTTAATAAATAAACGAAGTTTTTCACGGATTTGTTTATGAATGTTTCTCGGGAAACTAAACGAGTAAGAATATTATTTAAACACAATATTTCGGTGGTAGAAATCTCCGGTAGTTTATAGCATTGAATGCGAATGCGGGGAAAAGTACATCGACCAGACGATACGGTGTATTAAACAACGTAGTTTGGAACATGCCCGATAGATTAGGCTGGGGAAAATGGACAAATCTGAGTTGGCGGAATGTAGCTTGGAACAAGGACATGGATTCGATTTCGAATCAGCTGAGGTGCTGGCACATACCAGGAGCTTCTGAGACAGCGCCATTACAGAAGCGTTTGAAATTAGCCTAGCGTCTCATTTGGTTAACCGAGATTGTGGTTTCCAACTAAGTGACGCGTGGATACCGGTTATGGAGGCTGCTCGTCGGCAACGTTTTGTGTTTTGAGCTTCACGGTGGTTAATCTAGTCTGAGATGGCGCTAACGTAACAACTTCTGCCGTTGCCATGATAGTTTTTCAACAACGTGCTCTATGCAATTGTGTTTAAATAGTAGTTCTACTTGATTAGTTTGCCGAGAAATATTCATAACTAGGTTTGTGTGTGTGGTTTATGGTATCATTGAACAGGTATTCAAAACTACAGTCAGTTTTCTTTTGAGATATTTTTATTTCGTTGTGTATTTCGAAATATATGAAATCTCAAAATTGTTAAAAACGTATATTCCGCAACTAATTTTCCAGTATTAAGATTTAAGGTTCCTAAAAGTTCATTATAGTAACCTTTAGTGAGGAATAAGACACATTATTGAGTTTTGTTTTATTTATTGTTAATATTCTTTTACTTACAAATGTATTTCAGTGGTTCATAAATAAACTTTGCGTCAAATTAATAAGCTTTATTCAATGCGCTCATCCTGAAGAATCAGTGTCATTAGTTGGAATTGTAATTCATTAAGTTTTTATGGATACTTGATCCGAATTTCACCTCGAGTATAACTTTAAGTTACCCATGTGAAGCACTCTAGGATGTTCCTTAGTTTGATTGAATGGTAAACTGATGGTGTGTCCATCGCAGAGGTGAAATGCGTGGTGTCGTGAAACTGTGGAAATAGGTTTTAAGATGAGAAAAATTAACTTTATTTACTTTTAAAATGTACTCTGGAAAAGACATCAACTAGTTACTAAATTTTATTACTATATATAAAAAATCTGATGGAGGCTGGTTAATCCTGTGCTATACTTATCCGAAGCGCACTTGATAATTTTAGTCCTCATTTACGTCTGTCTGGCTTCCAGGGTTTTGGTGATAATTGTATCTATAAATATATTGCTTTTATGGTTTTGTTTCCTTTGTCGTCCATTTCTGCTAGCCCTTCAGTAAACTGCTTCTACAATCTCTAACGATGCCTTTTTGAATACACATTCATTCATCAAGTACATTTCCATTTCCGGCACATTCTTCTTGATTCTCGGCTCTACCACCTGCCATTTCCACTCATCGATTCTCCTTGTGTATCTGTTTCTTTTCATTTTCTCTCTCTCTTCTTTTCTCCAAACATTTGACAGAGTGAGCCACAAAAAAGTGGTAAATAAGTTAAAAACCATTGGATTGGATAAAAATAAGACTTGCTGGTTGAATGACTTATTAAAAGATATGGTAGGGAAGGCAGTTTCAAAAGAGTTGGAAGTAAAAACAGAAGTGACACAGGGTAGTACTGGGATAATTGCTGCTTATTATTATTATACTGATGGTTTTCATACTGAAGTTACATTGTTTGCAGATTACATGAAATTGTATAATTGAATTAAAACTAGACTGCGAACAGGTACACGGCGTTCTGAGCAGGATATCTAACTAGATAGTTCAACATGGTCACATGGTCAACAATGTCAAGAAGAGACAGATTATTGGGTAAACAGATAAGAATAAGTTTTTTCTGCGATCATGGGCAGGAGAATTAGTTACAAAGAACTTAAGTGTAAAATTTTTCGTATAAAATTTGACAGCAAATTCAAAAATTAGGCAGAAGGTAGGTTGTGGCTTCAGAATCCTCCATTTATTGGAATGGGTGATGGGGAGATGTGCCAGGGACATGAAGGAATTGGGTTACAAAACGTTGGTCAAACCGTCGCATGAATATAGTGGTGCAGTATGAGACCCAAAATTTAGGTATCAAATTGAAGAGCTGTAAGGGTTGAAAAAGTGGCAGCTAGTTTTTTTTTGTGAAAATTAACCCACATTGCAATTAGTAACTGATAGCATTAAGGAGCTGATTGATAGTCATTGAAAGACAAGATGCGGGTTAAAATGTTTGGAATGTACAAGGCTTATATTGGTAATGAGGATATTGGTAGAAAAATTACTGGTAGTGGATGGATGGCATAAGATTGTCATTATCACAAACTAGCATTTGATTTCAGGAATAGGGAAGTAATGAAATATTCCTATGTAGGTAAGGGAGTTAAGGACTAGAATAAATTACCAAGGTAAGTGCTGAAATTATTAGTATATTTTTAAATTGAAGTTTCTAATGGAAAAAGTAGATGCATCTGAGTCTAAAAAAATTATCATGAAATGAAAAAGTAGTTGTGTATGTAAGTTTCGCCGTGGCATGTGCAGCAATACAGTTGACGTAGATAAAACTCTCTGTCAGCCGATGATAGTAAAATTATATAGACAAAGAATAGCTTAATAACTGTTATCAGTATTATAAATGATATAAGACTACTTTAATTTATGTAGAATTAACACTAGTGTACATCGGAATGATATTCTGGTCAGCTTTTTCGAATTTCCACCGAGGTTTAGAATTGGATTAGATAGCAGGGATCTGGATACTATTTCATGGCTGCATGGTAAATGTGGGAAGACACTGAACATTTATCTCCTCATACAACAGAAAGATGAAGTTAAGCCAGAAGATACCAAACAGTGGTGAGTTATGTGTGCAGGAGAACAGATGAATCATGCATCAAGCAGTCTCTGTGAGTTGAGTATACTAAAAAAAAAAAAAAATTAGATCTATAGACGTCATTACGATTTGTTGTTAATTGATTCTCATTTTTGTGTTACTTGTAATTTACATAATTGTAATGTAACTAACTAAATAAAATGTTATAAATGTATTACGGTATTAATACTAAAGTTAGGATGGCGGAGGATGGATGTTGGACGTCATAGTAAGCAGATATTTTGTCTTGCATGATAGACTTCCAGTGCGGCGATGACCTTGAAGTAAAGTAACACTGCGAAACTAAACACTCTCTAAGCAGCAGGCATAGTTACAGATAATTGCTTACCTCCCCTCAGAAGCTTCCATATGGTAAGTAAATTGCTTTTGAGTTTCCCGGAATCAAAATAAAGGGGTTGGTAATACCTCCAGTATCGAACAGAGGAGGTAGCCAAGATTGGCTAAAACAGATGATATCCCGTTAACTCGATAGCTATAAAAACTCCACTAAAAAACTTTTACGTAACACCAAAACTAAAAATACTTTATGAACTGTGAAATGCTAAAAACCTGATAAAAATACGACCAGAAGTTTTGCGTGGGTCGTGATCAACGAAAAACAGAAAACAATTTGTGCATAATTCTAGCTTACTTTTTTCTTAAATTTCTCAGCTGTCCGCAAAATGAATGATACTGTACTTTACTCCAGAAATCATGCACTGTCCAAAATTTCATCAAAATACGCCGATCCGTTAGTGTGCAAATCTCGATCAACAAAAACTGGAAACTGTGGAACCTTTTCTAATTTTTCAGCTTTTCAACAAAATTGAACATACTCAGTATCTCTCGCGAAATAAGTGGTTGTGCATTATCCGTAACAGTATCCAAATCTGACCAGTAGCTTTCGCGTGAATAACAGTAATCGAAACTGCAACTCACATTTTTGTTTATTTTTAACTTCCCGACTTTTCATGAAGACGAAAGATACCTCATTTTATTTCTGGAGTACAGGAGTGCGCAATGTTTAAAACCTTGAAGATATGTCGAATTGTTTTGTGTAAATCGCTGTCAGCGAAACGTTAATTCCTTTTCGCAGTTGACCTGATAAAGCCTAGCATATTAAAAGTCCATACTCAGTAAGAGGGCAACCACCACCCCTTAAGTTTAAAACATTGGCTCAAATTGAACGAAGAATTCTAAGAAACATTTCAAGAGTTCATACTCACACTCCCTCAAAAGTCATTTATTCCTTAGCGGTAGGGGTGGGCAAATGAATATATATATATATCGATAAATATTTACAAGCAGTATCGACATATATCAAGAAAAAATATCTATATACTCGTATCTATACCAGTAGGCTAATTATCTAAAAATAGTCCAAAAATTTATCAAAATATTAAAGAAAATTGAAGAGATATGTAGGAATTATAGAAAGTTTTATTAATTTATTTATTTCTACAATCAATCCAACCAGTATTTGTCTGATACAGAAAGTAAACGAACTCTCTGTTTTACATATTCCCCCGCCAGTCTCCTCCTGTTGTACGGTGCCGCCAAGTTAACTACAGAAGCCGCTCTTTCGGATGACACAGAAGAGTAGAGTTGTAGCCAACCGTATGTATTCGTTACTGAGTAACGGGTTCATCGCCTGACTGACCGAATCGTTACTCACAAATTCATTTCGTTACTCGCATTTTTCGTTACTCGCATTTGTCGTATAGATGTCAGTTTGATTCGATAAACATACGAAAACGGTGAAACATGCGTCATGCGGGAGCTGGAACGATTCACCCAGCGATTGAATGAGCAGATGTTTGTTATGAAATTAGATGATTTAAGTGTGCTGCGATTGTGATATTAGGTATTATTCTGAAGTGTGTAATATTCAGTGCAGTAAATCAAATGTACGAGCAATTTACTTAAATTTACTTTACTCAATGAACAATTTACTTGAACTTTACAAAGTACTAAGAAAGTCATTGATGCAATTTTTCATGCTAGTGATCAATTGTATCAGAAGTAATGTGACATAGCAATCATTGAATTTTAATTACCGCAGGATCCACGTTATCAGTGTGGTACTGGCTTTGATGTTGAATGATTGTTGTAACCGCGATACAACAACAATTACAAATTTAATCACAAAAAGATGAAGAATTTACAAAAAAAATAAAAAATGAAAACTGTATTGGAAGACAGTGGTGAAGCATCCTATTTAAAAACGAAATACTTTGACGAGATTATAATATTTGTTAAATACCTGCCCCATTATCATATCACACTTGTATGCAAGGTTTTGAGCCGGCTACTTTAAAAAATAACCGTCGTCAGTTATTGTCACTAGATATGTCACAGTCAGGTGAAAGATCAGGTATTTTTTTTATGCAAACATGTGTTTGTTTTGAAATTAGATTATTCTTTCGTATATAATATTCATTAGAGTATATCAAGTGTATATTCAAAGGTTTTCCGTAAGATCCATGTGCTAATTACTTTTCTTTAAGTTTTATCCAAACGAACAACTTACTTATACTTATCTTACTGACTAAGCAATGTACTTAAACTTTACCAATTACGAACGAGTCGTCCCGTATGCGACGCTACTCGATGGGTTGTTTCATGCTACTGTTCGATTGCATCAAAAGTAACGAATAACGAGTAACGAAACGATACGATAATAACGAAGTTATCCCGTATACGATGTTACTCGATGCCATGCTGCATGCAAGTGCTCGATTGTATCACAAGTAACGAGTAATGATTCGAAAGTAACGGGTACTGATTGGCTTAGTAACGAATACATACTGTTTTTACAGAATTTCTCGTTACTTTTACAGCTCTACAGAAGAGGCTTGGCATATCCGGTAATCAGCGCGATTTCCGAAACCACCGTCGTGAAGCGTTGGCAACTCACCCAAAACCTTACGGGGTCTCATTTCCTAGCTATTAATGATTCAAGCTCATTAAGTGCAGAGCCAGACCTTGGATTCTCTTGCGTAATACTAGTGCCAAGATAATAATAGTTTCTCATGTATGCACCAATCTGAGGTTTTATCATAAATATTTCGAACTGCTGGTGCAACTCTTACTCCTGGAGAACAATGTCCTCAAGGTCGGTTTTCAAAGCGAATATCATTACTTCGATGTAGCATTTGGCACTTCAATTGGAGAAATACAGTACACACGTTTGAACAGAGGCTCTGTATGGTAGCTGCTGCGAGAAATGTTTTCCTTTCTAAAGGATTTAGAATATCTTCAATAAACCCTCTTTTTCAGTGAATCCTCAGGTAGTCGAAGGAGTTTGTTGTTACACTATTTGTTACAAATTTATTATAGGAATGACTTAGTAGCCACTATATTTACAGAATTTCTTTGAAAGTGCCAAGGAGGGCAAAAAGATATAAACATTAAGCTGCGAAGTTGCAACATATCTGGCGTATTTTTATTTGATTGACATTTTGTATTTAAGATTTTATCTACAAGTACAGACAATTTGGCAAGTCGTTCTAATATATCAAAGAAACAGTTCCATCTAGTACTGACAGCTATTGTCTTTCCAGATGCTTCTTGTTCAGATCGTAATAGGTCCATAGCGTTTTAATTGAATACTGAATTGAATTCATGCAAAAATTATCGAATTGGTATTCAAACGTGATAATCGAAAGTAAAAATATTGACCATACATATCGATTATTTTATGAAAAATATCGATGTTTCAATACATCGATACTTTTTGCCATGGCGTACTTAGCCAACTTTCCTCTCCTTCAGTTCTTTCTTTTTTTTTATCTATAGCTTTAGACCTCGACGTCGAGGACATTGAGGCGGGATGATACTGGTGACAAGGAGCGGGAAGGAATTCGACCATAGCCCTTTAAAGGTAGCATCCCGGCATTCGCCAATGAGTGATTTGGGGGAAACATGGAAAGCCCAAATCTGGATGCCCGGATGGGGATTCGAACCGGCGCCAACCCGAATGCGAGGCCAGAGCTTTCGCCACTCATTCACCACTGCTCGGTCTCTCATTCAGACTTTTTAACCTCAGGAAAATATATGCTACATACCTTGTCCTCCACCTTTTAGAAATTAAACTTCTCCACCATCCCCAACCCAATCAAAAATATGTGTATCCCCCTCATATTCTTGTTCATTCAATTTTAACAGATGATACAATAGATCCACGGACACGACTAAAACTACCAACACTTAAAATAACACCAGTGCCCGAGCACTGCAACCCGCTACCGGTTTAGCAATAGGACAATAGCAAAAATTTTCACTTCTACTTTCTTCCAATTATACTTCAGTCATCACCGGCTTCGATTATCAGTTCTTATACCCTTCAATAGTAATCGGTCTCTGGAGTGCAAAAACAGAATCCAATAATAATATCGATAGAAACTTAATTAAAACTTCAAAACATGCTCTGGCCTCCAAACAAAGAACAGCGAACAGTCAGCTTACTAGTGATTCTGCTTATATACCACATTCCTGACCTTCCGATAGCATCTCCATCGTTACTTCCAATCACCAACTCCCTCTTATCCATTTAAAATTAACTTAATTCTAATGATTCAATGTATTTTATATTTTTCATATCATCAATTCTACAGTATGTTTGTTTTTGTCCTCTGCACCGTATTTCCGACATTTGGCCGGCAGAGATCGCGCTGGCAGTGACAAACCAAGCGAGTCTGGACAGCGTTTGAACGACTCTAATATGTTTCATTACGTTGAATAGCTTGGAAATATTACGGAATTTTACAGTGAACGCCATTTTAATAAAATCTAATGACTGGATTTTAATGGAATATCGGTGCCCGTTGTCCCCCCCTGGTAAAATAGTGTATGTTTAATTTTTATGTGACGTCACAAAGAAAATAAATTTAAGATTGTTTTTGGTTGAGCGTAATTCACGGAATTACTAATGATCGGATTTTTATGGGGGTCGGTTGATCTGCAGCGCATTATAACGCGAGTAGAAGAGGGTATGTTTCATTTCGATGCGAAGTTGAAAAGCTTTTAAAGATACCTGTAAATAAAGGATGAGTTGAAATGTACAACTTTTGAATGATATAGAAATTGGTTGAGATAACATACAGAATCGGTACATGTGTCATTTTGTAGCAAACAACCCCAGGTTTGATTCATGTAGTGCATCAGTACACCATTCCGCCACCAGGACAGCCAGCGAAGTACACATTCAAAATGGTTACTTCCACTGGTGCAGGGGTGCTCGCTGTGTGTTTTGGTTTCATGAAACGAACTCTGTAACAACTGTTCGACGTAAATTTCGCACCTAATACGCTAAAGAACCTCCAAGCAGGACATCAATTTACTCTTGGCACAAAAACTTTGTTGAGACGGTGGTTGTTTACTGGGACATGGTACTAAATCACCAGGTCACCGCATGTTGTAAACTTTCACTGGTATTGTGAATATGGATATGCTCGAAAACCTTTTGTTTCCACAGATCGAGGAAAATGATCGAGATGGGATGGTTTACTACCAGCAATAAGATGCACCTCTTCATTTCCTCACTGAAGTTTGAGGTTTTTTTCTTTTTTTTTTGATAATCGCTTCCCAACTCGGTGGATTGGCCATAAAGAGCCAATCACATGGGCATCTCGCTCCCCAAGCATGACGCCACTGGATTTCTATCTCCGAGGTATCATTAAAGATCGTGTGTATATTCCTCCCCTACCAAACTATTTGGCTGACCTGAAAAATCGAATCAACGCTGCCGTTGCACAAGTTACGCCAGATTTGCTACAACGAGTGTGGGATGAAATTGACTACCGGTGGGATGTTTGCCGCATGATAAATGGTAGTCTCATCGAACCAAAATGACACGACACTTTTATGTGGAACATTTTTGCTACAAAATGACACATCTACCTGTTCTGTAAGTTATCTCAGTAAATTTCTATATCATTCTAAAGTTGTTAAGTCCTTTCTGATTTACCCTGTACAGTAAGACTATTGCCAGGGAAAGACTGCACATTCAAGATATTGCGCTCTGGGATAAATACGTATTCAGGTGCAACTTTTACAGCAATAGCTACAAAACTTGCTTTGCCCCTTGTTTTTTGCAGTACTGAATGACAGTCTGCGTTAAAACATTGCCCATAAATTAATTTCAAATGTATATTTTACCACTGGGTAGCTATTAAGCTTCGAACAAGGGAATACAGACTGTCCCTTGACATTTGTTACACCAAGATTATTATAGATGCTTTCACTTTGACGAAATAAAGTAAGAGCATTTGGAATTATTGACTGGAAGACCTCACAGGGTTGTTCGGCTCCCTAGTGTCAGAGCTTCATTTTGCCGTGCAAAGGGCCCCTATGGTGTTTACCATAACATAAACTGGTGATCGTATCGGCTAAAGGAGACCTAGTGCGGTCTGTTGGCTCTGTAGTTAAGGCGCCTGACTGAAGATGGAAAGGTCCCTGGTTCGAATCCCCGTATCAGCGGGGATTTTCACTAACCCGATCTTCACCTCTGAACAGCTTGTTGTATAATTTGAAGTTCGACGTAAAGCTTCCGTGATTTGGATTCCACGTTGGAAAGTAGGTCTCATTTAACGGATAGGACTGCAGGGTTAGGTGAGCTACGGAGGAAAGGAACTGGCAACCCTTCCTCCAATACTAGGCTCGTCCTTCGGGACTGACCAGCCAACGAGTTGAATACGAAGATTAGCTTTTTAAAGGTGACGTACAATTTCACGTGAAATTCGAAGGACGGATCTCTTATCCTACCCCTCAAGGACAAAACAGTGGTCTGTTCGAGATGATTCTCAGCTTAAAGCCCCATAAAATTCCTGTTCAAAAAGGGGACTTTCGATCTCCGACCAGATGTCTTCACTATTTGAGCCAATAGACCAATCTAAAGAAAATAAGTCAAATGGGTACAGGAAATCATTGCTACGTGTGTGACTTTCCGGCGTATCAGACACCGCTTACTTCATTAATTTGGAGTTAAATTATTATCATCGGTATTCCCAAGAGACGCATTTTCCAACCACCAACTATTTATTGGTTTTGACTTCACATTTGCCAAACGTAGGATTACGTTTTTGTTTAATACTGTTAAGTTTTAACTTCTGTCTCATACAACTTCCTCATAACGAAGACATACTGGTGTTTTACTCTTGAGGCTGCTGGAACTCGTTAAGGTATTACTATGTGGTGATATAAATTTTAGCACAGGATCTGAAAAATGTGTGCGTTACATCAAAATCAATAGAACGATTTAACCAAACCCTTGCCACTGGGATAACTACGTGCTTGGTGCTTTTCTATTGAAGTTAATGTCTTGCTGAAAGTTACAACAGTATTACATCGTCAAAGTGACGGGAGTGTAAAGATAATGTCACAACCTTATCAGGCGTCACCACATGAGTCAGAATCCTCTAATATCTCTTGCTTGAACACAGGGCGTCGTAACTAGCGCGCCAATCATAGGAGCGGATACTGACATCCGGAGATACCAAGCAAAATAAGACGCATTTGATAAGGCAAGAGTTGGCCACACTGTCAACTAAACCAGCTAAGGTGCAATGAGACCTCTTAAACTTCTGCTGTTACTGTTGCTGCTTGCGGCGATGCTGTCAAGTTGCTTCGGGACTGCCAACATTGTAGCGATTCGCAACTCGACGCGTATTTGCCGACCAGTACTTGCGGCGGTGGCGGATGAAGTGACCAGTGTGTTGACTGGACCTCAAACGGCGGAGATCATCAGGCTGAGGCATAGGCCCTGTCGGCGCGGCCATCTCAGGTTCGCTGGCAAGTGCCGGTACGTCATCAGGTGTGTGCCTCTACGTCGACGGCGGAACTTCTTTCTGGCTTAACCATTAGGTGGGCATTACCTTCTGTACATTAATTGTTACTTATCTATACTTATAATAAGCAACTCTTGGCCATCTATGACGTCATCTCCATGACGTCACTCTATGACGTCGCGCTATGACGTCACGCTTTACGTTTGTTCTACGTTATGCACGTTATTTAATAACATTTCTAATGATACGCTAATAAATAAACTGGAAGAACACTGAAATCGTTTAAATCGACATATAAATCGTTAGATGCTTATACTTACGTAATATTCTGTTGATATATACTCCTTAAATTCTTTGTCAGTAGAAATGTAAGATAAAACCTTAAAGTTCAATGTTAGCGAAAGTTCTGATTAGATTGTTACTTAGCATCGGTCAGAATTACAACTGGCATTTGACGTTACAGCATAGGGCATAAATAATTTAGTTTTTTCTCAAAATAATTTAAATTGTGTCCTATTGTTAAAATTATTAAATCGTTTGAACGGAAAGGGTTGCACACTGATCGCGATCTGTGCAGCCTACACTAAATTAAAACAAATATTGCGTGGCATAATGTAAGTTTATAAGATTTATTTTAATTTGCTTTCTCTGAGCAATAGTACTGAGACTATTATTTCAACAACATGTAACTGTGTCAGCCATTCAAATGTTGTAATATCGGTCTGAATCTCGGATAAAAAAAAGAAAGGTGTAAAAACCCTTGAAGATTTTAAATAAAATTTATATCGCGATGCATTATTGCCACTAAAATACGATACAATACATGTATTAATATGCGTCAAATTGAAGTATTGTTCTTCTATGGTTAGGTGGAAATGCAACCTGAACCCAGATGGAAATGGTAACATTTTGCTACAGCGCAAGGCACTAGGAATTACGTTGATTTTTATTTTATAACAATTCTATTTAGTTAAGCAATTGCAAAGACATGAATTGTAAGAACACTGAAAGAAAAGTATGTATTTCGTTTAAATTGGTATATTAATTATCAGTTCTTTTTTTTTTTTACTGAAATCATTACTTCGTTTTAATGAAAGAAGTTCCAAATTGAACGCGATATATGTGGCCTATACCACAATTAAATATTACGTGGCATAGCGTAAGTCGTTAAAATTTATTTTTGGCATCCTTCGTTTTCACTGGGGTCATTATTTCAGCCGATGAAAGCTGCCTCAGCAGTTAAAATACCGATCTTCATCACAGGTATTAAGAAAGAAGGGTGTAAGAACCTGTGATGATTTGGGATCAAGTTTATATCGCGAAGCATGATTGACGCTGACATGCGATACAGGGAATGTATTAATTCTCGTGTGATTGAAGCTTTACTTTTCTAGCGGTAATAATAGCGAAGATTGTTGTTAGGCTGAAATGCAACCTGCACCCAGTAGACAACTTGAGCTTTTTGCTACAGCACAGGGGACGATAAATTACAAGGAGCTTTATTTTATAACAATTCTATTTTACTAAGCAATCGCAGAGAAATAAATTACCATAACATCATTTTTGTCGGGCTTTTTGGGCTAGTGCTTATATAATGTGACTATTTTAGAAATTACTAGTAAGCATGTGACTCAGTGGTAAATTAGTTTTACACTACCCTGGTGTAATGTCCAATTACCGACCGAGCGTAAGGGGTGAACGGTTAACGTTCTGCCCTCGCATTTGGGAGGACGCGGGTTCGAATCCCCGTCCGAGCATCCAGATTTGGGTTTTCCATGGTTTCCCCAAATCATTCCAGGCGAATGCCGGGATGCTTCCTTCAAAAAGGCCATAGCCGAATTCCTTCCCGTTCCTTGCCCCAGTACCATTCCACCTCTAATGACCTTTGCCGTCGACGAGGCCTAAAAAAATAAATAAAAAAGAAAATAAAATTTGATAAAAAAACTTTTTCACCGGTTGTTTTCGATGACAACAGTAAAATTAGTACTAATCGATAGTTAATTTCAGGCCATAAGTGATATTTTCTGCATTGTTTGCCAAGAAAAATGCTAAATGTCAGATTTGAAATTCAGTGAGATAGTCCATGAAACTTTCATGAATGGCAAAAATATATGGATTGTGGAATTTTAAACGCAACTTATAGAATATAATAATACATAATTACAAATAATATGTAATTATAAAAATAATAAGAAAAGGTTAAATAAATAACCAGACAAATTTGTACTCGAACATTCACTGCATCGCAGTTAAATACAGTTCACAATAATTAATTCAACATGGATGGTTTCTGAGAATTTCACGTGTATTGGTTCATACAAAATTGGTTTAAATAGTAATTAGAAAATATAATACAGCATTTCTTTTGGCATGAGAGACAAGAAATTAGTCTCCTTCGGCAGATTATTCATTCTGCGATTCCAGTGTCAGCTTCTTTAAGAGGTCACCACTGCATCTAGCGATCTATTAATGTATTAAATTCTTTGAAGATTGGAGTAACAAATGTCTCGGTGTAGACTAAGCCTTCCGTGACTCATCTGCAGCTGTGTTCAAGTGAGTTACATATACTTTGTATTTTTCTCCATTTGTTACAAGGAAATATTATTGAACAGACTTAATATACATTTAACGCAAACATTTTTTTTTAAAGAACTCCCCTGCCCCCTTTCAACCTATTTAACACAAGCTAGGCAATCATCTTGCTTGTTGTTAGCAGGTGTAACTAACCTTCTGGTTTCAGAGTTACTTGATTATTATTATATCTTTATTTAAAAGGTGCGTGTGACTTAGTTTAATGCATCAGGGAACTAGCTGGTGAATCTCTTTTAACAAAAAGTTACTACGTTATTACCCGCAATTTTAGAATCTAGGATATTAGTCACAACTGTCAGTCTGATTGTATAGCTCCATGCTGTAATGGCTGACACTTAAAAAATCAAACCATCAGAAAAAAAAGAATTCAGACAATTTACAAGCTAGACAATAGTTTCACTTGCACTTCTTTTACTATTTTTGTTTTCAAAGTATAATTGACAGCGTTTCAGTAGAACAACACAAGACTTAATTTTATTACGTTTACTGCTATATTAACACCGTTACGGAACTTCTGAAAATAGTTTTCTTACTTCTCCAAAGGAAAATATTTTCTGTTTAGTATTCCAAATATAGGGTTGTTGTGTACCATCAGAGTTTAAACTTTTTTTCACTTTTTCATCTCAAGTTCCTTTCATGCATAAAATTTTAGTCGATTTCTAATTTAGTTATTTCGCCAATTGTAGTATTAAACTGTTAAAGTATCTTCGCAGCATAGTAAATTGGGGTACATAAGTTCCTCATGGTGAATTTTATATTCTGTTCAGTTGCAAAACTGATATATGCAATTTTTTGTGTCTTTGTGGGATTGGCGAATTGTGCAGTATCACTCATTATCGAATTAGAAATAATCCCTTCAACTTGACGTATTGATAAGATAAACGTTTTAAACATTCTTAGAAATCTGTATAGCACAGCAGTAAACAATTCAGGTGAGATGAGCTGATCACTAAACTCAAAGTACATATAATTATTATTTTTTGAACATTTTGCCCGTGGCCAACTTAGGACGTTACCATGGGGGATATTTACCCATCCATGGGAAGATGAAATGCAGTGGTTTCTCATTGGCTTCCCCACCGTTGGAACCGCCAGACTTGACGTCCCCACCAGACGGACGAATCACCATCAGCAGCAGGTGCTGTGCGCCCTCGCTCCATATTAACCCAGCACTCTAGTGCACATTCCAGTGATTAGGAGATGTGCAGCAGCACTTCTCCTACTCCGCCAGCCTAGTCCTGATCTCGAAAATTTCTTCCTCCATCGAGACTGGAACCAGATAACGCCGCGTCAGGCGCAGCAAACTGAGCCAAAAATAAAAGTAAATCTTTTTAATGGTAATAATGGTTGGTCCATTAGAGAAAACAAAAGATGCTGCTTTTTGTTTACAGGAGACTTCGCTGATACTTTATAACTCTGTTACGTTGGATGTGAATGCTATTGTTGGCCCGTTAAGTTTAGAAAATCGGAAAAGATCTATGTCCTTTCTACATAAATAAAAACTTCAATCTGCTATGTTCTCCGGTTATTTTGGTTTCCGTTGGAATTAGTTAAGACGTAAAATAAAAAAGTTCCATCGAATTTAAGGTGATTCGTACAAGCAGTCTCAAGTATGGTAATCAGATAGAAGTACGTTTTTCTATTAATACTTGCTGATACCCGCGAATTCGTACGCTTGGATTAAGAATTTCGTTGCCAGAATTGAATATAGAAAGCTGCTGGTAACGTAGGATTGGTCCCAAACAACACCGAGTCTGCACAATATGACAGGAAAGCTATCACTGGATAATTCTACCGTCGAACCTGTCTCATGAAGAGAATCAATTTCCAACATATTTAAAAACAGAAAATCAAACGAAGGTGCGTATACGTGGGGTTTAACTAAGGTATTCTTTATTTCAGCTTGGTCTTTTCTTCTTTCTTCTGCATGAGATTCCGATTCTTGATTTCTAATAACTTTAGCTGCTCGTGCTCTGCTAGAGCTATACCTTAGGTCAGTTTACGCCCGCAATGCATGTCAAAAAAGAAGGCAAAATATACTGGTGCCAGAAACATTTAAGCAGACACAAAGTAATAGTATAGAGAAAATGGAAATTTATACTAAATAATACGTTCTCTAAACGAAATTTAGTAACAAATCATACACTAACATAATGCACGAGAAGCACAGCTTGAGCAACCGACGTAACATTACAGACTAACACACACATCCGTCTCTCTGTCACCATTCCATAAGTTCTAAAAATTTCGTGACTACAACTGTTATTCATACCCAAAAAATGTCCTGTGCCCTTCCTACAGATACAAAGTATTTCCTTGTCAAGTTCCATCAATATCGGTATAGCCATTTAGTCGTCAAAACGGAACAAAAAGACAGAGACTTACTTCCGCATTTATAGAATTATTAGTGCAGATCACACACACCCACTGACTGCGAGAGTAACAATCCCAGAGGGGTCAATGTAACGGAGAAAAGTGTACACGTACTGCATTGCTAGACTACCTACGATTTGCCTCGCATTTCACCCTAAAATTTGTGATATCTACAGTTTAACATGTAATCCGAACAACCGACGGTCCAGGCGTGACTCATACGATCAAAAACAATTTTTAAAAACCATTGCTCCCACGGGGATCTGAACCGGAGACCACACTCCAAACATCAGTAAACCAGCGCTTTAACCACCAAGCTATCATACCACTATATAAAATGGTCTTACAGAGATCTACACATCCTACGCGTCTGTCTATCGCCTTTCAGTAATTTATGAAAATTATATGACAAAATGAATTATTTATACAGAAAAAATTATGCTATGTCACTCCTAACGCAAAAAAGCATCTCCTCCTCAAATTACATTTTGATCGGATTAACCGTTTAGCCCATGAATCGTAACAAACAGACAGAAAGATAGAGTTACTTTCGCATTTATAGTATTAGTATAGATACACAGCACACTTATAATAATGATAATACTCAAAAGTTCAAGAAACTCGGTTATGTCGTAAACATAAACACATATGGCGTGGTATAGACTGTAGCGTAAAGAAACCGAAACACAACGCCATCTACTGGATGGTTACCCAACCTGGATAACAAAGTGTCGTGTCGATAAATTAACACATCGGCATCTGTTAGAAACCTATGAAACTATAATAAAAATTTCGTGTGATGGTAACGACCTGGCCACAGGGTTTCCTTTGGCTGCGCATTCCACACCGGTCGTAGCCGTCTTAACCTAGCCCGCAAATCCTGCCAGTACAGGGGACCTACAATTTTAAGTGGAATCCGAACCTCGGTACCATCCTAGAGTACTTCACATTACACAGAGAGCTGCTCTAGAGGTGAAGGCCAGGTTAAGTGCCTAAGAAAGGTTTTTTTTCTTATGGCTTTACGCCTCGTCGACGTCGAGGTCATTAGAGGCGGGATTGGACTGGAGACAAGGAACTGGAAGGAATTCGGTCATGGTCTCTTGAATGAAGCTTCCCGGCAATAGCCTGGAGTGATTTGGGGAAAACATGGAAAACCCAATTCTGGATGCCCGGACGGGGATTCGAACCGGCGTCCTCCCGAATGCGAGGCCAGAGTGGCTGAGAGAGTGATTCGAACCGGGGACTTTTCGATCTCCAGTCAGACGCCTTAACCACTGAGCATCCAGACCGCTCGATCTTACGGAACTTCAAATAATTACAAACCATTGGACATTTCATTCGTAAAAATAAATATTTAGGTCGATAATCGAGATAAAAACTAGCCAGTCTTTTAAGTTGGCCCAAATTACACACAGTAAGCCAAATTTCTTCAAAATCGGTTAAGTAGTTTCGGAGTTTACCTCGGCCAAACACCGTGAAGCGATATTTTTTATATATATAAAGATGATATCTGAACTTGCTGCTCATGCACATAACAAACAACATCTAATACATTAATATTGATGCCACTAACCACGTTGGTAGTATCCTAACAAAGAGGACGTATTAAATCAGTTTTTATTTTTTTTCTCGGTGATCTACTATTTAACGTGGAAGCCTCCTAGGATATCTCTGATGAACAAAACAAAAAATGCCAGTAATAAATGGTAACCGCTCCTGGATTCAAATCCGAGATCCTACATTTTGAAGGTGCCTTATCCACACGGTTACCAGACTGAACATCATTAAACATTTCCACAACCCGCTTAGGAAGAGATATTGAGAGTCAAGGAAACTAGTTTAATTAAACTACGAATAATTCTCTGAGCACAATTTCAGAACTAGACAGCTAAATCCCAATTAGTTGGGTTTGTATCAGCCCGTATCTTTGTCCTGGCATCTAAATTTAAAATTTGAGATATCAGTTCAGCCGAATATCAAGAATTAATTTTGTGGTATGTACTGATTTCCCTTCTGGTCCCTTAATGCAATCAACTGCACTGTCATCTCTACCGATCTGGTATTGACGAAGTTAAAAAACACCCACATCTCTCTGTATGCTGAAGTTCAAAAAGATTGTTCCTGGAACACAAACACGGATTTAGCTTTCTGTCTTTGCATTTGGGAGTAGTAATAAAGTGACAGAACGCCACAGGTAAGAGGAAATGAAAAGTGTTATGGGTTCAGATACTTAACAACTCCGAGTATAGACAGTAAAGTAGACGAAGTACTGCTTTGAACTCCCATTTCATCAATTATTTGCTGAGTAAGACAAATAACAGCCGCTCTAATGTTGGTATTCCAAATTGTTTGTTTTCTTATCTACTCCTTTTTTCGCTTTAGTTGTTGAAAACGCTGTGTAATACGCAAAGAACTATTTGAAAAAGTAATCAGAAAAGTGAACATTTTATGATCAGATAATAAGTTCGACATATGTCTCTAAAAGAGCGTTTTAGTTCTGAGTTAATTCTATGATAAATTTTCCTGTTGCAGAAAAATCTATTCGTAATAGAATTAGATTTTTTTTATCTGAGTTATATTTAGGTTGTTACGTCTTTGCGAGCTAAAGTGTTACACTGAAATAACGAATTGGGCGCAGATTCCCTATGACGCACCATCCAATGTTACGCATTACTTTTCACCAGCTCTGCGGTTGATCCAAGAAAAATATCGCTTGACGTCAGCATCACGTCCGCATAGTGGTTTGGCCGTGTCCGTTTCATCGTCACCTTGCTAGAAATAACAAGAACAACTGGCTGTTGGCCATTGCAGTTGCGCAAGAATAGGTCTAACAACTTTAGTCGCTAGGATCTAACAAACTAACCACTTAAACCTTTCTCTGTTGTGTTGCACTTCTGGTGAACGCACACTGAAATTTAACATCAGTACCACGCTAGCTGAACTTTAAATAAATTAAAATGCACATACTCTGCTTTCACCAGACTGTATAAGAATTTATTAAACAATACTGAGGACGTGATTTTTAACATATCTCATTTATTTCTAATCCGGAGGAGAAACTGCCCGTTTCATACAATTAAAAAAAATTACAAGTTTTCTCGATAACCGTTTTACAAAATGTCACATATGGATTGCTATTTAGCGGATCTTTTACTGGAAATTTGAATATCTATTTTTTTATTTTCGGCAACTATCATGTTTTAAAATAGCACTGAAATCATCGACAAATTCATTTAAAAATTTCAGCTGATCTTTACACGTAAATGTTTAGAATCACAGCTGTTTGTAGATCACAAGTCTATAATTAGGACTGTTTCCTTCTGTGAATATTTCTATTCATTGTTGTTTGTTACCATATGCAAGATATGTGCAGTGCCTCATATAAAGTTGACACATTAGACGCTGGCTTCTCTATTACACTTTTGAGATCTGTTATTTAAGACCTAGTGACAGAGTGTTTTACAGGATGCGCAATGCGTCTCTATCGTAGCCGCCTAACCTAACATGATCATCGTATCAGATACACGTTTAATGTGGAATCAACTTTTCCAGAGAATACGAGTAGCAGCAGATCTGCTGATGGATGTATTTAACTTTAGTTTATATCGATAAATAATGTGCATTAGTAACGTTTTATATAAAAAGAGTGATCAGCCACGTGTTCATCGAAATATGAAATGATTTTGTACTTTTTGCTGTAAGAAGTACTTACTTCTTGGAAAGTATACAGAACTTATTGATGGGTAAAAATAATCAAAATGAATTTGGTATGGAATTTTCCATTGGTAAGCTTAATAGTACCTCATTTCTGTATGTATATTAAATCAATTAGTTGATTCTTATGCCTTCCACGTTTTAGTAAAATTAAATCAATCCCGTGGATCAAGAAACTTCTCTTCGTTATAACATATATCAGCTTAACAAACAATGAAATGATTTAAAGTATTAGTGAGCTTAATGCATATGATGTAGGGATATTGTCACAGGGTTAAATGTTCCATAGCAATTACTAATGACATCAATTATAGTACGTAAGCAGTACTTCGATATTTCTCTAATATCGCATTTTTATACACTTATACTTTAGACGCATTAATAAGTTTTAGTAAAATGTAGCTTTTGTCTTACGATAATATATAAATCGTAGACTTTTACTGCAGACGTTAAAGCATTGACATAACGCACGTGTGGAACTATGACCGGCATCATTTCGCATACTGATTGCGCCGCGTCCTGGCAATAGTGATAGCGGTTTCCCCTAATCATCTGGGCCAATGTCGCAATGACTATCAACTTCCGCCATAAAAATTACACATACTATTAACTAAAACCGAGTATGTACGTTTCGCAACACAGAAAAATGTTTAGTTCTTTCAGCTTATATTCGTTATTTTTATTTTATATTATGTCTTACTGCTGGCCAAAGGCGATATTTTCTAAAGCTGAGAGATGATGGCGAGGAAGGAAATCGGCCATGAATTTTGGAAACAAAAACATCTTAGTATTTGTAGAAAGCGCTGTCTGGAAACCATGGAAACCGAAATCTGAATGGTCGGTTTGTTGATTGACCCAGGTCATACCGGATGCTAGGGGAACAAACATTACTTTCACCCAGCAGGTTCGGTACATTGAAAGAGGTTTTTAAGAGAAACTGACAACTCGTGATTAATGACATTCGATGAAGACAATACACTATAGCAATTTAAGAAAGGCGTTTTGTGAACTCAGCAAAGTGTCGATGCAATTCGCACATTCAATCAGTCACAAAAATGTGCTAATAATAAACTTACCCTCAATCAAATTATTCAGTTCCATTGTAAGAAGGTGGTCAATGTGCGGATATTTTCAACATACTGTGAAAGTAGTTGCTAAGTCCGTAACAAACAGTTTTTTTTTTTTTTTTTTTTTTTTTTTTTTTTTTTTTTTTTATCGCTGACGAAAGTTATTTAAACAGCAATAATAAAACGATGGAAACGTTAAAATCTGCCTCGGAAGCAAAAACAAATAGTGAGGAGGAATATAGAGGCTAAATTAACGATTTTGAAATGTATTACTGTACCTATCTTATTCACCTAGTAGCGAGGTTTTATGAAATAAACTAAGGCAAAACCTATTAGAGCCGGAATGACAGGAAAGATAAGATTAGAGAAATAAGGTGCCGCAATGATTCTTTTTTCCCTCGTACCATTAGGGATTGGAATGCACAATAAAAAGATTAGCTTTGGTGCTGAGCACCCTCTGCCACCCACAATTTTGTGAATTGCAGAGTATGTATGTAGATGTAGAAGGCACATGTTGTTGTGCGTGTAAATGGGTTCTTTACCAAGAACAAACATAATGATATAAAGAACTGTGTGATACTGTAGCTAAATTTTTCAAAAGTTATAACAATACTTGAGTATGGAGATAGTTTAAAAGAGGATTAATTTTTCTTTTCATAAACGAACTACTTAACATTGCCAGAACAATGAACTATTTTATGTTAATTGAAAATTCGGTCTAAATTCAGATAGTAAAATTTTCTTTTCATTTGTATATATACTGTCAGCGTTAGGTCATCTGTGCAATACGGACGATCGCAATAGTATTTTATTTTTGCTTTTTCTTATGGCTTAACGTAAGTTTAAAGGACCGGGAAAGAATTCGGCTATGACCTTTGTAACTAACCATCCCAGTGTTTATCTGGAATGAGTTCAGGAAACCATTGAAAACCGAAATCTGCTTGGCCGGACGGGAATTTGAATCAGAGTCCTAGTGAATGCCAAGCGCGTGTGTTATTGCTTACTCACCAGGCGCAGTAATAGAATTTCCATTCTTTCTGTGTTTACATATTATATCACTTATTATATCATTTATTATATCACTTACTTTACAGTATGGAGAATATAAAAAAAACTGAATTAAAATTGCATATGCCTGTGGTATAGTGGGATTTGTGATTATAAATCATGATTTTTAATCATGTCTACTAGAGTTTTATGGATAAATCACCAATCTTCTCCCGCCATCTTCACTGGAATTAATTAATTAATTTTTTATCTTTCATATTTAAAATTACCGTTCACAGCGGATATTAAAACAATATTAAAATTTCCAGGAAATAGGGTGGAACTATCATTCTCCCTTTTATCAATAAAATTGCAATAAGCTGATATTTATTAGTGGTTATTCTTAAGGTTTCCAGACAGAGGTGCATTTACAACTAATATGAATACAATAAGTATATAAAGTTAAATAAAGCACCGCTTCGTCTTACATGCGTTGACAAATGAAAATATCTGACAAAAGACGAAACATTAGTAGAAAATAATCATATCGAAAATATTACAGCAAATGATAAAAAATCCTGAAAGGAATCGATATGATTTTATCTATTACAAACAAAGAACGATGTTTTTCAAAATGATTCTACGTTAAATAAGTTACATTTACATGAAATATCTGGTCGTCAGAATGCTTCAAACATATATCCACAAAACATAATGATTGAAAGTGCATAAAAATGATTTCTTCTTCCAACTCGAAAAGAATGCTCGCGTCTTTTTAACAACATGTAGCTTAGCTATTTATTCGGAGGAGAGTCTGTTAACCGCACGGGTTTCTCTGACAGAATCGTTAGAGGGCAGATTATCAATGGATTAACGTTGTTAGTAGAAATAAATTACCGTGTGGTGTAGTTGCTGCAACAGAGGTGACGATAATGATATAGCATTTTGTTACATCAACACTCAAGTTTACAGTCACTTGAGCTGTAAGTAGACAGTAAGATCGTACAATGTGATCTTTATTAGATAAGACATTCGTTCCAGTAATGCTGAGTATGTAAGAACGCTTACGTCTTCCGTCTTAGAATGCAGAATGCGTAAGATCAATTACGCCTTCACTCTCTGAAGGTAAAATACATAAGATCTTACCCGTTCACTCCAAGAAGGTCTCAGACGTAAGAGCCATCACTATCCTTCCTCCTTAAGCGTCGTTCCCCCACCAGTTTTGTTCCGATCACGCCTCTCCGTCATTTTCGGGCAACATGCTAA
This sequence comes from Vandiemenella viatica, assembly GCA_031002005.1. Lineage (NCBI taxonomy): Eukaryota > Metazoa > Arthropoda > Insecta > Orthoptera > Morabidae > Vandiemenella > Vandiemenella viatica. The sequence continues at coordinate 194,786,068 of CM061920.1, forward strand.
CAAAATGCACTGAAATTAATATCACGTGGATATTTTTACACCGCTGGTTGGTTGACTAAGAATTTTTCTTAATCGCAATTCTATAGGCTGGAATAATTTCTTGGTGGTTTGGAAGGAATCGTTACACACCGTTAAAGTTCGGTTACTACCCGTTAGGAAATTTTCTGAGTTGGATAGCAGACAACGCCCCAGTCATGGACTCCCTCTAGTCATTTTTCTCTAGACTGGTGACGATCCTGGGAGGGTTATAGCACTCTCTGCGAAAAAGCGGCTGCCCACTGTTCATTCGGACTTTGCAATCCACTGTCTGGCGTCTCCAGGTAGAAAGTTCCCGCAACGGGGGACCGCCTAACCGTCTGTTCTCCAGATCCTCGAAACTTAATACAGGCAACTATTCCTTATATCACTCGTCAGTTACACATATATTAACAATTAAAACTGTATAGGATGGCCCACATTGGTCATACTGCTACACACACAAGCTCGAATCTTTAAGAAAATGTAATGGATGGAACAATACGGATAGGCATGAGAAATAGGATTTGACTGATTTTATTATTATTATTATTATTTGCGGATAAGCCCATTAGGACTACGCAAAGTACTCAGAAGCGTTTGTTCGCTTTCCTTTGTGCCCATATTTCCTTCATACGCTTGTTGTGGGCTTCTTTCCTCTCATCTGACCATGTTGTTCCTGATCTTTTCTTTCCTCCCGGTCAACTTGCCACTTGTGAATTTTTGATTTAAATGTGTCTCTGTTTTCGAAATCTTCTGGAACAATTCCTGCTAATTTGAGGTCTTTCTTGATTTCTCCAATCCATTTCATTGTATCCGATATTGATTTACTTCCGTTTTCATAGAATTCAACTATTTGTCTTGTAAGTCTGTTAGGGTTTATTCTTTTGATGCGTACATAAAATTTTAGTCGGCGTTTTCTAATATCACTGTGAATGTCTGCATATTGTAGAATTTCCTGATTACTTTTGAGTCTGTACTGGTCTCCTATGAGTCTTGGGCCCAAAATTTTCCTTATAATTTTGCGTTCTTTTTTCTCAATGTTTTCTATATCTTTTTTTCTGTTGAAAATAAGTGTTTCTGATCCATAAAGACATTCAGGTTTAATAACTGTATTGTAATGTCTCAGTTTTGTGTGCTTGGAGATGCATTTTTTTGTTGTAGACATTTTGTGTTAGGCGATAAGGTGTTTCCATCTTTTGGCATCTAATTTCATTAGCTTTTGCTTCAGTTCCATTCTCTTGGATTGTTTCACCGAGATACTTGAAGTATGAGACTCGTTTAATTTTTCCATATTTTGTCTCCATGTATTTTGGCGTTTCTTTATTGCAGGTCATAAATTCTGTTTTCTCGAATGAAATCTGAAGACCCACTTTCTCCGCTACTTCTTTCAACAGTTCGATCTGTTTTTGGGCTATTGCAATGTCACGCGTTAAGATTGCTAAGTCGTCTGCAAATGCTAGGCAATCTATCTTATTATTGATGAACAAACGCGACCCCGCGTACTGTGGCGTTTAACATGCTGATGTTTTCATCTTACTGATACGAACACCTCTGCATGGAAATCACTGCCACTCTTTGATCGAGACACTGGATCAATGCCTAATTGTATTGAAGCTTGAAGCTTAATGACAAAGTATCTTGCAGGAATCTTGAGTCTGAATGTAAAACTGGATGAAAATTTGAAAAGAATATACTTGCTATAGACCTGCCACTTTTACAGTAGTAAAAGGCCATCATTTATAAATCATGTCATTCCCAAACGTATTTCACACTATTATCGGTTCTGGAGGCGCAATTTCTCTCCAGTTTTTTCTTAATTTGTTTCGAATTGATCTCTGGTACCGTTGCAACAGATATTTTACAAGTGTATTGAGAGCTAGATTGTAATCTATTATACTCAGATTATTCGAATTTTATTCATGTAGGTTTTTTTTACGAATATAGCGTCCCTTCTTTAAAATACCTTTCCGAGTAATCCCCAATAGTTTATGCATTCCTTAAAAGAAATATTTTATTTGCAGATTTGAGAACTCCAGCTATATGTCTAATGCTATAAAGGTCGCAGTTCTTATGCTGTATCGTCTTATCATTACAGGTTTGGATAGCAGTAAGGGGATCAAAAATTAGATGTAAGTAGTTATGTGTGTATTGTAATACACAGAGCAATATTTTGGAGAGTGCCGGAAAATCGGAATCTGACTAGTGGTTTCCAAATTAGATCCCGCGTGTTAATGTTTTACAGTTTTTGGGAAGTGCCACAATGATGAATGAGTTTATTTTGGAGTATCTCTCAAAATCCTTAGTATCGTCTTCGTTAAATTCGCCTTATATATTAACGTTGTGTATGATAACCTCAAACAGTATTTAAGGTTATATTTGCGCTGTTTACACAAACTTAATAAATAAAATGATCTTATTCCGTGATATGTCTTCTATGACAGAGGTAAAATTAATGGTTTTAACAAATTTTACAGCAGGCTGTCATTGTATTGATTTTTAAAAATTATATTCGTATATGGGAGAGAGATGTAAATGTTTTAAGGGGACCAGCATATATTAATGTTTGGAAATTTTTTATAATCATTAGAAGTGAAGAAGTTTCAGAATAAAATCGTTGTACACCATCAATTTGAAACCTCAAAGTTTAAAAGCCAGTTCAATGGGGTTAAGAAAGTATCAGTGAATGAAATAGTAGATATCCATTGAAAAACAGTTAGACGTACTTGTTAGTCAGCCCAGAATTTTTCGAGAGCTGTAATCAACAGGATCCAAGGGTCGGCGGCTTTTTGTCATGCGGGGGATGCCACTCCACGCTGGCAGAGATAATTCCACAATTGTATTGACGCTTTCAGCGCCTGCGTCGCACTGGGACACCTGTTGCTTCTGCCTGGCAGACAAGAGCGCTCTGACGAGTTTTGGCAACGAGTTTGACGGCATTAGTCGCTGTTTACCCGAAGGGAAAAAACCTACTGTGAGCTGCGTCCTGATGCTGAATCAACATATCATTCGAAGTTTGGTAACAGTATGGGTATCAAATTTGTTGGCTCTAAAAGAAGCGGCATACTAAATTCTTTCAATAATATTCAGCTTACTTTACGATGTTTAAATGCGTCAATCTTTTATATGGAACAGAACTTCGAAGACTTCATAGATGTATGACAATAACAGCGACACATAACATGGACGTGACGTAAATTAGGTTGCGGCGAAAAGCAATGAGAATTATTAATCTCGAGATATTATGACTAATATATTACACATTGTATTATAATACACTGGCGAAAATGGAACGTGTTACACCCAGACAGGGATGCTGGTATTTTAGGAAACTTTGTAGATATATACAGGGCCACACTCAGAAGAAATGATAATAAATTGAACTGGAGCAGGTCAAAATAATTACTTGTAGATGCATGTGTCAGTAAGAAATGCGACCACTATAAGTACCTATACATTCGCGGATCCTGGTTGGCATTGATTCAATACGTGATCGGAATCTTCTTGGGGCAGGTATCTCCATGACTACATGCCTTATGAAGTCAGTTTTTGTACAGTTTGTGCTGGGTGACCATGTGATCTAATGTGTCTACTCCTGGCATCCCAGACATGTTATATATGGGACAAATGTGGGGACGATGCGGTCTAAATTGTGTTCGTAACCCCCGGCAAAACTTGTGTTGTGTTGGCCTCAATTTGTCTGAGGATGGGCCTTAGCCCGTTGGAAGATGTGAAGATGTGATTTGTGGACATGAAGGGTATCACAACGGGATGCAGCACTCAGGTCACATTTTGGTCGTCACTGAGCCTTCAACAACAACCAACTCATTCAACACGCAGCAGCAATACAAACACCCGCGTTTACTCATCCGGTGGGGCTTATCGCTCAGTGCTGGTTACGACAGCAAGTGGATCAGTTTTGGGCCCACTGAGCGGCAGAGATGCGCACCTTGCAGATTCTCGGGGCGGTATTGGTGGCAACATTGTTGACTGCCACCTGCTGCAGGGCTGCCAACGTTGTAGCAGAAAGGCTTCCTAGGAGTACCGCGATGCCGGCTGCAGGTATCAAAACCACAACCCCGAAAGAAGCTCACATTATTGACGTCAGACCAAGACCACCTTGTCCCAAAGGATCCAGCTTGTTTCTGGACAAGTGCCGCGAGCTGATAAAGTGGGTTGATAAAGTACTCTGTAACGTTATCACTAGCATCTATTGCCATTTTAGGAATACATTGTTTTCCTGTCGTCAATCTCTCGAGTGGTTGGATGCAAACAACCATCTCTGCCTTTCTTGTGCTAACTTGTTCATCTGAACATACTCATTATAATGTAAGTCCTCATTAATCTGCTTCATATATTCCCATTTTTTTCTTTCAACTTTTGCTTCCATTAACAAATTAACCAATCCACCATGTTTTCAAATGTGAACCAAGATTCTGTTTTTTACTCTCAGTGAGAATCTTTCAGAAACGTTTTTCACAGCCCGTTGTTCCAGACATGTAATTTTATATTTTCAATGTCCATTTAATTTGAAGGTTCTTCGATGAAATACATTGTAAATTATTGATTTTTCCTTCTTTCTGGTAATCCCAATATCCAATCTTCACAAAATTCTCTATTATTTGTAGATCAATATTTTGAAATAAGAGATTTCTCTTTTTCAAGGAGGCTTTTTCTTAGCTAGTGCTGTTCTGCTTTTAATACCGTTCTTGGTTCTACCACCTGCTGTAATTTTGCATTCCAGATAATAGAATGGCGTACTTCTCCTATTCCATCTGATCCTATTTTTACATCTACTCTACTGTTCTCGCTACCATATAAGTGATTTAAAATATTTCCACTATAGGACTAGTGGGAATCTGTGCTCTATAATTAATTATCAGTGTTTAATACCCGAAGGAAAACAGACAACTATTTTTCGTGCTACGCTGTCTGCCCGTCGTTCTCATCAACCACTCTACAAGCAGAGGGCTAAATTTTTTTCAACATTGAAGAATAAAGACGTGATCGGGTGTAAACGATATCAAATTTACCACATTATTATTACCGGCTATTACATAAAAAACTCTTTTACCTAGGAAAATGAAGTTTGTATTCTTTAATGATCACACATTTTGCCAAAACAACAACTCCTATAAACGCTTATATCCAACACAGTTCGTAAGTTGTCTGCAAAGTTATCAAATGTTATTATTTTACCATATATTAATATTAAATCATTGAAAGTATCCTTAACTGAGAGTTTATTTGGACACAATGGATGGGATGGGTGCTCACTGCAATCAAACGACTGGCGTAATTGCGTAATCGGCAACTTGGTGCGGTGTTGGTGGGGAGTGGAGAGAAATCATATATGTGTCCTGAAAATATATTATGATTTGACGTTTACAAAAAGTGACTGCCGTCAGAGCTACCGCATCTATTTGTCTGAAGGTTTTTAGAGTAGGGAATCATCAATGCGCGAGGATCGACTCGCAACTGTCTATTTTCTTTCACGTTATTTCGTAGCTTCTAAATCTTGAGTCAATTAATGCTCATAATTCCGTGTAAGACATTTACAAATTTCTTAAATAATTCATGGATCATACTTTAGTATACTCTATTTTATAGTGGAATTATCAATACAAAATAGCCCTTACGCATGTAATTTTCAATTTCCTATCCTGTACCAAATTATAAAGAAAATATTAAAGTCACGCATCAGTTTCCTCTGTCTAAGTTATCTTTTGAATCTTGCGTTAAAATCATGTTGGTGGTAATAGTTTCGAATAAACCAAGTGTTTAGAACCACAGTAATAGTTAGAAGGAGAACGAATTGTAATTTTGTGCTAAAATTTAGGTGTAATTATCATTCAACTACCTTATACATCGTTTCTGTTGAGGAACAAATCATCTTCAATAACAGCGTTTTTATATCTTTCTGCTCGTCTAGAATATGTTTTTTGTTTTTGTTTAAATGACTAACTACAGGATCTCGAAAGTGTTTATTGGTTGCTTGATGGTCACAAAAGCAACAGATTTCTGTTCATCGGGTAGAGAGTACGATGTGTAGGTGAATTAAAAGGGGGGTGGAAATTCGTGAAGCAGTGGTGTTATCGAGTGGAAATGATTTTGCTGTGAACCTGTCTTATCGCTAGTACATGTCAATTATGAGGCGTATTGTGCAAAGCTTACAGTGTTTATTCTCCGTCTATATGTCTAAGATAACGACAGAGAACAAACATTACAGTCGAGCTAAGGATTGTCTAATCCATTCCCATTGAAGAATTCCTCGAAACTTGAGGATAATCAATGGCAGGGTATTTAATACAAGTGAATACATTATGATACATTTTCGAAATCCAGTTTCTGTCTAAGTGAGCGAGTGAAAAGTTTAAGAATGTTTTGCTATGTATTCCTATTTGACGCATCTTTCTTGGACTGTAATTAGTGTTAACAAGTGAACACTTAACTTCAGCAAAATAATATCTGACTATTACGTATTACTGATGTCCCAGCTGTGCCTCAGTACGCTGGGTCACTGCACACTGGATCCGGGAGATGCTACGGACCTGCCACGGGCCCGGGCCCGGGCCCGTGCGTTCTAGCTGTCCTGACTGCGGTTTTTAGGCGGTTTTCCTCAGCTATCGAGGTGAATGTTGGGACGGTCCCCAGTCTCCGCCTGATAAACTACACATTTCAAAGAAAAAATATACTTATTATACACAGAACATAGAGTTTTTTTTCCAAGGACATGCGGTCGTAAAACCATAGCTCCGAATTTGACCATTCCAACGATGAGTAAAACCCCAAGATGTTTGGAAAGCTTGTGAAAAGGAAGATTATGAAATACTCAAAACACGAGTTACGTGAAGTTAAGTGGCACATGACCTGTTAAATTTTTAATTTTTAAATGCATACGTTGAATTTGACCTGATATACTCTCCTATCTGTTGTGTTTTATTTTTTTTAACTGCTTAACGTCTCTTAACAGCCAAGTCTTTAGAGACTGGAAAGGATGGAGGGCAAGGAATGGGAAGGAATTCGGCCATGGGCTTCTGAAGGAAGCATCCCAGTATTTGCCTGGAGTGATTTGGGACACCATGGAAAACCAAAATCTGGATGCCCGGACGGAGATTCGAACCGCCGTCCTCCCGAATGCGAGGCTAGAACGCTAATCGTTACACCACCACGCTCGGTCTTTCTGTTGTAATGAAACTGTTCTACTGATTAAATACGTTATTTTGGTTTACTGTTAATTCCTTGTGCTTCATACTGGATACGTTCATAAACGTTTATTTCTTTATCACTAACAGTATTACTTAACAAAGCATCAGTTCCTTCATATACAGCATAGTTTTTTCCTTGAGTATATACCTGTGGACTTGTTTACTGGTTTTATAAATTTTGATTCCGATAGTAGTCAGCCACGGTTTCCAGAAATCATATCAGGCGAATAGTGGCGTGTTTCCGTAGAAGGGCCAGGACCGAATTGATTTCAGTTCATTGTACACAGTTCTTTCCCGGATATAATGACCACGACGACGACGAGGTGTATAGCCATAAGAAAAAGACAGTATTCTGTAAAGCAGGGTTTCTCAAAGTGGGGTATGCGAATACCTAGGGGTTCGCCAATTGAACGTAAACGTTTCGCGAGAACATTTACCTTATGGCGGCTGAGCGGGCATCTCGAGAGTCAACCAAGCAACATGGTGGATTGAGATTGAAAATCGACTCAACGTGAGACAAGAAATAAGCCCATCTATTATAATAATTAATAACATATTGCTCCTTGTGACTTTAATACTTTTTTTTAGACAAAAATCCCTTTTTAAAAATAAATAAATAAAAAGCCATATTTTTAAGGGATTTCGCCATTGTTCGGGAAACTTCATAAAGCTATGTGGAGGGATGAGTTTGAGAAACCCTGCTGTAAAGACAAATGTGCCACATATTCTTGTTTTCGTTATCCATCCAGTATTCGCCTTTACCAATAGATGAAAATTAGGGTCCCCTGATGGCAACTTGCGGTATTCATAGTAATAAAAAGTTATTCGACAACCGAATGGACACCTGAAGGTTCGTGTGGTTATGATATGGTAACACGGTTTCTACTGGCTGCGCATAACGCCCTTGTCGTAGCTGCCTTGACCTAACTGGGTAACCCTACGTTCTGGCTTACTTCAAATTACAAAGCAAGCCGTTTCAGAGATGTCAGATCTGACAGCAGAGTGTGCTCCGAAATACTTGTGCCTGCACCAGCATTGTACTCTGCTGTCGGATCTGCCTCAGGTCGCCGCCTATCCCACTTTTCAGAGCGGGTAAGCCTCCGACCTCCAAGTTCTGTGATGAGACGTGGACGTCCAGCACCTTGTCGCAAAGTCGTGGTTTCACCGTCCTTCAAGTACTCTGCATAAATGCTCACTACAGTTGCAAGCGAACAGCCGACCAACCTCGCCGTTTCTGAGATGCTCGTTCCCAGGCGCCGCGCCCATAAACCTCCGGCCCGTAATTTAAGGGAATTGCGTGGACCTGTGCGTAAGACATCTGATGCCAGACAACTCGGGAAAACTAACAAGGATTTTTGCCGAACAGCTGCTGTAATGCGCTCCAAAGATGGACCAACGCGCTAATAATCAGGTGGTCATAATGTTTTGGATGATCAGTGTGTTATGTATTGACCTCAATGCCTACACCTGGAAGAGGAAGGAGATTCTTTTTTAATTAATGAGAGATGGCTTAAGGTGTTGCTAACAGCTTCTTGCTGCTGTGACTAAGTTTACAGAATGACGCAATATGCTACAGAATCTCTGCTAATGAATCTGAATAACCACGCATCAATATTTTAGCGTGCAATTTGCAGGACTATGCTAAAGATTGTTGACTACCCGGTGACTTAGTTTTCGACTGCAACTTCCACCTCTGTTATTTTTACTAATCATAACTAACCTAATTGGGGAAAGGTAGAGTCGTCATTTGTCCATGAAACGTGTATGTGTCTGTTTGTTTGAGTGGTATGTTTTGAGGCCATTAAAGCGAAGGTTGTAATATTCACCTAAATAATTTCGGGTAATAGCGAGAATGCCGTAATCAAGAAGACTGGTGTAAAAGATCTAAGCCTCACTAAGTGTACCAACTTGTCACTTTAAATTGCAATATATGATTTAGGTATTTTTTTATATATACTTAAACTTTTCATTTTAGATTTTTTGACATGAAATATTTCAATTTGTGCAGCTTCCTGCAAACCTATACTGGACAGAATATTTCGCCCTGACATGCTGCGTGAGTAATACTGTGAGACATTATATTTTTGTAATATTCATCAGTTAGTGCTGTGCTAAGATAACGTCTGGCGAAGGCAAACATTTCGATGAAGCTTAAATAAATCTATATTTGTCTAACATAGAAAAGCATCATAGCATTTGGTAATCAAATTCTGGATTAATATACCATTATTTTTACTTGAATGCTCTAGGATGAGTTGATTTATTTATAATAAAATTGTGGTATTAGCTGGTAGATAGGCTGACCAAAACAATCTTCAATGAAGGTGTACGTTTATTGTTTGTAGACCTTCATCATCGAAATTAAGTTCAACATACATCGTAGCTTTGTACAAAGCAAATCTGTGCTTGTTGGGTATTACCTGTATCTCACAAAGAGGACAGTGTTACCCAGTTTCAAATTGTGGGGGTGCTTCCATTTTAAAAGTAGTAAAAAATGTGGCATACTATTGCTTAAATATATTGTGTATTTTCAGTAATTTAACTATTAATAAAAATGCTTTCGGTTGTAAATAATAGATAAATGTTCCCTTAAAGGTTCTATGACCTGGTGATAGATTATTCTACGCTGTTTCTACTATTAATTACTAAATAAATTCTGAGAAAATGCACAGAAACCTACATTCTTCTGTTGGAGTTTGTGAAATTCAGTGTTTTGCCGTTTAATGAAGCTATCTGCATATTCAGTAGTAGCCGAAAACATTTAAAGATGCAGTGTAACATTTTGTGCATTTTTTGACACCTTTTTGCTCGTAAATTTAAAATACCTAATGACTATAGATAATTTTCACATAATGAGTTTGTAAGAGTTCATATACTGTATCATTCACTATATTTTCAAAACCATTAACGAGTTTGTTAAGTTACTGAAAACTGTTCCAAATGTAATATATACTTGAACCAATAATAGTATTTTCATTTTTAGGATGAATCAAAAGAAGTAGTTACCATCAATTGAGCTGCTATTGCACTATGTCTGCAGCTCACAAAAATCGTCTTCATCGCATCATATTTTCCACACGTTGATGATAATTTCGGTTAAACAATGATTTACTTTTTACATACTGCACAAATTTTTGTAACATTTTGTATGTTTCAAAGAAGGATATTCACAAAATATATGTAAATATTCGAAAACAGTATTTTTAAGGAAATATAATTTCCTTCCAAATGTATACAAAATAAAACACTTAAAATGTACGATAACTAAAATTCTATCTATAATTTAAGAGATTTTTTGTATATATACTATAATTAGTAGACACCAAAATAAATGGTCATCGCCCTGAACCTAAAAAATACAGCCAGACAGGCATTCTAAATTATACTTATACTTATTATTAGTATGAATATTCTGCCTTGATTTCAGTTGATAAATTACAGATTGACATTTTTTTGTATGTGGAGGGTGTAATTTTTCATTGTGATTTTGATATTACGAGGATTGTAAAATGTGTTCCTTAATCTCAATCAACTGCTGTATCAAAGGTTTGTATCTCAAAGAGATTCCAAAATTCTCATGCAATTTATTTTTTGTTTATTAGTATTATAGTCCGAAATAACTTACAACACATATTCATAAGCAGACGCAGTAAAGTGGGAATATTTGCGGAAAACAAACTTAAAATTTTTGCCTATAATTGTGCTTGAGGCAGAGTTGATATTGTATGAAGGAATACCCACGCAGGAGCACAGGAAATTCAGTTATGTACACTTTTTTCTGTATTGTTTATCGTGATTAATTAGGGACTCTTCTTCCGAGTGTATAATATGTGTAGGGATTTACACACTTGACATCTTAATTAATAGCCGAGTGCTTCCCATAGTCGTGGTTTCACCAGCCATCGAAACATTCAAAAATAATTTCGAACACTTGAATGTCCTTTAAATTTAGAAGCTGTTCTCAAAAACATATCTCTGGACTTTGTTGTTTCTAGCTCTTATTATTAGTGAGAGTTTATCGTTCATAAGTGTTAGTGTTTTCTTGCAGATGAAAGCCTCTCATTTGATTACGAAGGGCACAGGTCTGGTTAAATGGTACGCCTTATAAGCTGAGTATAGCTTTAGTCATCCAACTCATCTCAAATTGCAGGTCGCTTTGGCTTATCTAGCAAAACATGAAATAGGAGCGGTGTTAATCCAGGTTCAGGGGCAGGATGGCCGGCTCCATTCCTTCGTATGTCTAATTATTACTGTATATGTGTAAATGACTATGTATATAGTGTAATTTGTGGTTCGTGTTCTACATAGAGGTGAAAGAAGTGATAGTGTGAGCACGGTTCCAACGTGTTCAGGCCCAATTTCCATTTGAGAACTTATCATCTCAAAGCAAAGGCCGAAATGCAATCACCAGGACCATATGCTCTAGCTAAATACACTCGGGGGGAGCGGGAAGGTTTGCGAATTAAATCGGACATTTGGTGGCTTTGATTGGGAACCAAGCAACACCACATCTCGTTCCTGATAGGCAGTATTAAATGAATACAAAAATTTGTTTCAATAACGGATTCGAACAAGTTGAGCTCGTGTCGATCACCATAAAAGTTGTTTTGGCACACCAAAATCAGACACGAATTGGGTTATATATGATGTAAACAAACTTCAATGTTCACACATACATATACATAAATATTTACCCGGCGTGTACATGTATCCCAGGCCAGTTTTCTGACAAAACTCTGCACCCACACTAACAATTTTTCTCGTGGCTTTACTTCTCGTTGACGTCGTTAGAGGCGTGAAAGGACTGGGAATGGGGAGGAATTAGGCCATGGCCCTTCGAAGGAACTATTTGCCTGGAATTATTCCTAGAACAACACCTACAACTGATAATACACAAGAACAAACAAAAACATCATAAAGTTTCTAAGAAAAATAGGGATAAATTTTATTTATTACGCACAGAGCAAATTAAGATTAACACAGTTGTATAACTATAATACTGGAAAGGTTTGGAAGTAAATATTGAAGTTGAAATACGCATGTAAGTATATTTGCTTCTGGCTTTGCGCCCCGTCAAGGTCGAGGTGATTAGAGGCGGGAGAGGTTTGGGGTCAAGGAACGGAAAGGAATTCGACTACGATCTTCTCAAGGAAACATCCTGGCATCGCATATAAATTTCCTTCAATAACATTCAACTTGTTTTATGCTGTTTAACTGCGCCATTCTTTTATATGTACTGCTACCAACTCCGGAAGAAAAAACTGAGATTTCTATGACGATAACATTCGCAATGGCGACGATTAACAAGGACGTTGCCTAATGTCTTGCAAATTGAGGTGCAGCCAAAAGCAAAGAGAATTATTACTCGTGGGATATTATCATGTCATCCGCAATTGTTGCAGGGTATGGTAAATATATTGCTCTGTTGAGCAAAACTGATTAAGGCTCTAGTTCGTAACAACAGTCACCCAACGTATGTTTACTGCAATATTTGTAATGGATTTGCTTATGTACACACGTCAACTGCCTTTACAAATAAAAAAAAAAAACATACTTCCATGAGATAAGTTAGCGCTAACAGTGATTAACTTAAAGAAACGTTGTTGTTTCCTAATATTCAGTCCTACTATTTCAGTCGGAAAACAATACGTTTTCCGAATATGTGATAGTAATTAAATGGAAGGTATACGTAGGGATACGTAGGGATACGTAGGGATACGAAGGGATACGTAGTATGTAAAATACACGTACTTTTCCTGGAATTTTGGGAGAACTTGTGTTGCTTGACGTATTCGGCAATCCCATTTACGTTTTCCGTCGTTTCCCGAAATCACTTCAGCTGAAGCTTACTTCATAAATGCCACGGCCGATTTCTTTCCCGTACCTCCTTGCTGCAGAGTAAGAAACGCCTGCGCAGCCTTCCAGTGCTCGGTAGCATAATGTCAACTAATCTGGCGTAACAGCTGCGCTATGTTTACAGCAGTTCTGACGCTACCATATAAACAAAATGAATCCCGCGAAAGCGGCTTGGAACTCACACGTGGCAGTCATTAAACGTCACTTGTTAACTATGTTAGCGCCGACCGCTCTGCTGCTACTCATCGCACCGCCAGCAGAGATACAAACACCCGCGCTCACACATACGGCAGGGCTTATCGCGCAGTGCTAGTTACGACAGCAAGTGGATCAGTTTTGGGAGCGCTGAGCGGCAGAGATGCGCGCCTTGCAGATTCTCGTCGGCGTATTGGTGGCAGCATTGCTGACTGCCACCTGCTGCAGGGCTGCCAACGTTGTAGCAGTGCGGCGGCCTCGGACTACAGCGGCGCCGGCAGCCGGTACCAACACCACAACGCCGCAAGTGGCTTACATCATCAACGTCAGGGAGAGAGCGCCTTGTCCAAAAGGATACGTCTGGTTTATGGACAAGTGCCGCGAGCTGATAAAGTGGGTTGTTAAACTATTCTGTAACGCTATCACTAGCATATATTGCTTTATAGGAATACATTGTTTTCCTGTCATCAGTTTTTCGACTAGTTGGGTTCAGACCGTCTTTTCTTGAGCTAATCACATCATCTTAACATACCTATTACTATCTATGAACTCAGTTATCTGCATTATATATTATAATCTTTGTACTTCTCAGATATTTTTTCTTTCAACCAATTTTAAATGTTTCAAAACGTGACTCACAATTCGGCCTTTTCTTTCCGTGAGACTCTTCTACAAACGTCTTCCTTACCCATTGTTTGAAAAGCAATTTAATTTCCTACTTAATTTTGAACATCCTTCCATAGCAACACATTTTAACTTCCAAATTCCATCTTTCTGCTATTCCTAAAATCCAGCCTACACGAAGTTCTATTTAATTTGTAAATTAATATTTGAGAATAAGAAATTCTTGCTAAAAATTCTTCTTGAGTGTTCTTTATCAGGTTAAAAGGTAGATACCCACCATTTCACATGATGAAGACAACGAACGTAGCTGTCGAAACGTCATGCATGGCAGAACACCCAAAAAGAATTTTTGGCAGTTGTAGGACGGAAAAGACACAATTCTTGTAATAAGATATTTCACCTTTCAAGAAGGCACTTTTCGCTAGTGCTATTCTACTTTTAACATATATGTCTTGCTTCTGCCATCTGTCGTAATTTTATTCTCCAATAAACAGAATGGACTTATTTCTATTCCATCTGATCGTGCTTATATATCTATTCTACTGTAACCCCTATTTTATAAATGATCTAATATTTCTTCCAGTTGCACTAATAGGACCAGTGTAAATCAGTGCTCTATAATTTTTAGTGCTTATTACCCGAAAGAAAACAGAAAACTATTGTTGGCGCTACTCTCTCTCCCTGTCTTCGTTTTCTGCTACAGATGTCTCCAAGGAAATAGCCATTAAAAAAAAAGGAAAATACAGACGTAAGCGGCCGCAAATTTATCCCATTATCGTTACCGGCTCCTTCTCAAAAACTCCCTTTCCTAGCAAATTGAAGTTTGTATCCTAAATCGATCACGTTTTGAATAAACAACGACTCCTATTAAGTCGTATGTCCATCATAGTTCGTAAACAAGCAAATTTTATTAATTTGCAGTTATTTTGTCTTCTATTAATACTATTTTATTGAAATTTTCTTAATTGAGAGTGCATTGTGTCCTAATTGATGGGATGTGTACTATCTGTAATTAATTTAACTGCAATCAAACGACTGCAGTAATTGCATGATCGCCAATGTGCTGCGGTGTAGGAGGGGTGTGGTGCGAGATCATATACATGTCATGTTAATATGTCAAGCGTTGAGGTTAGTGAGGAGTGGCTGTGATCTGACCTATCATATCCATATGGGTGAAGATTTTTAGAGTACAGAACACTAATTGTGTGACGTTAGAAGCGCACTGGCCAGTTTTTTTAAAACGTATTTTCTTATCTTCTACAAATATCTCGAGCCAATAAATGCTCATTATTCCGTATGTGACATTTACACATGTTGATAATATTAGCGTCACACATCAGTTTACTCTCTTTCGAATTATCTTTTGTATCTTGGGTTATAATCGTTTCCTTTTTAATGTTTTCGAACGAAACGTGTGTTTAGAAGCTTACTCACGGTAAGAATAAGTAAGAATAATAATTTTCTATTAAATTTTGATTACATACCAATAAATCATATCCGTCTATCTTTTTTCTGTTACGAATGCAAAATCTTTTGCAACAATGTTTTTATTTATTTTTTTACTTGTATGGATATTAATATTTTAAAGCTATCTTTTTTCCCCTTAATTCGGCTAACTAATGACAACATGTCACCGGCCCCTTGTTGCAGACAGCTGGAAGTGTGATTCATGGGGGAAGGGGGGAGTGGAGGACTTGAATTCCAACCCTATTTGTTACACCCGCTGACTTAACCTAGAGGATGAAAGTATGTGTTGACAAGTGTCTGCAAACTTTTTGTGTTCCGTATGATAAGTGTACTTTAGTTTGTGAAATGTGTAGTTTATGAGGCGGGGATTGGTTACTGTACCAGAATTTACCTAGATGATTAAACGAAATAATCAAAAACCCTTAGAAGGATGGCCCGGCACGTGGGGACAGGACTTGGTCTTATTGTTCCTACCTGATCCACTGTGCGGTGCCCTAAAGCTCTGAGTCACGCTGCTGACTAAGCTATCTGTTTATTAATAGTTTGTTAATAATTTTTTTTAAAAACTAACTAAACGCTCTGTATTTTATTTATTCGTTGCTTGTCATAAATCTACAGATTTTTCCACTTCCAGATAGAGCCTACCGTATGTAGATGAGTTTAAAGCTGCGGTGGAAATTCGTGAAGCGGTGAAGTGGTATCGAGTGGAAATGACATTACTGTGAATCTGACTAATCGCTACCACATGTCAACACTGAGGCGTGTTGCGCAAAGCCTACAGTGTGTATATGTCGAAGATAACAACAGAAAAACTTGGGGATAGTCGATCGCAAGGTATTTAAAGCAAGTGAACACTTTAAGACACATTTTTGATATCCAGTTTCTAAGTCAGCGAGTGATTTTGGGTTGTAATTACTATTAACACGTGAACATTTTGCTTCACTAAAATAATATCTGATCATTATGTAGAAATCAGAACGTCAGTCAAGTGAAGCTATGTGACTAGTGCTGCAAACTGAAAACAAAAAATGTGGTTTTTTTTCTTCATTTTTTGTTGTTGAAAAAACAACATGAAAGAGAACTTTTTTTCAGAAAACACCATATTTAATAAATTATAGTTTTATTTACGGAACTTACATTTTACATGTGTGTTTTAAATCTTACTGAATCATACAATGTCTTACATAATGATTTATAAATGTATCTATATAGATTACATAATATTATTCATCCTAGACTGCGCCGATAGTTCTATATTACAGTCTTTTAAGTTTTAATTTAAATCTATTATCATACAAAATAGGAGCTTTACTTCTTTTCAATCGTTGCTTTATGCCAACGGTTGCAAGGAAACGATTCATAACTACTGACAATTTAATGACTCAGTATCACTATACGCTGAGAGTTTACCAGTAACAAGTATACGAATATAAGGAAAGCACAATAAGTAATAAAAAGAGGCAAAAAAGCCGTAGATAAATGTAAAGTTCCTAATTTTTTGAAAATGTCCGTAGGTCTACAGATAAATTCGCAGGGCTGGCAGCACTAGTTCAAATAGCGAGTATCAATCCAAACAACGAGAAATGGGAATACCTTCTCGCGCAACCTACCCTCGTCGGGAAGTCCCCGTTCGTCAAAGAAAACTTCAATGTTGCCAATATTTTCGTAATTTTCTTTTCTAATGCATCAGAAAAATATAGTAGATTTAAAAATTAAGATAAGTACTTAGTATTAACACAAAAACAGTCATATTAAACGATAAGTGGCTTACAAATTTGAGATTTAGTAGTTATATAAAAAAAACATGTCCCAGAAAAAACGTGTTTTTTTCATGTTTTTTTTTTTTGGTAAGAAAAAAAGTTTTTTTTACCACACTATATGTGACACACAATCTGCTATACTTCCGTTTTTATTGTTTAAATGAATAAGTTGTATTTGACATCCTGATTAAATAACTTATTTGGGCGTACTTTCAGTTTCGTCGCTTTCGCATTGCGTACTTTGGCAAGTATTTATTTATTTATTTCTCTATTCTTAACACGACTACTTTACAATGTATAAATTCCTTCCTATGCAGCACATAATTTTTCTCTTTGAGCGCATATATGTGGGCTTCATTACTTGTTTCATACAATTTGTTAAAACCTTTACCCTGAACCATGATTTCCTGGAAATCAATCAAGCGAATATCGGGGTGGTTACTTTAAAAGAACATGGAAAAAATTCTTTCAGTTCACTGTCCACAAGCTCAAATAACCATGACGTCGACGAGGCATAAAACCATAAGAAGAACGAAGTATTCTGTAAAGTGTAAACAAAAATGGTCCCCATATGATTTTTTTCCGACAGCTGTCTTCTATTCGCCTAATATATGGTATAAATTTCAATGTAATCACGTGTCTTCTTCTTGGTGTTGTAGTTTATACAAACAGTAGTGAAGGTACAAGTTTAATAGGAAGTGCAGTGATTTAACCATAGGGTGATAGATAATTTTAAACTGACCCTGACGAATGAGAGTTCATAGAAATGAGAAGTTTTGATGTTCCATGATGATCTATTCATTATTATGAATGTTATCAACGTAGAAAGAGTTTTACGATTCTGTGCCACGTCCAGTTTGGTCCGAATAACACTAGACAGACCGATATAATTGTTATTATGGTTATGTTGCTCCTTTGTACTCGTAGATGGTTTTGTATAATTTAATTAAAAAATTTACTCTTCGCTGCCAATGTTCGAAAAATTGTATTTTTATGTCAGTCTAACTTCTGTAACCAGATATTTTACGAGTATCTACCTTGTTCGATATTGTTTTCATTTCTGTATTATTACAGTGAGTTATGACAGACATAATCATTCTCCTTTTGTGTTTCGGTGCTGTCACGTTTTTGCTAGTGTACTTTTAATTACGCCTTTGACGCACCCCAAAGTCAAAACATCATTTTGCCTTTCGAATGATGGAGCGGAGGTGGATACATTATTTCATGAAAGAACCCGTAGGTTTGGAAAGAAAGTCATCAGTTTCAATAAAAAAATAAAAATCTGTCGTGCATTGGAAAAGAGTGTCACTAGTTCAGACAGTTTTTTTTACTATTCGCAGTTTGCTGTCGAGTTATTAGAGTTGATTGGGAATTGGGGACAAGGAACGAACAGGAATTACCGCACATGAGATCGAAGTTCGTCGTTGAGAATGGATACATTCTTCTCGGGTGACTAGCAGAGTGAGCAGCGTGTTTTCACTCGATATTTTGGTGATGGGGATCTCTGTTACCATCTTCTGGTGTATAAGATGGCCTAAATATCTTGAGAAAATACCCAACACCCTGCTCACTCGGATATAGGGATTGCAATCCAGCAAAGCGGGATCCCGCAATCCCGCGGGATCCCGCATCATTAAACAGTCTGGCGGATCCCGCACAAAATTAAGCGGATCCGCAATCCGCAAAATCCAGCGGAAACGCGTGTCAGTCTGCGTGACTCGCTGCCCCACTCGGTCTCTGTCGGTTGTATTGCACTGTTTGCCTGTACCCTTGCAGTTGGCATTTGACTCATGTGAACAAGCGTTTGTTTTTGCCAACCTTCGTCATTTGTAAGTAAATAAATACGTATTCATCAAAACTTACGTTTGTTTCGAGTACACATTTCTGTAATTTGTGTTATGGTGCGTATTTAGTACGATTTTCTAACTATATAATTATTTTTTAAGTGTTGCACACGGTTTCTGAACTACACTGTTACAGCTTTTTATTCACGATTTCATTATTCCAATTTTCTGTATTTGCAGATAAAGTAATTGTGACAATTTCCTAATTTGCGGCTGAAAATTTGATTATTCGTTGATATGAAACTAATGTTATCGTAATTTTAACGATCGCGTACCTATTTATTTAACAGCTAACAAAAGGCAATCGTATATCCTTTGACTTATTGCTTTTTTTGGCCGCTGCCTCAATGCGTTTCTTTGATGAAAGCCACCTGCTTACATGTGGCGCTCAGGCTTTCGATTAATCCCTCTTCTCCTTGTTATTATTTCGACTAAAGGTAAAAAAGTTATAATGAAATTTTCACGAGTGTATCGACGAATTGTGTTGTAGAACATCATACTTCGACGGCTGCCTCCGCCGTCTTCCTCACGTGTGTAATTTCGTGTGTTTGCAATGAAATCCGGAGATACAACCTATGAGGACTTCACTGTAATCATTCGCCGAGAAAGTCTCCTTTCCTACTAAAAAATAATAATTTCCACTCTAAAACGTCGTTACGCCACATAAGTAAATCTGAAATACCTGACAGTTTACGTGTTGTTGAGTAGTTTCTTTTAATAACATTGAATCAACTGTAATATCAATCAAGGAATCAGGAGATATAATAATGAATCACGCAAAAAAAGGCCAAGTCTCGTGCTTGTGCAGTGACAATAAGTTATGAGATTTTGTTCTGAGCCAAGTCTATACTTTACAGAGTATATTCACTTCACTTTGTGAAATGGAATGCTTTTATCGGTATTAAGGTACGTTTATTCAAAAAATTTTTTAAAAAAACTCAGGTAACTTGACCATTAAGCAAACCATATTTTTAAACTTATGTGATGTATTGTAAGGCACATAATATGACCTAAGATTCAATATTTTCCATTTTTATTAAAAACAAAAATGTAAAACATCGAAATACACTTAAGACACGCTAAAAAGTTTTAATGTCATTTTGCCAATCAAAATATTGTTAACTGTTAATTTTTATCATTTAACATTAAAAATTATTTAATTATTATTTAATTTATTAACGTTTTAAGTAACTACGTTTTAAATATATGGATTAAAAAACTGTTTGTACCAATCCCGCGGGATCCCGCGGGATTGGCGCAAATCCTGCGCGGATCCCGCGGGATTGAAAACACTGCGGGATTGCAATCCTTACTCGGATAGTCACCAGAGAAGACTATATTAATTAAAAGAATTACGACATTCTGTACGAATCATACCGGCATCAGAGAAAGATGAAGTGTGGCCGAGTATTAATTTGTTTCCTCAGCAAGTCTTTCAGAAATCTTGAGAGCTCAGGATATTGTCTGAGATCCAGTGTTAACATCTTTGTCTGAAATGCTCGACTAGCTTTAGTGTGGCGTTGAGGGCAACTCATACGTCCGCGTAGCGAAAAAAAGTGAATGTAGTCAGATTGCTTAGGATTAACTATGAAAGATTTAAACTGTTTATTGTCTCCCAAGGAAGCGTTGTTAGTTTATTCAAGAGAGTGAAGATAGTCAAATGCGTAAGTTTGTGTGAGATATCGCTACACGAGGTGAGATTAAATTGTTTAATGCTAGTTGGAGGATGTAACTATTAAAGGAGTCGTGATTAGGGCTTGATTAAAGTAAATATTTATAGATAACTTTCTTCGTAATATTTAGGTAACCGGAATATAATATTCTGACCCGAATAGTTGATTCAAAAGATGATAGAGAAATTGCAGATGGTTTTAGTAACATTGTGCGCTGTGGATCTTCTGGTCAGATTTTGTAAATATCGGTCGATTAACCTAAGAGAAAAGAAAGGACAGTGTTAGATATTAGAGTTCAGGCTATCACGAAAATTTACTCGGCTCATTTACTCTTTAGTAACTTGAAACTCCTTCCTGTTCCTATTGGTTTTTGAGTTTCAGAAATCTTAAATTGCCTGATTTCTCTACTGAATGCAACTACCGCCTGAGTAATCATTATTACTCCATAAACAAACCACAGCTTGAAAACGAAAATAAACTTTACAAGCTGCAACTCATCATCCAATGTGGCAATATTGGTATTAGCTATCCGTAAATTACATTCTGCACCGAATCGTCCAGATACATCGGGTTGTCTGATTTTTAACAAATTGGTATTCACAATATATTCTCACTTGTGCAAGCTTAACTTAAATGAACCTATGATTTTCGATTTGTGTTTGATCGCTCAAGTGGACGTTATAAACTAACTGCAGATCCGATGTAATAAATCTCATTATTTCACAGACATAAGTTGAACATTTTTCTGTTCAAACAAGTTACATGAATACCTTACTATGAATCCACAAGGTGAACACTTACAGAAATGAACATTTACATTACACAGTGAGACCAAACTTCTTTTATGTTTTCTTCGACAACCGCAAGTTGTAAGGATCAGCAAGCCTGTTAGGAGATGAACAAAGGGGCAGTGCTGGTTAAAGCTATGGTAAGGAAATCATTCTTCAGAATCCCATACTCGGTAACAGAGTAATGGAAAGGCCATGTTTAAATTATTCCAGACATGTTTGTAGTGGACAATGATTGAAGGCATATGGTTGTGATTCTCCCTTCAGTTGGAACGTAAATAAGTCGCATGATGACTATCGGAAGAGTAGTTCTAAATGAGCTAGCATAGGATTTCATCCTCTCACTTCTTTCATCTATCATGTACAAATTAAACAAGACTTCGCTAATGAATTTAAATAACCATACAACTATTGTATTTTTCATTTTTGCGAGCAGTTTGCCTGACGATGCTAACGATGATTGACGATCCAGTGAGTTTTCGTCTGCAATCTTTGCCCCTGTGATTGCATTACCTAATGGGAGAATTTAAGAGTTGCCATCTATGAGTGAAATCCGTATGCTGTGTTCCGTACGTTTAAGTGTCTGTTTGTTTGTTTGGTATGTTTCGAGGCTATAATGAAGGATGGTCGAAACAGTCATCTCGATGATTAGCGATAATAACCCAAAAAATGGTAATCAAGATGGCTGGTATTACAGGTCTGAGTATCATCAACTCCAGCAACGTGGCTCGAATTAGGTGTGTTCATTTATTGTAAAATGTATCATTTATGTTTTCAGACATGGAACCTTATAACTTGTGCAGCTACCTGCAAGCATATACTAGTTAGAATATTTGGCCCTAAACTGATATTAGAGTCGTATTGTGAGACACTATAGACTTTCATAAGCATTATTCGCCAGTTAAATTGACTTGCGGTGGAAGACAATCATTTTGATCAATTGGGAAATAAATCGATTTTGGCCTATGCTTGAAAATCATCATAGCATTTGAGAATCAAATTCAGAATGGTCTAACCAGTATTATTACCCAAATGCCCTAAGATGTTGTTTATTGCTCAGAATATTGTGAGTATTGGCGTCAAAGACCTCGTATATAGATTTACTGAACAATGGCATCTTCCATTATATATAATTGTATTTCTTCTAACCTTCATCCGCGAAATTAAGTACACCAAATATCATAGCAATGTATAAAAGAGTTCTGCAAACTTTACACCTCACTCAGAGAACAGTGTTATCTAGTTTTCAGATTGTTTGTGTGTTACCGTTGCAAAAATCTTCAAACTTTGACATACTAGTGCTTAAGTACTTTTTGTACTTGCAGTAACTTATTATTACTCACAAATGCATTTGGGAAAAAGGTTGCCTGAAAAGCTCTAGGCCTTGGTGATAGATTATTATACATTTTAATTTACGTTTGAATGGTAAATACATTTGAGAAAATGGTGAGATGCCTACGTTCTTCTAAAGGAGGTCGCGGAATTCCATGTTTCGCAGTTTTACGAATTCTCAATCTTGTCATATCCCAAAACATTTCCTGGTGCCGTTTAACCTTTTGAACATTATACTATTATTTTGACACTTTTGGGCATAAATTTACAGTACCTAAGTGGTTGTAAACAATTTAAATCTAATTAGTGTGTTACTCAGATTTTATATGCTGCATAATTCGCTTTGGTTTTTAAAAGCGTTAATGAGTTTGTTAGGTTATTGATTCAGATTTAATGTTTAGCTCAAATATTGATATTGTTTTTAATTTATTTTTAGGATGAAACCAAATGAGTCGTAACCAATAACTGAGCTGCTATTGCACTATGTCTTCAACTCATAACAATCATCTTCGTCGCATCATGTTTTCATGTTATTAAAATTTCAATATAATAATTCCTAGCTTTTAATAAGGTAACAATTTTATTGTAATATTTTTTATATTTCAAGGAAAGATGTTCCCGAAATATATAATAATTTAAAAGATGTATTTGTAAAGTAATGTAATTGTCTTTGAAATGTATTTAAAATAAAACATTTCATAAATATACCATCACTAAAATTGCATCTGTACAAAAGATACAGAGATTATTTGTATACATACTACATTTAGTACAACAATACCGTAATTTTCTTGATTATTTTTATGTTCTTATTGGTACGATTAGTCTGCCTTGTATTCAGTTAAATTATTAGAGAGTATGAGGAGTGTGTAATTTTTCATTGTGAGTTTGATATTGTGAGAACTGTGAATAGTATTACAGTACTTAATTACAATTAGTTGTTGTAGCTACATTTTTGGAAAAATAGTCGATAATTTTGTGTCACAAATAGTTAGCAAAATTTTTATACAATTTCCTTTTTGTTCAGGACTTTTATAATCGGAAATAACACCAATTTTCAGAAGCAAGAAAGTGAGAACTGAAGATATAAATTTGATTACAAAATATGCGAAAAACAAACTCATAATTTTTTCTTAACTGTGCATGGGGCTGTGTTGAATGGGTAGTCCCAAATATTGAGATTAAGCGGGGAACTTTCTTTAATATCTGTAGTCTATTTACGGATTTATATGCACAGTAATAGACGTATGCTTTGCATACCTGTGATTTCACCAGCGTTAATCTATCAAACCCCATAAAATTCATCTCAGTCCCTTGAATATCCTTTGAATATAGAAGTCGCCATGTGCAAAGTATTTCCAATAGTTAATCTTTCTTATTACTAGTTCGTATCATAAGTCGTGTACAATCGATTTGTCTTTTCTTGCAGATAAAGTTGCCTAGTTTGATTTCAAAGGGCACGGGGTCAGTTAAATGAAAGTCCTTATTATGTTGAGATAGTTTAAGATATCCAACCAAACTCACGTCTCAGGTCGCTTTGGCACGATAACTGTGCTTGTCTAGCAACATGAAAGAGGAGACACGCAGTGTTAGGGTGGCCTGCTCCACATCTTTCGTGAGTCAACGGTGGCACTGTAGACATTTTTCACGAAGCGATTCGGGCTGATTGACCGACTTCAAAAAAAAGGAGGAGGTTCTCAATTCGTTGGATTTTTGTTTTTTGTTTTTTTTTTTGTTGGATGTATGTTCAACTATTTCTTCGCCGATTTTGAACCGATTTAAACGAATTTTTTTTTAGTGGATATGGTATACCTCCAAAGTGGTCCCATATGAATTTCATTGAGAAACCACCCCTTCCACCCCTTTACACTACTTAAATTTATACAAATCCACATTTTTATCAGATTTCGATGGAACTTTGGACAGTATGCGGAGAAGACTACAGATGAAGACTTAAAAGAGATAGCAGAAAAATCACCAATAATACATTTACGACGTACTTTGCACCGGCAGATTTTAATGAGACGGTAAATACGCTAGGACAGTATGGTCAAAAATAAAGAAAAAATACTGACAACTTTTGGTTTTAAAAAACTGAATCTCTCTCCCCCTATCAGCCCACTTAAATTTTGTCACTGTTCTTTATACAAAGCTACAGTTGACACCATTTAACTGATCTCCATTGAACTTGACAGTTACATGTATTTTTTTTCAAGGAGAAGGTTTCAGATCAAAAGAAATAAAAAACCACCCCATCTCCCCATTTGCACCCCTCAATTTTATACAAACCTATCTGATTTTGATTGAACTTTGTATATGTATACATTAAAATAAAGAGAAAAATCCTGTCAACATTTGGTATGCCAAAGCACAACCTCTCTCCCTCCTTCCTTGGTTTGCAAAAACTGAATCCCACTCCCCGTTTCAACCCCCTTGATTTTTGTCAATTTTCTTTTTAAAAAGCAACAGTCGGCACCATATGATCGATCTTTATGAAAGTTGGCACATATATGTATTTTTTATGGAGAAGATTTCTGACCGAAAAATCCAAAAACTATCCTAGTTCCCGTTTTACACCCCGTAATTTTTGTACAAACCTACATTTTAATCCGATTTCGGTGGAACTTCACATGCGTGTACTTTAAAACAAAGAGAAAAAGAAAAATACTGTCCACATTAATTTCACAAAAACGCAAACCCCGTCTCCCTTTCTACCCCTTTTAATTACTGACAATTTTCTTTATATAAAGCTACAGTTTCTATCTGATTTTGTAAGAAACCTCTCTTCCCCCTTTCCGTCCCCTTAATCTATACAATGATACAGTTTCTAACCGATTCTGAAGGAAATTTGCACACGTATACTTTAAAATATACTGAACTATATTGTTTAAATTTGGTTGCAGAACCCAACCCCTCTTCCCTTATACTACCACCCCTCTTAATTTCAAATTTTCTTTATAGATACCCACAGTTTTTATCACACTTTGGTGGAACACTGCACATGTATACTTTAAAATAAAGAGAAACTTACTATCTACATTCTGTTTACAAAACACAACCGCTCACCCCCTTACCCCATTTAATTTTTGCAAGTGTTCTTTACACAAATCTACAGTTTTTATCTGGTTTTGATGGAACTTTGCACCTGTTTACTTTAAAAGAAAGAGAAAAATACTTTCCACACTAGGTTTACAAAAACCAAACTACTCTTCGCCTCTATGCCCCTTAATTGTTTTTTTTATACATACTTACAGTTTTTATTTGATATCGAAAGAAATTTACACACGTACACTTTAAATCAATCAGAAAAGACCGTCTGTATTTGGTATACAAAAGCCCAATCTCACCTCGTTCTGGAAGTTGTTGGGGTATATAAAGACAGAATTTTTAGGAAGTTCGCAAAATGAGAACTGCTGCGGCATATTTAAAATACAAAACATACTATAATAAAAATAAAATAATTGTTAAAAAAACCCATAAAAACCGCCTTCAAAAAAAGGACACTAAAAATTTTAAAATAATTTTACACCTTACTTAGAAGAACGTAAGTCTAAATGGACAATATTTTACAATACTGTCATTGACATTTTTACATTAATTATTTGTTTTTGGAGTCGGTGCCGGCCAAAGTAAGAAAAGCAAAAGATAAAACAACAATGAATAACAATAATACATAAAAATCATGTTACTACTTATCTACAATTAATGTTAGAAACATGTTTCAACAAAACTGAAACATACAATAATACGTCAATATTATACTAAATGTAAAGCGTTTACTGCATGATGGAGCCTACCAACTGACACTGTAGCGCCAGAGATATGCTTGGACGACCAACGAGGCTAAGCCACAGATTAAACTACTGTCTAATTTGCTTCCCTAAACTGTCTTCCGGATAACAATATCTGCCTCACTATATGCTGTAAAATATTTTGAATTTTTGTTCGTAATTCCCCGTTTCGTCTCTAACACCAAATGAAGTTCAGTAATTCGATCTTCGCGATGTGAAAGCTGGCACCGACTCCAAAAATAACTAATTAATGTAAAAATTGCTTATTTCGAATGTTATTAACATGCAAATTTCAGCGATTTTGTCAATCACTGAAGATCATCAAAACTCTAAGATACTTTCCGTTGTCGTAGAAAGCTGAAATTTGGTACACAGATAACATTTTACCCACATATTATAAAAAAGTCTGAAACTCATAAAGTTACATATTTCTATGCCTCACCTGCCCCTAACGTGAAATTACTTTCTACTCTAATAATTGTATATACCTCAGATTTTCATTGTAGAGTGAGCTTACTGAGTTTAACTAATGTGTTAAATTTTATTTCTTTCCAATTGCTTACTTTGGAAGTTAGTGAAATTCATAATATTATTTCGACCATGACACTCCGACATCAGAATTTCACTATACTTCCAGTAATCCAAGAAACAAGTAATTTCCTACACATACATGGTTTCATCCCTAAATCATAAGAAAAGTCTAATTAAGGTGTTTTCGTCCGTATTTATTTAATTGCAATCCCAACATGAGAAAATCTGTCAGATATTTGTGGGTCATTGCTTTGCTCCGTATGAAACTACATGCCTGAGATTTCTTCAATGCATAGAGTTCAGCAAGTTTAACTAACATATCAAATTTTACTTTGTTCCTATGCGCCATTCTGCATTGCTCAGCTGCGGCGTACACCCATTGTTTTCAACGAGTGGGACATTGTTGGTAACGTATACTGATGTCTTGAATTTTGAAATGTTATTACATTTGAGCGACGATCCAGACTAAGCGATCAACTTACAAAAATTTATGAGGTCCCAGAAAAACAATTATTGAAAAAAAGGCCAAGTCTCGTGCTTCTGTAGTGACAAAAAGTTATGATATGATCTTCTTCTGAAGCAAGTCTACGCTTTATCAGTGTGTATTCACTTCACTTCGTGAAACAGAATAGTTTCTCTCGGTATCATATAGATTTAATCTAAATTTTAAAAAAAATAAGGTGACTTGGCTGTAATAGATGTAATAATGTTTACTGAAATGGAAGGCTTAAGATATACTTGTCAAATTCGAAAAAGTGCGAGAGAAATCTTGGATTTTATATATTTGTAAATTTGATAAAGCAATGCATTTATATAAGTTTATTAAAACATGGCCAATTCACCAGAATTTGTTTATTCTAAATAAAATCTGTAACACGCTGTTTCACAAAGTGAATCAAAAGCACACTGTAAAGCGCATACTTGGCTCAGAAAAAGATCTCATAACTTTATGTCACTACACAAACACAAAACTTGGCATATTTTTACAAGAATTGTTTTTCTGGGATTTGGTACTATATATGTGTGTCTGACTGTGTATTTAGTGTAGTGTGTTGTTCATGTTCTACATGAACGTGAAAGAAATGGGAGCGTGAAACACGATGCCAGCCTATTCATACCCACTCATTCATTTGAGTAGCAAAGGTTATCATGTCAATGCGAAGACCGAATCGCCATCAGCAGGTAAGGATGTTCTTGCTCAATATACTCGGTGGGATGGTTTGCGAATTAAATCACGACATTTGGTAAATTTGATTACGAAACAAGTATCATCACACCTCCGACCTGAGGGGTAAGACTCAAACGAGGATGAAAATTTATTTCAGAATAAACTCACGTCATAGAGTACACACAGATATATATATATATATTCCCAACCATGTAAATGCACCGCTGGTCGTTTAAGTTCCCTGAAGAAATTCTGAACCCCCAGTCCCAATAAACTAGCCCCCAGCATACTAACTCAGTCACTGAGATGATGCAGCCATGTTACCATGCTGAAGAAGGAGTTTCCCAAAAAATTTGAGATATTTGTGTATTTATTTGTTTCATGACACCGATATGAATAATGTTCTCCTTCCCTTCTATCACTCGTGTTAGTAATTTAAAAAGCATACTTTCTTTAAAATGTAACATTTATAAGCACCGAGCCAGACGGGTGAATAGTATAGCTGAGCCTGGTATTCGGGAGGACGGGGGTTCAAATCCCCCTCCGGTCATCCTGACTTCGGTTTTCCATTGTTTCCCTCAATCACCACAGACGAATGCCTGGTAGGTTCCGTTAAAAGCCCTCGGCCGATCTCCTCCGCGTACCTTTCCCCTTCAATTATATTGTTTGAAAAGAGTCGCTGAGTTCCCAGACCAACACCTTCCTGCTCTTCCTTTGGAAGGAATGAAACATTAAAAAACTATTTTAAACCCTCCTCTTTTAGTAACTAAGCGGTGGTACATAATGGGAACTGCTGAAAGGGGTAAATTGCGAGTTGTCTCATATCACTCGTGATCCACTCTTACCACACAGCTAGTGCCTCTATTCGTACTTTTCTCACGAATTGAATCACCGTTGAAACTGGGTTCTGTGTTATTTAAATGTTGTACGCTTCGTTAACTACAATCATATCATAACGTAAGTACTATGGATCTTACTTCGTGTTATTTAATCTACCTTCACTATATTTTAAGTATATTTTTTAGACTCCAATAGCTTTAAGTACATTGTAAGGCTAACAGTTAAATCACAGAAGTATCTGGAATATATATATATATATATATATATATATATATATATATATATATATATATATATATACAGACGGGAAAAAAAAATCCCAACACCAAGAAAGACTTGTGTTAGATAAACGAAATTTGGTAGGCGTGTTTATACATCTGAAAGATGACATCGATTCAAATTTCGCGCTTCGCGCATAAGTGTGGCGCTAGTAGCGCTACTCAGAGCTTGCAAATCAGGTTTGCTTTAAATACGCGCTGTAAAGTTTGTGAACGTTATTTACCGCTGAGATTTGACATAGTGAGTTGATGTTAGCCAAGAATGCCTTTAAGAAGACGAAGAAGCCATTATCAACAGCTCACCGAGTTTGAACGAGGTCGTGTAATAGGGCTACGAGAAGGTGGATTTTCTTTTCGCGATATTGCAGAAAGACTTGGCCGGAATGTATCCACTGTGCATGATTGTTGGGTGCAGTGGTCAAGGGATGGTACTGCCTCAAGAAGACCGGGTTCCGGGAGGCCACGTGGCACTACTGAGAGGGAAGACCGCCGTATTCGGCGTACAGCTGTGGCGCATCGTACTGCGTCTGCGGCAGAAATTCGAGCTGCAGTTGGTACCACAGTGACACAACGAACTGTTAGAAATCGGTTACTTCAAGGACAGCTCCGAGCCAGGCGCCCTGTAGCGTGCATTCCACTGACTACAAGCCATCGCCGTTTGCGACTCCAGTGGTGTCAAGCCAGAGCTCATTGGAGGACGGAGTGGAGATCTGTTGTGTTTTCTGATGAAAGCAGGTTCTGCCTTGGTGCCAGTGATGGCCGAGTGTTGGTCAGAAGGAGGCCAGGGGAACGCCTGCAACCAAACTGTCTGCGGCCTAGACACACTGGACCTACACCTGGAGTCATGGTCTGGGGAGCAATTTCCTATGACAGCAGGAGCACTCTTGTGGTTATACCAAACACACTGACTGCAAATTTGTACGTCAGTCTGGTAATTCAACCTGTAGTGCTGCCATTCATGAACAGCATTCAAGGGGGAGTTTTTCAACAGGATAACGCTCGCCCTCATACCGCTGTTGTCTCGCAACGTGCTCTACAGAGTGTCGACATGTTACCTTGGCCTGCGAGATCACCAGATCTGTCTCCAATTGAACACGTATGGGATATCATTGGACGACAACTCCAGCATCATCCACAGCCAGCACTGACCGTCCCAGTATTGACAGCACAAGTACAACAAGCATGGAACTCCATACCACAAAGTGACATTCGAAACCTGTATGACACAATGCATTCACGTTTGCAGGCTTGCATTCAAAATTCTGGAGGTTACACCGGCTATTAATTTAACAGTATTTCACATTTGAAATGCATTTTCTTGAGCTTAAATTAACCTGTGATCTTGAAAATTTAATCAATTAAACATGTTAACTTGACAAATGCATTGTCCAAATTTCATTACTCTACAATAATTTTTTCTTGGTGTTGGGATTTTTTTTTCCGTCTGTGTATATATATATATATTCCCAACCTACGTTGGATTCTCAAGCAGTAGGGTTACGTTGCTGTTGCTTGTCACAGGTAGGACGGCCAGTTCCTTTCCTCCAAATAATAAGAATAAAAAAAAAATTTATTGTGATGATTGTTGCTAAGTGCTGGGTAATGTTTTGTATTATGTACCTACAATTGAATGTAAGAAAAATAACAGCAGAGTGCGTAACCAGGTGCAAACCCATTAGAGAATGTGATAATGCACGTCACAAAGCGAAAAAATCACCATCAACAGTGTTGTATGCTCTCACTCCCTACGTTTTTCCTAGCGGTTTGAGTTTTAACCCAGGCTTTAGTTACAAGACCTACCGTTTACTATCGAACACCACCACCCATCTATTCTGCTGGTCATGTTCCGAATGTTAAAAATGTTTTCCATCTCTCGGCCAGAACCAGCAATCCTCGTGTAGAACGACGGTGTCTCAGCCAATGTGGCAGCTATACCTAAAGAATACGTACTTATAATCTACCAATTTACTGCTGGTTTTCTTGCGTTTAAAACAATCTGTGTGTTTTTTCGCGGTCACTACCTAACTTAGGATTCTTGTTTAACTACAAAATCTAAAGGAAGTAATGTGACTGCGGAATTTCCTAGCGTAATGCTACAAAGTAATCTTATGTTAACGGATGAAGAACTGCTTTATGTATGGAGTATTTTTTTGAACGAAAAATATGCTTTGCACAGTCAAAATCCATTTGACGAAAATAAAGTATTGCAAGATTCATTGTGGAAAACAGTTATGCACTCCTTATTAACTTGTAGTCTCATAAGAGGTTGTTTTAGGGTTAAGCGAATGTTTCTCTCACAAATACTAACTTCAAACTGGCTTTTGGAATTATGAATAACATCAATCTCAAACTCAAATAAAAATACAAGCTGTAACCTACTATTCTGATTGGTTGTATAAATGCAAAAATTTAATTTTATCACTGAGAACAACTTTTTACGTACGAAATTTATTTCAGAAATGCATCATGGAGTGACCATTTTGAGCATCAGTGGAGAAACCATTTTATTTTAGAGATAGATGGCATGTAAGAATACACATTACAGATTATGAATACATTAAAAAAGTTAATCATTACTTCTATAATATGAATAAAATTTGATGAACTTTGGATTATTCTTAATGTAGGATGAATAATATAATGTCAAGATGCAAAAAAGTAAATGAAGCTATAATCTTGGGCTATCAATAGTATTTCCAACTAATATTGGCAGGTGGATATGGACGATTAGAAACTTGAGCAGATTGCAGGTGGCAGAGATGAACATTCGTATAGTTACAAAAACATATCGCAAGGTTAAGATCGGATCTGAAACTAAAGCACATAGAGAAATTTAAGTTTCATGCTCTAGAAGAAATGTATAAGAAGTAAAGGCCGCAATGGTTGTGTCATGTCATTAGAGTGGAGGAAAGAAGATTTCCGAAATTAACGCTCTTTTGCAATCCGTGGGGTGATGATAGAAAAGATGGATAGATCAGGTCAGAAGGGACGTAAAGGTCAAGGAAGTTGATTGGAGAAAAATAGTGGAGAATCCAGCAAAAATGGAAATGAATTCATAAGATAATCCGCAGAAGATGCAGGTAAGGATGATAAGCAAAGACTTAAATTTACCTCTTAGAGTGGCATAAAAATGGAAATGAATTCATAAGATAATCCGCAGAAGATGCAGGTAAGGATGATAAGCAATGACTTAAATTTACCTCTTAGAGTGGCATAGAAGAGTTCACACTTTAATTCTAATCTATGCAATGCAGACACAAAAATATTTGAACTATTTTTCTAATTATTTCAAAAGCGCTCAGTATCATAGCAATGCCATGTTTTAAGAATTAATACTCTGCTTCA
Organism: Vandiemenella viatica; assembly: GCA_031002005.1. Lineage (NCBI taxonomy): Eukaryota > Metazoa > Arthropoda > Insecta > Orthoptera > Morabidae > Vandiemenella > Vandiemenella viatica. The sequence continues at coordinate 194,818,783 of CM061920.1, forward strand.
CTGTCCTACATGTCGAAACGACGCTATTACGTTGAAAAGATAGTTTGCAGGCAGTTGGTATTTCTGCGTACAGTCGTGGGTCAGTAAGTTATCTTGGCCGACTCCTTGGCCTGTGCGGTTATCAGAGAGCAACATTCTCTACCCTACCGCACGGCCAGGCAGACTACTCTGGCATCTGCAGCGATGGCTCGCGCCACCACCTGCTGCGTCTTGCTCCTGTCACTGCTTCTCGTTCTGGCCGCCGTGGCGCTGGTGTCAGCAGGCGGAGAGCTCCCTAGCAGCATCAGCTGTCCGCTGGGTTACACCGAGCGAAAGGGCAGATGTGTCACCAGTGTTGTCAAGTAAGTGCCACATCGGTACTGAAAGTAACAGGAAATATTTGCTACTTGCAAGATGCGGTCTTTTTTTGTGTTAGAAATTTACTCTCAAAGTGTTTTGGCGTTAGGAAAAACTGAGTTCGGGAATTATAAAATTTATTACAAAATAAAAATATTTTAAATACTTTCTGGTAAACAAAATAGTGCTTTTGTAGTGGTTTTATTTCTCGTCATGCTCTTTAGAGTAGGGAAAGGATGGTGAACAAGGAGATCTATCGTGCCCTTAGTGACGCAACCACTGACACGTATTTAGAAAATCCTTGACCATAAAATTCACAGTAGGGATATAAAGACATTTCCAGTTGCTAAAATGCGAAGTAATTAATTGAACAACTAAAGCCAATGGCGCGTTAGTTTGTACTTAAGCATCTCATATCTGTAAAAGCTATGAGTATGGAAGGTGGATATTAATACATAGTGCATATTTTATTCATCGTTCGTTTTATTTATTTTTTATCCTCCTCCTCGTTTTACCGCACATTTATAAGTACTTTCTGTGTCTTCTTTGCAGTGCTTCCTCATTGTTTTTACTCTGCAACTAAAGCAATCACAACAGAAAAGAATATCCTTGTAACAAATTTGTAGCTACCGGTATGTAATAACTGAATACTTTTTTTGTTTACTTATTTCTGTTCAGTTTCAATACACTTTCTATTTTTTTTTTTTTTATAGAACACTAGCTTTTCTCTTGATCCAGTTTCATTTATCGCCTTTTCAAACATAGAAAATTATCACTCATATAAATATTTTAATAAATTCTGATGCTATACCAATAGTTAATACAAACCTGTATGCTCACACAATAGTGAAAATTCAGTACTTTCCTCCAGGTGTCATCCCCCTTCCCGCTACAGTTACCTGGTAACATGCTGGCGAACCTGGGGACCAGGACGCACGTTCAAGTATAAGTAAAAATAACCGACTTCACACGATACGATTTCGGGATATGAAACTGGTGTAATTAGCTGCTATGCCTACTGAGACACAGGATATCCTCATTAGATATAAATCGCAAACATTAGAACGTTTCCGTGATTTACATCTAACAATTACCTACAGTTTAGTTCTATAAATAAATTTACTTTAACATCTAACAAACTACCTCCAACCTTGCACTGATTAACAACTCACCTTTTTATATAGTACAAATTATTGTGTCCTAATGTAATTTTCGAAAAAAATTAACTGCATTTCTTTGTATCCTCTTACTCTTCCACCAAGATAACTATTATTTACTAGTGTAAGTTCGTCACGGGTCTAGAATAGTTCCAGTATTACGATGAAAGATTATGACAGGTTGATCTGATTTGGCCAAATATAAGCTTGACCTGTGTTTCAAGGTGAATAAATTCTCTTGAGCTTGCAGAACTCAGAAGCATTAATAGTAATACACAGGAACGATCGCGCTATCGTGTAACTGTTTCAAAGGTCATACACTCGAAAACTTGCTTAAATGCGAACTTGACTTGTATTTGACCCTTAAAGTTTACTCTGCAAAATTAAAAAAAAAATCCTTTTGCTTTGAAAGCATCACGCTGTTTATTATTGAGACTGGGCAAACACTCATAATGTAAACATTGGTCATAGTATTTGTGACGGCCAGAGAACGTAATACACATTCCATATTATGAAACAGTTGAGCAACTTCGCAGAAATTAGACGCCAGAATAGTCGAGTCGGTGACACATTTGGTCTGATGTCCACTTAAAACAATCTAATAACTCACATACAGCAAACATGAATAAAGACCAATAATGAAAGTGGTCAGTAAAATGCCTAAAAAGCAAATAAACCCTAATATATAAATTTTGGTCAAGCAACAACATTAGTGAATGGTGTAATTAAACTGAAATTTATCCTAAGGAAAATTGTTATTCGTGGTTACAGGAAATATCATGAGTAATTTAATTTTTTTAAAGTTTTTTATTTGCTTTAATTAGTGACATGTTACTGAAAAGCAGATCCGCGTTTTTTCAGCTGAAAAATTAATAAAAAATTTTTAAACTATGAAACGCTGTGAAATGCGAACTCGATGAAGGTTTAACAAATCGACGCGGCTCCACCCGGAGAACCAAGATATTATATTCGATGAACGTATTATGCCAATTAATTTGGTAGCAGTTTCTTAACTAATAAATTGTAAAGATAACCACGAATTTCTTCTAATGGTATCTCTGGTCGCTGTTTTGCGCGTGAAGGCTGACACGTGACAGGGTTCTCCAGCCAATAGCTATCGAGGTGAGTGGATGAGTGACCGCAGGAAATTATGCAGTAAAAATGTCTTAAACACTTATTTACTTCGGTAGCGGTACCCTTAAAAAGCGTTAGTTTTCTACCTAATGAGCTGAATCTTGTTGCCATTTGTATAATTCCATGTAAGCCCACGCAACTAGGTACCTTATCTGTATCTACCTTACTTTATATAGTATTATAAAACAGTGACACCGGCACACAACATTACATATAACTGTAAATCAACTAAAGAGTCTAACATTTAACAATGGTTCCAATGGGGTACTTTCTGCCATTACTTTTGCCAGTTTGCTTATTATCTTTCAAGAATTCTATCACCCATCAAGTGATAATACTAACAAATTCTGAATATTTTAAAAATATATGCATTCCTTAAAAAAAATTATATACAAACTTATAAACCAAACATACAGATACTCGTATTAACTGTAGAGTCCTCTAATACTATTGTTACGTACAAATTTAGGGATTCATTCTACCACTTAAAGATATTCAAAAATTATTCGTCGTAATCTTAATGTTCGTTTTATTTTTCAGGGTAGCTCCAACCAAGAAACCTACATGAGAGTGGGGTATCAGAGAATTAAGCATATTTTCAGTTTTACATAGCATTAAGCTAGACTAATTTTAAAACAGGATTATTGTGATATTAAATATGGTAATAAATCAATGTAATAAAGCTAATATTGATCATATGATGCTTCAGTAAAAGAAGTGTTTATTTCTTTCTACCTTTCAAAATAAGTACCTTTAGGTCTCTATCACATATTTATATTTATGTGCTTAATTCATCATGTGCACTAGTAAACACTATTTTCTTTAATGTAACAGATTAGTTATTAGAAAAAGTGAATAGAAAGCGGAAAATTGTTTGTCATTACAAATTTCGAAATATAAGGCCTCCCTGAAACTATCATAGAGTTTTTAGTAGGAGCCTTGGTGGTCACGAATATTTATGGTTAATTTTTATTAATTAATTACTAACATTAATACAGGGGATTTTAATTTTGTTTTATGAAGGAGTGAAAATATGGATTTTGGCAAAAATCTCGATGTTAGTTGGAATATATGAAAACTGTCACAATATGACATTTATTTTCTAATCATTGGCGATTACAACTCTGAGCGAATTTACCGTTATCATTAACACAAATTGGCAAAATCATAAAAGCAACGCTCAGAGGTACAATTAGCCGTCATGAGCTAGCAAACAATTGTGTATTTACTTTTAAATCCATCTCAGAATTAATATGCAAGAAATAATGATAATTTAAAACAATGTACAGTACAATACAAGTTATGATAACCTCAGACATGGCTATCATAATATTGTGACTTAACATTTCAAAAATCATGGGCCCCATGAATGAACAATATGCCATTAAAAAATAACTAGTTCTGGAAAATTACGCCTCTGTTCAGGTGTTTTTTCAGTTACAAAGTTAGAACATGGATCTATCCTCTCAAAGTCGCTTAAGGGTTCAGTTTCACGGAATGCACAATCAGATGGCTTGGTCGTAATAATTTACCATTGTAGTTCTGCGTCTGATGTCTGCGGTGTTCGGAGATGACCCACGGTATGTGAGACTTGTCTCACAAGGCGGCTACAGGCGCGTCCTAGTGGTAATGCGTATCATCGTATTACTGGCTGTGTCGCCGTGCGGAAGCCACTTCATTAAGCCGGCAGCGTCAGATTTCCGACACCAGGAGTTGGACTCAGCAGTTAGCGAGAAAAGCCAACTTTCGGAGTCCACCACAGAATAGACTAGTAAAGAATGAAGCTCCGAGGAAATTTCTGGCTCTGCCCCTTGCAGTCTCGAAGATCACATTTAACAGAAAATTCCCAGGATTTTAAGTTATATGCTCATTTGGATTGGATCTTCAGGTTGGCATCTAATGTCACGTGATATCCCAGATGTTTTATTTGCCCCGAATATATCGCAGAGGTTGGACATATTCGGCTAAGTGGGGGGACGACCCTGTGCTCAGGCGGCAGGCATTTCCCGCCAGGTGAGCGGCCTTGTTGAGCGCCCCAGGGAGCAGAATGTGTCTTCCGGCAAAACCCTTTATCCGCGACTTCCTGTCACCGTGGTTCGGGAAGGCCACGATTTGCTTCAAGCCTACACAGCTCAATAATTCTTTAATATTCGTTGCAACAAGATACACTGAATGTTCACCATTGCATTACAGTCCTCACTTGAAATCTTGTGTACTTTAGGAAATTAAAAAAAAAAAAAATATTTAAGTGGTCGCCCAAAAAAATATGTAAATTACTCTAACATTATGATTTATATAATAAAAAAATGCACATTAGAACGTGGCGACAGCGCGTCACGTTATAAATTGTCTCCATATTATGGCAAACGCCTAAGACGCATTTCCTCTTTTGTTTGGGGTAGTTTGAGAAACTTTTGATTTCGACCACAAATGACGACACGAAAATTTAGTGATATTCACTATCTGCTATCAAATACGAGATTCTTTTTTGTTGTATTCAATAAATTTATTTACCTTTGCAACACAGAACAAGGAACAGAACTTTTTATGCTTGAAATCAGGAATTTTAAGACCATCCTCGCTCTCAAAACAATTTACTACCATGTAGGCTAAAAGAATTGTCAAATTCTGAAAAAAATCAACAAATGATGCAGCAGTTTCGCGTTTTCCATTTTCTGTCGAAAATGTAGAATCCCAGAGTGGGCACGTTCAATACCTCTCATAATTTTTTTTTTCTGAATTCAAAAATAACTGATGTAAATTGTTTGTAATAAGATATATTATGGTTAAAAAAAATTACATACTTCGGAAGTAGGATTGAAAGTATAAATGATTTAAATCTATCAAATTTATGATATGACTCTATTGAAAGCATTCTTATCCTGGGTGAAAATATTATGAAGTACTGGTAAATTCGAAATTTTTATTACAGTAGAAAAATTAGTACCGTATTTTTCGTTACATTATCTTTATCCGCCCTGGTGAAGTAACAAAGCACAGATCGTATTTACCAATTGTTGTTTGTTCTGACCCTGCTATATCTCCCGATTAGGCAGAGGTTTCTGTAATTTTGTTTGTTAAAGTCTGTCTACTGGTGCGAGTTGTTGGAAAAATCAATAAAAATCTGTCTTTCTGTTATAACATTAATCTAAATGTTTGATGAACTTTCAGTTAATAAGTTAATTTACAGAAATTTACTTTAACAGACATCAGACATACACCGGAAAACAAATGATGACAAAATAATCAGACCCACAATGGGATTGACATTGTGGAGTTTCACTGAAATCTCAAAATATAAATACTGTACAAATTCATTATTTTATTCACGTCGGAGCATAAGTTTTCTTATCGTAGTAATATCCGTTTGTAAACGGTCAGTTGTACTGTCACCCTGATACAAAACACAGCAACATCATATCACAATTTTACGTCGGTGAGTATTTTACAGACTGTATTCACTATTCCTGAAACAATTCCATAATTACGCAACCGTTCCTTTCAGAAGCAGAACAGGCGTCAAATACAGAGAAAAAAAATAGCTTGCATCTCCAATCTGTGTGAGTTACTAAATACAAGAGAGTTGTTCAGATCCTGTGAAATAAGAAGTTACAACCTTAAAATGTTTTTGTTTACCACGTATTCGATCATAGAAGATTTGACAAATTTTCTGCAAAGTCATGGTTACTCCATGGTCAGTGTTTATTATTTTATTTATTTTTAGCCATTAAAGCTTTTTAGCTTCAAATACGTTTGTTATATACATGACCAATCAACATGAGAAACTTAGGTATTACGTGTAATACATTTCCGTAGGAAGTATAAACAGCTATAAGATCAATACTAATGTATCTTAATTCTTTCAGTATGATACTTAGAGCGTATATGTTTACAATCTCAGTCACACTTATGAAGATAAGACTGAAGCTCTCTACACAAACTGTAAACACGAAAATTTGTTTAGCCTGAAAGGACATTAAACAAAAACTTGCCTTAGTCAAATACTTATTTTCGGGACTTCGGTTTTGAGAAAAATTACAATCTATATGTTCTTTTTGTGACAGTTTCAAAGAAGAATACTGTTACCACTTAAGGTTTCTTTGTACACTTCCATAAAAGGTCGTAAAGATTGTAATAATAAGTAACTAATACAACTATACAAAAATAATGAAAGAAGAGTTATAATTAGCGGCAGAAAATAATTTTGAAAATATCATTTATACAGTAAGCTGTTCACTTTAAGTGGAGGTAACATTCAAGGCGTACATATATTAATTTTATTAATTATACCCCTGAACCTTTTCTCACGTGGTTTGAAGGCAAACTAATCTACTCTAATCAATTTTAATTGATTGTTAATTATGAATTACCATATTTAAGAGTCAAATAATACACAGTTGTAATTATAACTTTCATGTCAATCCGATCATTCGACTTATGTTTTCATGTTCAAACTGCCATTTCGTAAGCTGTTGTAAAATGGAATGCCGTAAGATTAGTCAGTTCTCTAACTCTAACTTTTACTTATATCACTCATTGATATTTGCCATGAAATAACTGATTATTGCCGAGTGAAACTCTTAAACACATTGGTGTAAAACGAGGATGCAGATCAAAGGCGGATAAATTGAATTCTTATTATATCTTAAACCTATAATCGTGGAACTTTTATGTAAACAGCAAATAGATCTTTTAAACTTACATTGCAATTCAAAATACTTTTTTGTATAGCCCAGTATATCGAAAAAGAAAAAAGATATAGTAAACTGGTAACAATGACTGTTTTTGATTTTAGATTCTTTGAATGAGACGAATGATACAAGTTACTTTTAAAACTGAATTTTTGTAAATAGACAGTGAATATCAACCATAAGAAAGCTTGGTAAAGTTCAAGTTCGACATCCTTATTGCCAGAGATTCTATTTTTTTTTTTTTAAGAACTCTGCCTCTTCTGTTGGCTTCTTTATGAATAAATTAGACCTACAAATTAATTTATAAGACAGAAGAGTTTACGTCGCATTTAACAAACATAAGACAAGCTTTATCAGTTGTGTACCATTAAATTGATAACAGCAAGTTTGTCTAATCCACTAGATTCGCAACTACGGAACCGTTTGACATGCATCGAATACATACCTGTTACCGGTTATTCCGCTAAGTGAGTTTTCAAATATCCGCCTGTTTATCATTTGGAATTCACGGAAGCCATTGCAGTGTTAGAGGGTGCTATTGAGCTAGGGCGCGATGGTCCGTCGTTGACTGTAGCAGCAGCCATCGTACTTCTGGATAGATTTCAAGGAGAACCTTGAGGCTGCCACAGAGGTGGATACATTATTACTCGCCTTGAATGCAGAAGACTGGTATAAAAACAGCGGTAAGTTATATTAAGTATGTACTTACTCTTTCTATAAAATTTCTGATCACTACGAGGTAATAGCTGATGATTACTGTTGTTAGGAATGTAAGATGGAATTGTGTTCCAGTTTACGTGATAAATTTTACTTTTATTTAGTTTTAAGGTTAAGCCAATAATACTGAGGTAATCAATAAACTGCTGAATTGTCGGTTATAAGTACTGTAATGAGCAAAATTATCAATTCATTACATAATTTTTTAACAAAAGTACGTGCGACGTAACAGCAAAATCATGGGCTCCTGTACTAGCAGATTCCAGTTCGCTCCCCTTATTCATGTGAAGCCTCCCGTAAATAATATCGACAGTGGTCAAGGGAAGCTTCACACAATAGACATTACGTTCCTATTCATTTGGCTCGCCTGCGTCAAGAAGTTAACAGCGGGAGGGAGGTCGTTGTTCTGAGTAAGGTCGGTGACTTTAGAAAGTGTAGAGGGAGAGACAGACGCCAAGTTTGGCGCGTATACAAAAGATTGGAGGACATGAACCGTGGGGGAGTTTAAAATGTACAAATAGATACTAAGTTCCAAATAACTGCAGCCAATGATATTTTTCTCTCTGCTTTCTGGTTTCGGCGGGTTCTGGAGAGTGGTCGACAAGGCAGATCGGCGGTGGTACTGACGCCTAACCAAGTGATATAAGTAGCCTACTGACATAATACAGGTAACTGTAGTGAGTGTGTTGGCCACAACTCCACAGTGTTTAGAGTTCCTTGTACGTGTTGCCGAAACATACAGTGCGTCGCAGTATCAACGTAAAGCTCTGAAAGTTGGAGTGTTTAGTTTGTGCTCCCGACGCATACAGTCCACGTATCACATTAATAGGGCATCGGTCTACACTGTGGGATGGCATTGTGGAACAGCGGTACAGCGGTGAAGTGATCACTCCATCAAATCGTAATATATGAAAAATATGCTTCCATTGCATTGTTTCATTTCGACCGAACTGAATACATCTGGCAGGACACCCTGCGCAGATAAGAATTATTCTCAGTGGCTCTTTGTTTTGATGACAATAAATCTTAACCCGACTTTTGTTTATTTGCAAATTTATGTATTTTAGAGATTTTGATTCATGATTTTTTATATGAAAATGATCAATAAATGTTAAATTGAGAAATCTGAAAATTATATATATTTTAATGTAGAAATTGAAGTTATCCTATCACAGAAAAATTAATGATTATCATTAATAATTAATCCCGTGTAGTAATATTTTATCGTTTTTTATTGGACATCTCTCGAATAGGAAAACTGAAATATTATACAGCACAATAATTTCAAGATTTTTTTTTTTTTTTTCAAAGTTTCAGTCACAATCGTATTGTTATAAAATCAGTGGAAGCATAAAATTGTTAATACCCGGAGCGGTCTGGTGGCTCAGTTGGTTTAGGCACGTGACTGGGGAACGGTAAGTCCATGGTTAGAATTACCTTTCACCTCGGGTAAATCTTTGCTCTGTTCGTGTGAAGTATGCGAGGACGCTCTTTCATTCGCCCGGATTGCACGTAAACCTATACCTGGTAGGATTATCAGGTTCTGTTAGGTTAGCCACAACAGAGACGCATGCGCGGAAAATCTAAACTCTGGCAACCTGCGGCCGAACTCTCCGATGGCTCCGGCTAACAATGCTATACGCCTTTTTTTGTTAATACGACTTTCGTTGTTACTGAAACTAACAATGTTAGTTAGTTAGTTTCAGTAACAATAAAGTCGTATATTAAGAATTCTATGCTTCCAATGATTTTATGAAAATACAGTAAAATTAATTCAGGTGTTAATCCTAAACTAGTTAATACTGATCGCGTTTCTGAATCGTAGTAAATTCCTATTCATAACCTATGAATCATCAGAATATAATAGCAGTTTTAATATTTAGTAATATCAGATGCTCATAGGTAAATGATTTACCATATTTCCTACAGTTAAAGACTAGAATTTGGAAATACGTTAAAAAAATTAAACTCTTTCTTATGATGATCATACTAAAGTTCTGACCTAAAAGACATTTAGCTATCAACCATTTAAGTTAGTGAATAACAATGCTAAAATGAATTATGTATGTAGCAGTTGTTAAGTCGAAAACATCATGTGTTTTTTAGGGAGAATCCGTAAAATACGTAGCTCCTTTTTAGCCTCCTGTGAATCCCCTCCCCTCTCCTCCCCTCCCTCCCCCACGTAGCCTGACGCAGCTTATGCCTATAACCCCCCCTTCCCCCCCTGGGATTACAAAATGTAAGTGGCTGTTTGTTCTCCTTCCATGGAGATTTCCAAGATCCAGCGGTTGAACGGCTCAACAGTTCGGTTATGCACACACAAGGGGGACTGTCCTTAAACCTGACTCCAGTCTGGCTACCTGGAATTTGCCGTCTCACTCGGCTGTAACAGCTAGCAAATCCTTCCTAGGGAGCGTCCACAAACCACTTAGCTCCATCTTGACCTCCTATGAACCCCCCTCTTCCTTCCCCCCACGTAGCACGTAGCCTTTTCCCCTGTTGATTCAAGAAGCCATTTTTGTAATGTTTTCTCTTGTCAGACTATCATAAATTACATACGGGGATAATTAAATGGCGGAAATAAATATTCACAAGCTTTTGTGTGTTCTGTATCTCATTTTAACCGTGAAAAATAATTTTAACGAAAAGCTACGTGGACTGGCTCGGAACCCCCCCCCCCCTCCTCCTCCACGTAGCCCAGCGTAGCTTTCCAGCCAACCCCTCCCCCACTCCTAGACCGAGCCACGTAGTTTATGCACACTCCCCTAATATTGATTGCATTAATATTATTAGTTAATAAAAATTGTGCAGGATGACCCGCTTTCGTTATTCAATTACTTGTTTAAAACAGTACCGCTATGTGCTACATACTGTCCATAATGATGATGATTTTGTTGATGTGATATTTCTGTAAGTAAAGCATGAACAAAAATATAGACGCCTGGATTGAGATTCGAAGCAACACATTACAGAATGTCAATGTCTAATCAAATTCCATCACATAGTATTTGTAAGATTCATTGACTCCTTTTTAGAAGTCTACGGTATCACAAGTCGACATTAGTCCACTGATGTAATCTGGAAATCCCTTCTGGAGTGCTATGTAATGATCTCGGGATATGAGTACTGACTTGAAGGAAACGTAGCATAATTGCCACATATGCTCCAGTAACGTATTGCCGAGTGTTGTGTGGGAGAATGCGGAGAGAGTTCATGGCAGAATTCCTTTCCGTTCCTTGCCTCCCATCATTTTCCGGCTCTACTGACCTGGGCGTCAAGGAGTCGATTAAAAAAATCTCTGTAATATCGTTCATACCTTTTGAGATTCCCTTTAAGTGTTTAATAAGTTGACTTCGATGAGCAGATCATCTCAGAAAGAATCATACTCTATACGATCATTTCCACTCTACAATAAATTGCAGCGTGCTATGGATGATTAGGAAAATGTCATCTCGAACAAATTAAAATGCTGCTTGTTTAATTTTTAAATTATAATGCTGCCAATTGATTAATCAGCCAAAAATGAGACAAATTAATGTTAGGAAGGAATAATAACTCGATTTATTCTGCAACTGTATTCATTAGCAAAATCAATATTTCAATATGCGTAACATTCCTTCTTAGATTGTTTACAGAAACAAATTACAGTCTGTATAATTCTTCCATACTAAGGAGCCTCAGACATACATGTGAGCATTTCGACGATTTGCGCCCGACTCTCTCTGTTACAACCACAACAGCCAAAGACTTTACTTAGTGATACTAAGGGAGCGTCCATAAACTACGCAACCCCATTTTGCCCTCCTCTGAATGCCCCCCCCCCTCCTCACGCAGCCTGACATGGCTTATGTCTCTACACAACAATCATACCCCCCTCCCCGTGTGCCACGTAGCTTTTTTCCCTATTGATTGTTTTCTCTTATCAGACTATCGTTAATTACATACGGATATAATTAAATAACGGAAATAAATATTCACATGTTGCTGTGTAATCTGTACCTTAATTTAATTGTGACAGATAATATGAATGAAAAGCTACGTGGCTTGGCTCTGAGTCCCCCCCCCCCCCCTCCTACCACGTAGCCCAGCGTAGCTATCAACACAACCCCACTCCCCTCCCCCACCACCCGACCAATCCTCGTAGTTTATGGACGCTCCCTTAGTAATCAGTATGGAATCTATTTGTAAATATTTTTGATAGACCTGTATTTCAATAGTTTTCCCAAAATAGTGAGAATTATGCAATGAGTCACGTATTCAAATAGGAAAAAATTTAACAAAGTTTTTTAGTTTACTTAGGAAAGCTTAGAGCTTTACAGATTTCTAAAATAAAATTTTTCGTTTTCTTAATAACTTTGTCAATCATATCCGTTCACGAATAAAGTTCTAGTAGTTTCAAGAACTATACCATTTGTGAAAAATAAGTTCTGTTTATATAGCTGTTGATTTTGGTTTCAGGATAAAAGATCACGACAGTAAAACCAAATAAATCGGTAACTAGCATCCAGCTGTCCTATATTAAATGAACTTTAAAAGAATTTTAGGAATTGCTTCAGCTAACGTAACAGTGTAACAAAATATTTTTTGATAATATAGTTGTTGAGATCTTTTTTTTTTTTTATGGAAAACGCCTCTAAATATGTCCTTCTGACACCATATAAGCATAAGTTATTTCCTCGTTTGATTTTCATCAAAATATTTAATGATGGAGGTAATATTAGATTTAGTATAAATTAAAAGCCTTAGCAGAGTTTTGCGAAACATATAGTAAAAAGTTTTGGGCTGTAAAAAGTATGGAAATAATATTAGTTCGAATTGAACTAATTCGCTTAAGACAACATATTTTAAGAACATCGCATCGTTTCACAGAACGTAAGAATGATTGAATCGTTTACATGAGCAAAGCAAAGTTGAGTATTTTTGAACTAAATATAAAACTGCTCTAACGGCATATAAAATTGAACACAGTGAGTAGTTTATAGAAATAAGCGTTCATAGTGCAGGATCTGTACTGAAAAATGCTACTAATAACTGCAGTGTGCCAACATTTTAGGCATAAAGGATTTATTAATCTACGTCTTCTCTCAGATGAACTTAAAGTGTCATTTTTGCTACACATATCTCGATCAGAAGGGCGAGTGACATGAATGAAAACACGACGTGGTGGCCAGCTTGTAGCATTATGCTCAGTTGCCAGATACCCCTACAATACACCTCGATAGTCGGGAGTACATCAGGCATCAAGACGATCCTCTAGCAGTGAAAGGATCATTGGGCTAACTGTGACGCAGAATTGAAACTACGTAGGTTAGTTTATTGCTTACATTTCTTTCGCTTTATAGATCTGTATATAATGCAGTCATTAATTATTTTTCGAATTAATTTAAGTAACACGAGGCCTTGCATTAGGGAGGACGCGGGTTCGAATCCCCATCCGGTCATCCCGATTTGCGTTTTCCTTGGTTTACCCAAGTCACTCCAGTCGAATGCCGGGATCCTTCATTAAAAAGGCCATGGCTGAATTCCTTCCCTTTCCTTTTCCCCAGTTCTTTCCCACCTCTAATGACCTCGACGTCGACGAGGTGTAAAACCATAAGTAAAAACAAAACAAAAAGTAACAGGAGTGTATACATGTATTATAGAGTAGAAACAGCGTTAACGACAATAGAAATTGAAGAAACCCGTTAAAAATAATAACGAAAATTTTCACCACCGAAATAATTAGTAATAGCTGATATTATCGTAAATTAATATGCAATTGACACGCTTAACATTACTAGCTATGGTTTCTCATTGTTCTGTGAACAGCAGCTATTGAACGTGGAATTTAAATCACAGAATGTCCTGTCGTAATTCACTCTCTCACACACTTTTTTTTTTTTTTTTTTTTTTTTAATTTATTTGTGGTAAGCCCGGTAATAACAGCGTCTTCCCGGAAGAGCGCTTGCACCATTGGTTTCTTATCTTCTGTACTACACGCGAGTCGGCGCGGATTCAATAACAAAATGCCAGTGGGCTTCCCAAGACAGCGTGCGATGGGCCGCCACTTTGTTATTGCCGTCGTGACTGCGTCACTGTTGTTGACTGCTTGTTCAGGGACCCAGATTGACAACAGTCCTGTTAACACTGAACCAAACATTCTGAAGTTACCTCAAAGTTGTCCAGATGGTTATGTATGGGATGGATATCAGTGCAGAAAGCTGATAAAAGCAGTTCAGGTAATGTCGTCAATAGAAAACGATCATAATATGTACTCAAAATACACAGAGCTCGAAATTCGAAGTCAGACTTGAGAACATAATTAAATCCGGAGTTTAATAATTTTTTAGGGGTTACTTAATAAAGTTATTGCGTTACTTTTCGAGAGTGAGTTAGCAATTTCTGTGTATTCCGTTCCTTGCCTCGAATATTAATGTATCTATTAGATATTAAAAAAAATAAAAAATACAGTGTTTCATTCCTAGAACGTAATGCAAATAACATTTAAAATGTTAGGGGCTCTTCAGTTACACAGTATATTGTGAATAAATGTAATTACGATTGTATTTTAAGTGTCAGTTTTATAGTCCTAAGTATCTTTTTCTTAGATTCTGTCTTGCGACGAATCATTATAGTTTACCGTCCCATCAAGTTGCTGTTTTCGTACTTGTATTTACAATATTTTAGACTATTACTACCACGTGTTTATCCTTCCATAGATCTTTCACTTTCGACTAACGATAGGCCTGAGATAGTTTGTTTACAATAATTTTAGTTACATAAATGAAACAACTTAAAAGTTAACGAAAGTAAATCCTCTGTGGTAGTAAGTCGTTTCAATTCAAATACATCAAATTTATAGCTGTACTAACCGACAGTTAAACACTGCAATGAGTTCATGAAACATCAACTAACATATAGCCCCATTCAGCGAACGTAAGTAATATAACTTAATTTAATTTAATTGCAATAGAGAACAGGCTCCGGTGGCAATTTCCCTACACCCCCATCTTCCCCCTATCCTGCACCCACCTACATTTGCCTTTTACAAATTTTATGATTAAACTCTTTCAACGTTTTCGGTAAATTATTCATCATTTCTCTTGGTAACTTATTCCAATCCCTGACACCCTTACCTAAAAAAGAGAATCTTCCCACACCCTTTTGCCTGAAATCGAGTACCAGCTTGTGGTCATGGTCATCTTTTCCCTTCCATGCACTACTTTTCATACCTACTCCAATATCTTGCATTGAAAGTATAACGAATAACAAATTTAATAATTATTGGTAGTAGTTTTAGGAGTATAAAATTATTCTTTTGTTTCATTTTCTTTAGTAATTCTAGCTACAATAAATTTATTTACAATGCGTAAACACTGCAATAGTTCTTACTCTAATTGATACATTTATAGAGCAGTTTTTATAAGAACACTCACTGAGTAATGATAGTGGGTAACTAACTAGATGTTTACACAATTTATTAAAAATATATTTTCTATTATTCATAGTTAATTTAAAAAAATAATATTTAGACATACCGGGATGATCAAATTGTGGTACATTTTTAATTCTGTAATTCTGTAAAAGGAATAATAAAATTTAAAGTGTTAATATGAGATCTTAAGAAAGTATGCAGTCTTATCTAGTTCCTCTTCTTCGTTGCAGTTAACTATTCCTGAGTGAGATGAGAAGGTATTAAGAAAATTCTTCCAGATATTCCAAGATGGATGAAACAGCACTATATTAAACTAAAGAATGTATGTGATTGGTGAGACAGTGTTAATAATAACAGAATGAAATTATTTATTTGATAGAACGGTGAAATGCTTCAAATAAGCAGATAGTTAAAACAAAATTCCATTGCTTTTTTTTGCTGTTGCTTATAAATGACTTAGGAATGTGTATTAGAAGGAGTAGAGCTGATAGAAATAATTATGAACCTGCTGAGCAACAATAACCATTTTTATATATGTTTTGTATGGTGTTTTTAACATGAAAAATCTGTTTTATTTGTTATGGCGTTATGTAATGTGATCATCATAGTTGCACGTTACACCATGCTTTTAAAACAATGTACATTGACTAAGTTGTTTGATAAATACTACCGTTTAAGCCTGTAAAAAATCTTTGTAATTAACAATTAACGAACTGAGAAATAACCAGCTGCCAACCTTCTTGCTATTTTGTGTGATCACATGCCAGTTATAACATCAATTGTACTGTATGAATGGAAAGTGGCTTGAATTGATTAACGCAACGAGTCCTCATGATACTGTAATCGTAAACGAACAGTGTAGGCGGAATATGCTTTTACTGTTAGTGATTCAATGCATCTACTTAGCGATATTGGTTTGTGATGTTTGGCTATGCTGTTGTATCACATGAAACACTATCCAGAGCTCGATAAATTCAGAAAAGGCCACAGGATGTAATCGGTGGCAGACAAGCGGTTAACAAGTGCAGAAGGTACTCCTCCATGGCCGTCACGAGGGATCAGCTTAGTGATTAGAGGAACATTACACCGACCAGCTGGACCAATTGTATATTCAATCTGGAGTAACAAGCACCCCTGCCAGTATACGGTGTTAGACATTTGGCCTCACGAACGATATGTCGGCTAATTAAGTCCGTCCGAGGGTATTGATAGGTATTTGGTTTCTTGAAGTAATTAGTCCAAAGAATCACATTCCAATTTGTTTATTTTTCCGTGCGCCTTACAATAACATTACACAAGCATCGGCTCCAAAGAAACTAAGCGCTAACATACAAACGTTCCGGCGATTCTAACCTTTAACTGACTTGCAACTCCTTCAAACTAAACCTTTCAAAACTAAAACTTGTCTCTGCCGTTCGGCTTACGATATCCCAAACTGGGATTTTAACATTCCTCGAAACACTTAACCCGACATAATTCCGATTTCACAAATCTGTAGCTGCTATTTTATCAGAAAGCAGATCCATTTTGGATAAATTCGTTCTCTATTTCTTGTGAAGGTTCACTATGGCGTATTATATTCCTTTTGGAAAAACGTGTGACAAAAATGCAGATGGACGTCTTGCAGAAGTGTATTTAAAGGTAAGTATAGACACGCAATACTAATATAATATTTCTAATTGCTTTCTGTATTAAACAATCCAATGCATTTCAATCTTAACGCCAATTCAAAGAGTTGTAAAACTATGCAGTAATGTAAAATCCAAAAGTATCATATATCAATGTCACTTTCTCGAAATAGGATAAAAATAATTTTCGGCTCTTTAGTGTTATATAGTCAACTGAAATTTTTAAGTTTCTTGCCACAAAAATAGAATGGCTATAAAAAATACAGATAACATTTAAACAAAACTGAAAGAGGTCCCGTTCCATAAATCGTTTTGAAAATGAAAAGGGTTGGAAATAAAATATGAATGAGATGAAAAAGGTGTTAAAATTTTTAATCAGTGATACTGTGGTAGTATAAATGCTAGTGTTAGAGTTATGTGTCTTCAATGAACGAGACGTATAGAAATGCTAACTTGTTGGTTTTATAATTTTTTATGTGACGTGGTTCGATTGTTATTTACTTACTTGAAACATCTGCCTACGATATCCACCATTAAGCAGAAATTTGGTAACGGTATTATTTATTGAAACAATATACACTTTGATTAGGGCTCAAAAATAAATAAGATATAAGTGATACGTATCACTTTCATTTACTGTAGCAGCGTTCAGCTAAATGATAATAAATTAGCAATTCAATTGGTAGGAATTTAGTGACGACAATTTAATTACCAACATGGAAAGTAGCAACATATTGCTATCACTTTTTAGCTGACGCGATTGCCTACTTGGTACAGATGCTGCTCAGTTGACTATTGAACTTTGTTACATGCACGGGGCCCTGGTGTCAGGAACAGTGCTGCGGTGGCTTTGTCCGGCTTGTTTGCACTCCAAATGTGAGCAGCTATGAAGGCAGCATCTTACCCGATCACGTTACGGCCTCGCGTCACCCGGTATGGCCATTCTAAGCAGTGAAAATTGACTGAAAAACAGCCGACGTGTATTAGAAGTACTTGTAGAATACAGGTAGGGTCTTCTCACATTTTGATTGATGATGTCGGCCGTCGGTTAATCACAATCTAACCAAGGCGTATCAGAGCTGCTTCTGATTCCGATCAGTCGGAAAGAAGTCATGTTTCATCACTATGGGCGATAACTAGGAACAGAATCACATTGCAAATGTTAAGTCAGACAAACATTACTTGAGTATTATGGTTATGCTCAAAAAACAGTACTAAACGTAGGTTGACTCGGTCTGTTGTAAAGAACGATACTAGTTATTACAATAGCCGCCACAGATTTTTTTTAAATAAGCGTTAAAACCGTTTTCATCATTTTATGCGGTCAAGTCATATTTACCTTACTACTCGCTACAAGGCGGCAAGGGATTATTATTTAAACTTTTTTTTTCTCCCACTTGTGAAACTCAATGAGTGTCATAGGTAGGTATTCTGTTCATGCGGTTAGCATCCACATGTCCTCTACAAAATGTTTGGCATTCTAGTTAAGGTTTTAAGTCAAATTCGTAACACTGCAAGATGATGAGAGGCCGCTGCATTTCCTGGCACTCGTTAATCGCTTTTCAGCTTGGTGATAGATTTGCTTCCGTTGGTTCAAAATAAGAGTAGAGAACTGCATCCTTGTAATGTCCCAGGATTCTAGCCTTCTGGCGCGGCGTATTTTCTTACCCTTAAATATGATTTTTTTTCCTTTTCAAATCAGTCCTAGCATGCTCGTTTACGCATATCGTTTAAGATGTACGTAGGATTTCAAAACCTGGCCGGTCCGTTCTAGATCTGTCCTTTTATAGTTACACGCAACTACTTCGAAAGATGTCAAAAACATTACTTGACATGATCTTCCGGATCTTGTCGTTAATTTTATCAATATTAACAACACTAACATAAGTTAATAAGCTAGAAAATATTTTGCGAAACAAGAGCGCGTCAGGATATTTTCAGTTTACACTCTGTCACTAAAACGTAAGTTCTTAAAAGAAAAAATAATCAAATTATGAATTTTTAAGGTTGTAAAATTGAATTTAATTTAAAAAAAACGATAAATTTAATCAGATTTATATGCTGTCTAGTGTATGACTTTCCATATTACACGTAGCTTGGCTTGCACGATATAATAGGGAAAATTATGCTGAGGCAGGCCTTTGAAACTATAAATTTTGAGTCTCCATTACCAGGATGGTGTATAAAATTTCATTACAATATTTCAAACTTGAAGATTTTAAGTAAAATTAAACGAATCATACAGTAAGTATTAAATGAAATACAAATAAGTAAACAGAATGGAATCAGCTGCGTACGATTTCACCAAACGATGATAACATTTACATGCACATCAAACGGAGGGATGTTATGAGTATAAAAATGTACAAAAAATCGAAAGTTGATTGGAAAAAAGGTTAATAAGTGTAAATTACTATACTCCACCGAAGTAGGAGAGTAGATTTCTTCCGAAGTAAGTACCATGAATTTAAAATACCCATATGAACAACAGCATTGTGTGCAACTTCCTGTTATTCGATTCGCATCTCACCGCAACTTCCACCGATAGTGGAAGTTACGGTTATCTTACATAATGGTTACTAAAAATCCTGTTTAGGAACCAATTTATAAATGGGAGTACAAACAAATGTGCGAAACAAGTAATTGGCCAATAGTGGAACGTGAGCAATGGCGAAAGGATAGTAAAGACTGACAGAGATTCGAAACTGTCAAAGGCGAAGACATATGAGAGGACCATAATCGTGATGAACATATATTGACAAGGTTTCATCATATATTTTCTTTTTGAGTTTCTACGAGTTTTATTGAATCATTTCGAATGACATCTGTGTGGAAGATTTTATGCTTTTTATCATTCCTGTGATCACGATTACTCGAGCTGTTACACTTAAACTGAACCAAGAGATATCAACAGTATACTAAGATATTAACTGTAAACTTTATTTACGGGCTCTTATTTAAGCTTTTCTTTTAACAAAGTTGTTTTCTGTAATTTATTTTCAAATATGTAATAGAACTCCATCAAATTCGATTATTTGTTAATATATTTTTCTTGTGGAATATTTTATAATGATCGGATGAAATGAAATTATAATATACTATAGTGGATGAAATTATGTTTCCTCTTAAGTTCTTGACAATAGCAAAATTCAGGTAACAACAAATCTCAATTTTTTGGATTTTCTGTAGTCGTCATATTAAAGACCAATAAACAGCTCTTTACAACAATATTAAACAGCACTCAAGGATTCGTTAACACACAGGATAATTGTCAAGCTTTTTTTTTCCTTCGAGATTTACTAATATTTATGGATCGCAGACTCGTGAAAACATACTGTGTCGTTTCTATGAAATTATTTAGTGCCTATTCGCATAGTTCGTATCTGGTATATGGAAAAGAGTTAGTGATATTATACAGACAATAAATTCCTGTTTTGTCCCCGCCTTTGTAAACAGACGCCTACCGAATCTCTGAGTCTTAACCAAACAGTGGAACAAAAATTATATAAAAACTTTCTATCGAAGTGCATACTATGACCGTACGGCGTAATTTCCTACTTTCCATGTATGATCATCTCCTTCTTATTTCACCCAGTTTTTTTCTCTTGTTTTGAAATTACCTTAAGATCTTCCAGTTTCAGTCAACTATGTCTGCGTAGACAACCTGCTCGGTAACATGCCTATAGAAAAAGCAACAAAATTTCCGCAAGGTTATATAAAACAGGTTTTACACAATTTACTGAACGTATACCCTGAAATTGCGTGTGATAAATCGAAATATTTACTCAATTTAATTTTAATTGCAATGGAGCGCCTGCTCCAGTGAAAATTCCCATCCACACTCAGTATACATATGCCCGCTGTTAATTTCAACTTTAAATTGTTTTAGCATTTTTGGTAAATTGTTCATCATTTCTCTTGGTAATTTGTTCCAATCCCTCAACTCCTTGCCTACAGGTAAAGAAAGAGTAACTGATAAAATGATTATAAAAAACTTACATCAGACGTCGTTTAAAATAAAAGAGTACGCAGAATGTCCTCCTACTAAAATAAACCAAGAATACCAATAAATGTAAAAGTTGAATGGGTCGCAGTTGTAACTAGATTAGGGTTGGCGTAGAAACTGTATGTGGTTAAACAAAGTAAGTAAAGATTGATTAAACACTCTTCATGCAGAGGTAAACCGTTATATCCTGTGTCCTGAAAGTATACCGGTTTAACCTTAGCCTCGGTGTCGTGCGAGGACAGAACTCCTGATAGCCGGCCTCGGTAGCGTAGGGGCTGGAGTGACAGCTCCACGTGCCAAAGGTCGCCGGTTCGAGTGCTGCCGAGGGCATGGCTGTTTAAGTGTTGTGTATGAATGTCGTGTGCGTGTTGTAGTTTCCTTGTGACCATACTTATTAGCAACAATATACTGGAAAGAGTCATTATAATCGCGTTGAGCTGGCTGTATGGCCTATGTAGCCGAATTTTTTTTTTAACTCCCATTTTGATTGATTGAGGAGATATGGAATCAATTTTATGGTTATGACGACAAAATGCCAACGACTAAAACTTCCGGTTCCGGTTGGCCCCTGGAGCGAAAAACAGGGTACGCCCTTTGAAGTGTGGTATTGTATCTGTCCTGTGTCGTCGGTAATGTTGTGAATATAAATACTTGAGGAATTATGTATGTACTCTCAAATAATTGTTGCAGCCACGAAAATAATTAAAAATTTGTTCAAAACATTGTGGAACTGGATGAATAGTTGTAAAAAACCATACATTTAAGTAATATTCAAGTCTTCTCATGCATTAGTTATGCCTGCAGTTCAACAAGGTACAGAGAAATGGATTATTCATATCACACAGTCCCGGATTTTCTTGTCATGTGTTTTTATTTGTTTCGTACTTTTAGACCTCTGTTCTAATAAACTTTTAAGTGTATCAGTTTTTTTACCTATTTGTAGCCCTTAATTTTTATTTTCCAAAACATAATCTGTACTATTATAAATCTGTAAGCAAGCTGCGTGTGTCTCTTTATTTGAACGTGACCCGCGCAAAACTAACGCAGCAATTAGTATGGTGTATTCAAAGTTTTAGAGCTAATGTTCCAAATAAAAATCTGCTGTAATCTGACTTATATGTACCGAATGAAGGAGGAAATAATATATTTATAGTTCGGTAACTATAATATACGGATCACAATGTATTTAAGATCTTCACTTCTTTCAGGAAAACTGACAATAAAATCACTCTCTTTTTTTTAGGATCATGCTTCGTTTCTTGACTTCGGCTGTTTATCTAATCTGTTATCCGAAATTTAAAGCATTAAAGTTAACGGAATATGTGACTCAAATGTATCAAGCGTCATTAATATATAATTTATTGTAAGTACAGTTGCCGTGATTATTAACAACTTTGACAGCTACAAACATTGTCTCTGGTTTGACATGTTTCTCATTTCTCGCTGAATGCCATACAATATTAATAAAAAACGCTAATGTGTGATATGGATGCGGAAATCGGTTTTTTCTCGAAGAAAGGTGCCTACAATAAACATTAACAGGTAACGGTTCGTATCTCTTAAATGCCAATATTCCGTAATAATACAGTAATATTTTCCTTTGTGACATTAATCAGAATTAATATTTTGAATTAACATATTTAGGAACCTAGGCTAGTTATCGAAAGATTTTGTTCCTTACTTCGATATTATCTTTGGCGTAAATAACATCAGTGGAGATGGTTGTTGTTCTGTACTACTAATTCCGTGCCGCATCTTAAACTTCCTGTGGCATCATGTCAAGGGTAGGTTTTTTGTTTTGTTTTTATATACACCTTTTATAGAGAGGCATGTATTAAAAAACGGGTATTGCAAATTATAAAGCAATAGCATTTCCAATTACCATTCTGGTCGAGGTAGCATATCAACCTAACTACATAATATTTTAGTCAATATATCTCGAGAACCAAGCGAGATATAAATTTTTTTTATTCTTTACTTTCGATTTTGTTTCGTAGAGTTTTATAAGAATCCATCATCAGATTGTGGCGCCAATTGACAGGACTACCAATTTCTACATATACAAAAAGACACGCGCGCGAAGCAGCGGGCAAATGCTAGTATTCTAATAAAATAAGGAAACACTGGAACATTAATATTGACCTTTACCTTGATCCCTCTAAAAGCAGTTGTGAACTTAAACGATATGCCTCCCACATTCAAAGAGAGTAAAGGATTTAATATGTACTATCTATTACCCACAACTTCATTCGTATGGGCTTAGAAATTTATTATTATAAGTAGATATAGTAAGCTGTACGTTACATAAAAGATGTCCCTAAAAAAACGGAATTTGGAAAACACAACAGGGAAACCATCACTATATCATTCTACCATTGAACCGGTCCCATGAAGAATTTCTTGTGGTACATATTTAAAAACAGTTAAGGGGGAGGCAAAAAACAGTAGTCTGCAGCTGCACATATCACATCTGTTCTATATTATGTAATTGGTTATGTCTCTGCATGAAATTTACGAACAGATCATACGCAAACTAACTGTGAGAGAAAGAAAGCCAGAGCGACCGATATAAGATTACAGACACTATCCCTCTGTCTATAACCATTCAGTTGACAGCATCTGTCTGTCTACCACAATTCAATTTTAAAAATTTCACGGAAACTCTTGATATAAACCCAGAAAACATTATCCAAACTTCTTCCTAATGATACATACTATTTACTTCCCAAATTTCATCACGATTCGTTTAGTTATGAAAACGTAACAAACATCAGAGACAGGATTACTTTCGCATTTACAATATTAGTGTAGATTAGTGTAGACTAGTGGGTATCCTGGTGTGTTTAAAAGCAAATTTTCCATTCGGCTGTAGTGGCTTGTTGCGAAAAAAACAACCACCCAACTTATGTTCACGCTTCACTCCTTGTGGGAAATCCACTACGATGATATATGCAGAGATGTCTACAGGAGAATCAATATCATTGAATGTTTAGGAAGAAGACTGCGTCACTAGGAACTTTCCAGTTTGACCTCGCCAGCACTCGTCATGCCTAGATATACAAGCCGAGGCCTGACGCGATGTTTGCCAGTGTATGTTAAGAGCCATGGGTCAACGCCGGTTGCTGCTGCTGCTGCTTCTGCTATCAGCTGTCCTGGTGGCTTCTCGGCCTGTCGAAGAAGAAACCACCACAGAGATGGACGAGCTTGAAGATAGGTCAATGATAAACGTGCCTATGCGGTGTAAAACTGGTAGCGTTTTGGTGGGAAGATCCTGCAGAAAGCTCATACAGAGGAAAGGTAACTTCTGAAATTGGTAAACATCTTTACAACTAACAACATAGACTTTCGCTACATCGATCAACATATCCTGTACAAATGACCAATAGGTTGGTCGTTTTTTTTTCTTCCTTTTTTCCCCCTGTATTATGTCTTAAAGTAATCCTTACATCTGCTATTGAGTGTAGAACGAAAAATATATAAATATATACTTCAAATCTCTAGTAAATAATGTCTTAGGTCAAATCACCGCTAAGAGGAACAACAACACACATTCTGAAAAGCTGATCAGAAGAAACATAAATCCATCAAGGTTGCATATGATATTAACTCATGCTTACAGTAATTTGTTACCTCTGAAGTTACATTCGTTTCTTTAATAGTATAAATAAATGTATCAATTTAAAAAAACGTATTCCTGCAATTTCTGACACAGTAGTTACGAGATGCAGTTAATTCTACATTAACTCATCGTTTTTTTGAAATGTTGCACTTGGACCCAGCTTTTTTAATTGTAAACTGAAAAGAATTTCTGTTAGATTCCTTTTTTTCTCAACAAAAAAAGAATAATGATTAGATATGAAACTAATACTTTAGTAAACTGTGTTATAGCAGAAAAATAACGAGTTTCAATGAAATTGTTTACATATATGTATGATTTTATGTTTTGAAAAATGGGTTTTAAATAGCACATAAGAGAAACAGAATCTCATTATTCTTTTAACGATGTTTATTATAAAGAACGACATCCATTGAATAATTTTTACGCGATTCTGGCATTATGTAATTAGGTTTTATTCATTATGAGTGAGCAAAAAGAAAGTGTACACAATCTGTTGCTATCTGGGGTGTAAGTAATTCATCTCCGTTAACTCTGACCCCAAACCAAAATATAAGTTTGTCCCTACCATAGTTTTTTCATTCTATTTATAAAGACATTTTACCTGCTTCAACTAATTTTGATGTCGACGTACTCCAAAGCGACGTAAATGTTTCGGTCAATCTCTTTTTGAAAATGATTTTAGATCGTAGAATGAAGCTGATGCACAGCGAACACATAAACTATAGCGGTGATTTGAGGTACGCTGACTGGTATATAGTAAACTGAATTTTTATATTGTTTAATGATAAATGAAGTTACTGTAATGTCCTTTTACATACAAAAATAAATTCATTTTACGGTTTTTCGCACGTAACAATAGAGTTATTGAACCAAACCAGTAGCATTTCCAGCACTCAGCTACATCACTTTAACAGTTTAATTACTGGGTTACTATTTTGATTGGAAGTTACCAGCACTAATCGAACAGTATAGCATTATTTTTTGGTTTATCATGATGATCAATATCTTCTACTGACAATCGATTCCACAGGGAGAGATAGCTTAGAAACTTTAGTAAACGACTTCATAGATACTTGAAACCTGAAGATGTATTGAGTCATTTCAAATCTACATTAAAATAATACTAATAAGCTACGATATTGCACAGTTGGAAGTCCATTCTGGTGGGACTAGGTGCATGTAATGAAACGCAGACGACGTAACTATGCAATATTAAACTAAACGTATTTAAAGTAAAAAATTGTTGTTTTTTTTTATCTCTCCATGAAAGATTGGAATTTAATATATAAGTGATTAGAAATTTTTATGCGTATTTACATTTATTTAAATCACACAAATTTGTCTATTTAATTTAAACTGAAGACAAAGCTGGGAATGAAAATTCAAGAATTGGACTTGGTGCAATTAATTTCTGCATTCTCTACCTGAAGAGGTGCTGTTGAATGGGTTACTGTCTGCCCTTTCGATTCTTAAGAGGTTTTTTGAATTGAGGCAAACCTTAAAATTTTCACCAGTTAATAATTACAGAGGACAAGTTATCACCCAACATAAAACAATTGATGACAATTTAAATGTTTACTCGGTTTCCTATCATATTTTGACAATCATCTTTAAAACTATAGCTGAAGGTGATTTAGGGGATCTGCTGAGAAACATGTAAGGTTCTGTTCATATGTGCCACGTAGTTTGGTTTGTAAATCATGAAATTTACAGATTGAAAATGAGCTTCCCAGAAATCTAATGGACTATTATGTGAAACACCTAACATTGCTGAACGCTAGTGTGAAACATCACTTTGGTGTGCCTAATTAATTCGACACCGATTAAATTTATAAGCGTTACAGGAGATGCAATGACCAGGTACGGATGCGCAGGACTAGAGTAGGAGTTTTAATGTTTCGATACAAAGTTTCGAAAATTATATTATTTGTGAATAAGAAACTCTCAAACGGATTGTTATATATATATATAAAAATAAAATAAAAAATCAAGTTGCGAGTGGATATGTTGTAAATAAAGGTTCTTAATACCTGGCACCTTAAGAAAACGAGGTACACAATGAAATAACTTTCAGTATTGCAGCACGCCCGTTTTTAACATAATGTAAACTGCCATTTGCTGTGATCGTTTCCTGTAAATAATCAAACTAGCTAGTGACCACGACTTCGTAAACAATTTTGATTGACAGCTACCGATACGTAACCACCATAGTACACGATAGGAGGCTCGATGCTACTACCACACAGAAACACCAGTGATATGCGCTATGTAGTTGTGGCAGCAATGTGAAATATACGGACACATATGCCTTTGGTCAAAACACGAAAATATCCTTGATCGACCAATTTCAACTACCATATCTCCCACACCCACACAGTTACTGACATTAGGCCAACGTTGTGCACGATCGGTGACTCTATGCTACTAATACACACAAACACCAGTGATCTGCGCCAGTTAATTTTGGCTGAAAAGTAGTACGTAGGGACACATACGTCTTTGGTGGAAATATGAAAATGCCCCAGGTCGATCAATTTAAACCACCATATCTCCCACACCCTCTTATCTACCGACATCTAATCACCATAGTGCACGATGGGACACTAGATGCCACTACCAATCACAAACAACAATGATCTGTGCTATGTATTGTGGCAGGAAAGAGAAGTATATGGACACACATGCCTTTGATCGAAGTACGGAAATATCCTTGATCGACCACTTTCAATCACCGTATCTCCCACACTCGGACAGCTATCGGCGACTCTATGCTACTATCACACACAAACACCAGTAATCTGCGCTAGATAGTTTTGGCTGAAATGTGGTATATAGGGACACATACGTCTTTGATCGAAATATGAAAGTGTCCCAGGCCAACCACTTTCATCCACCATATCTCCCACACCCCCATAGCTAGCAACATCTAACCACCATAGTGCACGATGGAAGACTCGATGCTACTACCACACACAAACAACAATGGTCTGTGCTCTGTATTGTGGCAGGAAAGAGAAGTATATGGACACACAGGTTTTTGGTCGAAATATGAAAAAGCCCGACATTGACCACTTTTAACCACAATACAGAATATCCCTCACCTCCGCAGCTATCGGCATTCGGCCAACGTTGTGCACAATAGGAAACTCCATGGTACTACCACATACAAACACCAGTGATCTGTGCTTTTTTTTTTTTTATTTTCTTTTTAAGCGTTCTGGCGCACTTCACATCACACAGCTATCTGTGCTATATGTAAAGGTTGGGTTAAGGTCCTTTGAAAATCCTAGATCGGGATTGGATCGGGGGACTTTTCGATCTCCGGTCTGACGGCTTGACCACTGAACCACCTGGTAGTGACTGTATGTAACAAGTCCGGGTTACATTCACGAATTCCGTAGTTATATGCTTAATCCGTTGACAGCTCTCTACCTGTAAGACACCGGAAATTATATTTAAGCTATGGTCGCCATGCTGTTTAAACTTCCGCCAAAGCTCTTTATGTATCTTGGGTCTTGATATTGCTGCAATTAAGAGAGGCAGGTTCACTCGATTTTGAGAAATTATAAGTCAAATGTTTTAATAACTTGCATTTATTTGACTTCTGATCCGTGTTCATCGAAACTGCCATTCAAAGATTAAACAAAGCACAATTTACTTAAATGATATCTTGGATAAAACAGCAGATTATTGAGTTACTACAACAATTAATAGTGAGAATCTGAAAGTGTAAGTCACCTTATGAATAATGTTGCAGCAACTAAGTTGGGTGCCGAAAGGCATCAGTAAATATCGAGTGACAGAATATTTGTTCCTCGCATTGGTGAGAACTTCCCCGTCGAGCCAGTCAGATTTTGATTTTCCGTGGCTTTCCAAAACCATTCAAAGTGAATGCCGGGATAGTTACTTAAGGTAATTGCCAGATTCCTGCCGATTTCATGCCCCCAGTCCTTTCCCGCCTCTGATGACAACATCAACAGGGAGTAAGGCCAAAAAAAAAATATATAAATAAAATATAAAAAAATTGGGATCCATCACGTTTCTCAACAATGCTTAGATCTGGTTTCTTGTCAGTCAAAACATTATTGACACATTACATAACAACCTGTCAACTATTTTTTTTTTTTTTTTTTTTTTTTTTTTAAGTCGGCCTCCTCCACCCCTTACAGCCGTCCTTTCGCTCTCCATTACTGCCTTCTTCGGCTTGGCTTCTCCGCCATTTATATTTATAACTTAAATATTTTCCTGTTTCCCAGGCTTTGGGTTTGCCGTTACCGTCTTTTTTTTTTAATTTTTTTAATCTTCTCCTGATGTGTTGTTAAGTGATCATAGAAGGACTTTGGCATTTACTCGCACGCCATTGTCTGAAAAAACAAAAATTAAAATTTTCACGTATCCAACGTTCTTATTTAGCCGTCACATTATTGGTTAATTTTTTTTTTTATGTTTTTTATTTATTTTTTTAAAAAAAATTTTATTATTTTTTTTATTTTATTTTTTTTTTTTTATTTATTTTTTTTTCCAGAAGTCTCAAGTTCTGAAATTTTTTACTTTTTAATTTGATGGTCTTTTTATTTTTTGCTATTTCGTCCAGATAGCTTCCAAATTTTGTTTTGTATTTCGTCGTTTTCTTTAAACTCCAAACTTTAATTTTCAAGGTTGATAAATACTCTTCTAAGTTCTGGGATGTCTTCTGCAGTATATCCTGCATTGCGTGTCCTAAAATCCATATTAGACTGTTATGTTTCTCTATAGGTATAATCTTGAAATCCGGCTTTGTTAGGATATTGGTGAGTATTTTCCTGGGCGGTTTTTGCATCATGCTTGCCACTAAATGTTTTGTCCGCGTCCAGATTGTTTGCGCTCTTCCGCAAGAGATTCGGTGTACTAGCGTATCTGTGTTGCCGCAAGTGTCACATCTATCTGTTGGCTTGAGGTGAATACGGTGTAGCTTCTCATTGGTGGCCAGGGTCTCGTTGGCTACTTTGTACCAAAGAGCTTGAGTCTCGGACGGAATTGTTTTGTTGAAAATGTTTGCCCACACGTTTTTCCAGTTGATTTCCGGGTATTTAGTTTCTATTATATTTCCCCGTTTATGGGCCATCATACATGCGTAAATCTCTTTTGTTGTCTTGGGAAAGTTGTTCTTTCTTGTCTCCATGATATAGCTGCTTTCGATGAAGTACAGCCTAAAATGGTAAAGGGAATTATTGATATGGGCAATCCCTACCGGTGCCGTTGTACTCACCGGTTTGTAATGTTCCAATAATTGTGCCGTTATTGTTTCCTTGTTTTCAGATACTTTCCTCATTGCCTGTATGAAGATCGCATTTGCTTTGGTTCTTGCATCCATTAAACCTAAACCTCCTCTTGCTTTTGGCAGGGTTAGCGTCTGGAAGTTGACTTTGAATATGTCACCTTGGCTCAAGAACCAGGCTACTGCCCTCTGAACGCTTTGTATTATCCCTTTCGGTGCAGGGAGCACTTGGGCAACATAGTTTAATTTGCCAAGGACCGCCAGATTTATTAAATTTGCTTTCTGTATTTTGTTGATCCGTCTGGTTTTGTGCAGTTGCAGAATGGCCCTTGTGCTGTTTAACACTTCTCGCCAATTGATTACACTCATTTTGAGTGGATTGGTTTCTAGCCACACACCTAAGGCCTTGTGTTTGCTCATTTGTTTGAATCCATAAGTATTTACAAGATTTTGAGGTCCTGATCCAATGTAAAGTATGCCTGATTTGTCCATGTTGACTGTGGCGCCACTTTCAGGGCCATAAATCTTTATCTGGTTATTAATTGTTACTAGGTCGTCATTGTCGGTTACGTAGAACCCAATATCGTCTGCATAAGCTCTTGTAGTGTATCTTCTACCTTGGAACGTTATACCCTTTGTCAAGGAGTGGATGCTCCGTAGTAAGGGTTCCGTGTATATGGCGAACAAGACCATTGAGAGGGGGCAGCCTTGTCTCAGCCCTCGGCCCATACGAAAGTTTTTTGAGATGAATCCGTTTACTAATACACTTGTGGTAGCACCGTTGGTTAGTTTCTTGATTACTGATACGAAGCTTGTTCCCATGCCCATTCTCCTCATGGTATTGTATAAGAACTGGTGTTCGACACGATCGTATGCTTTGTCGAAATCTAGGAAGAGAATTCCCGCTTTTAGCTTCAGGTTGTCTGCCAAGGAGATGATATCTCTATGTTCCAAGATTGCATGTTGGATCCCGCGATTAGGGATCGGACCCGCTTGGTACGGGCCAAGAATTTTGGTGAGTAATGGTGTTATTCTTCGTTTCAGGATACGAGTCAAAATCTTGAAGTCGGAGTTCAGTAGCGTTATGGGTCTTAACTTTCTGATATTCTTCGTGTGTGGTGTTTTTGGGATGAGAATTATTATGCCTTCCGTGAAGGCTTCAGGCAATCGTTCAATCTGCCATATTTCATTGAATATATCGACCATCTTGTGGGATATGATGTTCCAGAAAGCTCTATAAAATTCCAGGGGAAGACCGTCTTTACCGGGAGATTTTCTAGTTTTCCCAGCCATGAGGGACAACTTTGCTTCTTCTAGTGTGATGTCTCTGGTAATCTCTCTTCGCTCGTTGTCGTCCATGTATTCATTTATGTGGTTTAGGGTGGAGTCCCTGTTATCTCCGGTTGTGGTGGAGGCTCTGTAAAAGGATGAAAAATGGTTCCAGATCATTGCGGGAATTTCCTTTTGGTTGGTTGTTCTGACTCCATCTTCCGCAGTTATGTTTGATAAGTACTGGGAGTTTCTTCTTTTTGTCGCCCTAATCAGATGGTATAGCGATGCCTTCTCTTTCTCTACTAAGTCCACGCTATCGGTGTTGACTAAAAGGGATTCCATTCTTGATGCTTGGTATTTGTTAATTTTGGCTTTATACTTTTTAATCAGTACGTGGTCGTGGATGGTGTGCACGTCTTTTTTGTACAGGTCCTTCAGACATCTGTAGTAAAATTCCATGGTATTGTTTGTCCAGTGATGTTTTACGTGTGAGTAGGCGATAATAGCTTTTCTTATTCTTGGTTTCGCATGGGTTATCCACCAGCTTAAATTTGAGCTATACTTGTGGCAGTTTCTGACACTTGAAAACCAGGTGGTGATGACGCTTTCCTTACATTCAGCATCGCGAAGAAGCGAAACGTTCATCTTCCAATATCCTTTACCTCTCTGAATATTAATTGGGTCGCACTTAATTCTGCATATGTACGCACAGTGATCGGAGAAGCTTAAGGGTACTATTTCATCGCTACTAACTGCTGGGTCTAGAGTGTTAGATACGTAAATTCTATCAAGTCTGCTTTTTGATGTCGGGGTCATGTGTGTGTGACTAGTTTGGTTTCCGTGCAATGCCCGAAACGTGTCCTTGAGGCCTAATCCTTCGACCATTTTTGCTAATTCTTGACAGATGTTAGGATTTGGTCTTGGTCGCTTCGGTCAATTACACAGTTAAAGTCACCGCCAATTACAAGTCTGGTCGGTTTCTTGCGTAATAAGTAAGGTATATCACTTTTGAAGAATTCCGCTCTCTCCTGTTTTTTATTAGTGCCTGAGGGTGCATATAAATTGACGATGCATATGTCCTTGATGTATACTGCTATACCCCTTCCGGATGTTAAAATTTCCGGGTTTGTGTAGGACAGTCCTTCCTTGATTATTATTGCAGTTCCGGTTTTGCAGTGGGAGTCTAAATTGGTTATGGTTTCGTAACCGAAGAGTTCAAACTCCCTGATTATCACTTCTTGCATGAGTGCGACGTCTATTTGATTTTGGATAAGAAATTGTTGCAAGGCATAAAACTTTGTTTTAGCTGTTATACGATTGATGTTAATCGTTGTTAGTGTCAAGACTTGATTCATTGTGATGGTGCTTGGCCTTGGTTGTCCGCCAATCAATTAGTGTCCGACAGCAGCTGTTCCATACGTCAAGTCTGTTCTATACCGTTAAGTTTCCTGTTTACGGTCTCCAGGTGTTTGTTTCCTTGTGAGTTCGTCGCTGCGATTTATGTTCAGGAAGTCTGCCTGACATCCTCTATGTCTTCGTTATGATCGTTGTCTGCCCAACTAAAGGACATACCTTCTGTCTCCGTACCTGTTTCTCGGTGTCTGACTGAGTTTGGATTTAACTCTGCATTAAATGTTGGCCGGCTCTTCCCGATTTGTTGCTTTTTGAGCTTTTTACCAGTGCCTTTAGCATCGTCTGTATTTTCTCTTTCAGTGGAAGTTTCTCTAGTTTGTTTACTTTTCGTCTCTGGTTGTTTTCTTGCACGACGTTTCTTACTGGGTTTGGGCTTAGCTGGTTTCGTCCACTCGGTTTCTTCTGCTGTCGTCGTTTCGTCCTTCTCGTCGGCCGACTCCCTGTTATCGTCGGTTTCTGCCGTATTTTTCAACGATTCAACATTTCTCTTCTGTTTTGTCTCTTCCATGTTTGTTATTGTCTTTTCTATCAAGTCTCCTTCTTGTTTTCTTGGTAAGTTTTTCGCTTTTGTGTTCATGGTTTTGGATACCTCGTCGCACCTTGTTTCTTCAGTGTTCCTTATGTCGTCATTTTGTTGTTCCCTCGTTTCTCTTCTTGTTTTCGTCTCCGTGTTCCCACTGTCCGTTATCGTCAGTGGTGGAAACTGCTGCTGATCTTCCAGTGGCATTTCTTCATCTTGTTTCGGTGTTCCTGTTCGTCTGAGGTAGGTTAGCGGTAGTACTGTAGGTTGTATGCGGGGGCAGTTTGCTCTGATATGTTGTATTGAATTGCATAGAGCGCAAGTTCTGGGCTGGCCGTCGTATACAACCAGTGCTCTGAAACCGCATACATTGATGTATGATGGTATGTGTTTCGTTATCTCCATTTTTACTAGCCGCACTCCATTTGCTTTCTTAAACCTGATATTGCCTCCCCATTTGTCTTCTACGATCTCTTCCACGTTGCCGAACGGTTTTATTGCTTGTAGAATGGCTTCATTAGATATTTCAAAGGGAAGATTTAACACTCTTATCTGTCTTTTTCCCATTCCTGCGTTCGTTACTTGAACATTGCTTACGTTTCCATCGGCATGATGGAATTTTAGGTTCCCGGTATTTGATTCCATTACACTAACACAATGTTCCTCGCTTATCATTTTAACAAAAACGCAGTTCTGGAACGAGTCTAGTTGTATTCCAAGTATTTCTTCGTCAATTAGCTTTACTTTATCAAACAACCACTCATGTATTTCATAGGCCGATGGTCTTACGTATGCTCGATCGAATGTGAATTTCACTGTGTTTTTCTTGTTATGGCGGTGGAAGCCATCTCTTACCTTTTACTGCAGAATCGCCTAAATGCGGCTGCGTTGATGGGTTTTCAATAGCTCACACACAAACTTCACACTAACACTGTTATAATAGCTGCGGCGTTAACGGAAGTTGCTGACAGCACGTCCGCGTCTGATCGCCGCTGAACGCGGAATGTGCTAAATAGTGGTGGCTGAAATGTGAAATATAGGGCAACACACGTCTATTTTTTTATACATATAATATTTGACGTCAAAAGACTTATAGGATGACTGGTTTAACATTTCTTTAAATAGCTTACGAATAGTATAAAGAGGCAGATTTTTAATCTTTAGTTCCATTAAAAATAAAAAACACGGCTGAACCGAATAATCTTATATAAAATATTAAACTTCTTGTGCCGGTTTTAGGAAAAGATGGTAAACGTCACCCTCCATCTGAACAGTACTTTTAATAAAAAGCACATATATCAACAAAAATGAGTGATTGCCACACAGAAGTAAGCGCATTGAGATTGAAATTATCCCATAAATAAATGATTCCATAATTATTAATTTTTTATTACTATTTATATTTGAAATTTTTAAAATATATTTCTTTCAAGACTCATTTTCGTCTTCGTATATCGTCGTATGCAGAACCATTGATGCGGGATAAGCTGAAACTGAAAGTGGGTTATTTGCTTAGTACTTCACGCCTCGTCATCATCGAGGTAATTAGAGGCGGACAAGATCGAGCACAAGAAATGGGAAGGAATTTGGCCATAGTTATTAAATTTGCCTGGATTTATCTGCGAAAACTACAGAAAATCGAATTCTGGATGATCGGACTGGCGACACAAACCACGTCTTTTGAATGTCAGGCCTAATCGTTACAGCTCACCATTGGGCTCGGTACGACGTAGAGCATCGTTGTTGAGAAACTGTTAGTGCCTCATTTCGAGAAACTTTAGGATGGATATGTTAACATGAATTCCACTAGATTTATCCAGAATTTCAGTCACTACTGCTACTGCCTTGCCGAAAACTTCAGTGCTTTACTGACGAACAAACTCGAATTTCCAAGTGTATAACGAAATATTGTTGTATTTTCAAACATTCAGAAATTCTAGATGTCAGACACTGAAACAGAATATGTAATTTTATTTTAACAATAAATATATTTGGTGGGCCTGAAGATATAGTTCGAAAATGATTCATTACTAAACAAAAATCTGAACTAAAAATATGACTTAACAGTTTACACACATTATATCACTTTGTAGAACAGAGCGAATATCCTATCTCTGACGTAGTAATTGCCTTCACAGTGAATCTTAATATTGATTTTCAGTTAGTGATTCAGGCATAGCGATATGTAAGCAGTTTACACGGGAACGGTGAATAAATCATCCTCGTCAGAAGAATTTCTGTCTACCTGGTACGCTTCTTAGAAAGAAGATATTCCACTCACGCGGGAGCCTCAAAGAAATAGCTTCTCTAGCACCGGAATGTTTATTAGTCTTCTGAGAAGAGTCATAAAGGCACAACTCTAAACGCCAGCAGTGATTCTTTATTATCTAGCTGGCACGCTGCCCTTGACGTCTGACTCCTGGTGACACGTGACATCTATACTTCGTCAGTATACAGATAAGCTCGGATGTTGTTGTTCAATTAAGTGATGTCTAGAAAATGATCAACCGAAATATAAGCTCTGAACACCAGATATAAAAATACCAATAACACAGAGTTGTTTCCTTTCTGTTGCATTTCTGTTCTTATTTCATGCAGTCCTCAAATTATTCCTATGCTGAGCCAGTATATTCGTTTCAAAATAGCCATTACAGACTACGTCTTTAGATACCTGTTTAGTGTATTATAATCTTTGAATAACTCGTCAGTTATTTCTTTTGATTGTTCAATCCACTAATAAATTCACGAAATGTTAAAATATGTCCTACCATACCGTTTAGTTTTTCAGTGAAAGTCTCCACTACTTTTCATGAATCTTTTCCAAAAACACGTTAATTTCGTACATGTCAGTTACTTTTCTGCTATAGAACCAAGTTTCAGATGCCTAAATTTTCTTTGTTTCTGGTATTCCTAATGTCTAGGATTCTCCATGAATAGCGACCCCCATGCTCAAAATTTTAGAACATTCGCTGTAAGTCGTAAGTCATTGTTTTGGAACTCAAGGCCATACGTATGGCTACTTCCATTCGGCTTTTGAGTTCATTAATGATTTAACCATTACTTTATAAATAAAAAAAATCTGTTATTTCTGTTATTATTTTTATATTTAACCTTCTGTTACTAATATCATTGCAGTTTAACGACAACATCAAAATATCTTTATATTGTTTTAAGTAAAATCATTTTATTTTCTGTATGGTAAATTAGAAACTTCGTAAAATAAGAAAAAATATGGTGGTAACTATTTTTCATATACCTGGAATTGTATACGTTCTAATTTTCTAAACCCAGATGTGTAGGTTTTAGCTGTGACTTGTTCAGTGGGATATTTTTTTTAGAAGTGAACGTATGAAATTATATTCGTTTTCGATTATATTCATCGATGTCATCGGTAAAACATATACCGGTATGTATGTTGAATCATTTCAGAATTATTTGCAATAAATTAGTGCTCTTTCCATTGTACATATATATACGTTAAGGTATTAAAGTAAACTTGAAATTTTATATAATTTTATTCTAATACTTCCATCTCCTAAATGAGACGTTTAACTTACAACATACGGTCAAACTATGAAACCGTGGTAATTTGGTAAGGACACCATTTAAATTCGACTTTCGGTGAAAAATAAGTGATCCCCTTTTTATTAAACTTTAATTGGCATATTTTTAAGACATTCAGCAGTAATATAGGAGAATTCATATAAAATTAGTTCTTTAGTCAGTTGTTATTCGTCATTTCTTGTGGAATAACTGTTTTTATAGTTATTATACGCAAACAACAGTAATAATAATATAATAATCATTCATACGACATGAATAATAATAATAATACATTATTCTTGTCAATAATCCCGTATTTATGTATCAAAGCGAATATTGTGTGTCGTTTTGGAGAAAACACTGCTCAACTGATAACAATGTATACGGTTGTTACATTCATTTTGCTGCTCTGTATGTTTTGAATCCATTTATAGTCCATTATTTATTTCCCAACCATAAATATTGCCAGAAATAGTGAGTATTTTTTGTAAGTAATAATAGGAGGATAGAAACAGACTACTTTTAATCACTATGGCATGTACGGCTACAGAACAATTTATGAGTCCAGTATCCATTTAGAAAGTAAGGGGCCTAAACACATACAAAAAGTCTGAGTTTACCTGTCATACTAATAACTTGGTTAGAATTGTTTTGATAATGTATGTGCGTTTCTCCCCTACATTCCATATCCTGTAACTGATACCAGTAATGTCGGGCCCATACCAATATACCATATTAAAGCATGTTGGGGATCTAGGTTTCATATCTTAAGTCCCTTACTTTTTCTTCTACATCTCTTCATTACTATAATAAACGAAAGACTATGAAACTTTTTCCTATCACTTTCTCGCTGTACCGTGCCCTGTTGAGGATATAATGAAACGGTAAGCCAAGATTTATGCCCTCCACCAGAAAACATCCCTTCACTCTACAGCCGCACAAATTTTTTCTTTTTGTTGTGTTTTTGGTATGCTTTTAAGATTCTTGTGTAGCTGTACATATTCCTCTCAGGTTACTCGCCAAAAGATAATAATAATCAACAGGCCTGGAGAAAATCTCGCAGCAAAATCGCCTCCAAAAAGTTAAAAAAGCGTTAGGATTGGTACAAAATCTCTACAACAAGAATTCCATGTCAAGACAGACCAAAATTGGGCACTACAGCACAGTCATAAAACCAACAGTCCTCCAAGCAAGCGAAACGTTGACACTTAAAAGAAAAGAACGAACTTGAAGAAATCAAAAAAGATGTGAGATAATCATTAGTAAAAGGAGACACAAGATAGTTGCAGGAGAATGCAATCAATAAAAACAACAGAAAAATTTTCGAACATCGAATTTGACAACAAGAAAAGGCGAATGAAATTTTTTGGTCATCTTAAGAGATTATCATGAAAAAAATCGATTGGCCAAAAAAAAAAAAAAAAAAGATTATGTAACTTCACTTAAAAATTAAACACCTTGGCTGAACGAAATTAGAAAGGATCTCAAAGACGCAAACATACGAGAGAATAGCAGACATTTTAGTAAGACACACCTTCAGACACAACGTATCCAAATGAGAAGATACAACTGAGCAACCAAAACAAAAACAAGAGAGACCAAAGTGGTCGGAAGAACGCAAACAAGCTTTCTCGGAAAGAATGAAAGCCTATTGGAACAACAAGAAGAATCCAAGCCGGCCTCGGTAGCGTAGGGGCTACAGTACTGACCCGTCGTACCGAAGGTCGCCGGTTCCATTGATTCACATTGAGTTGGCTGTATGGTCTTAGATGCCGAATGTCCATAAAAAAAAGACTCCAAAGAATACTTGATTGGGTTATTTGCTTAATTTCTTCCATTGTTGGGAGAATTCACTAACAATAATGATAACAAAACCAGAAAAGTTTCCTTACATTATTTACTATAAAATTACTTCATTCTCTTACAAACGCAAAATTTTCCAAATTTTGGTGAATTCGTGCGACGGTTCAGACCATTATATCAACTGACCTGCCTTTCGTATGAAAGAACCGGAATTTGTGATCACACGGGATCGCACTTGATGAAATCTGTATAATTTTGAAACAGAATTTCGAAAACTGCGGAAGCAAATTACTTTCGTTTCGATTGATTTGTCTGTGTTAAATATTTGTACAGTGATTTATGAGAAGAATATGTTGATATCTTTAGTATTTTATTTTGTATAATGAAGGTTTATTGAAAATGTTTGTATTTTCACCTTTATAATAAATTTTTGTTCTGATACTGATATTTTTTTATTTCAGGATGAAGAGTCCTTAATCACCGACCTGTGCGAATGAGATTATTTGCTGAATGAAGCTGTTGTTGAGTAGGGAATGTATTTGACTGTTCCCTGGTGTGTTCGTCTGATAAAATTGCATTATTTATTGGAAATGAATCACGACTATCGTATGGCACTGAAACCAGTGAAACTGAGATATGTGCTTGTTGCTGTCTACAATGTGTTGCATTTGTGTTAATGTTGACGTTAAATATGTTTATCGTCTTGTGATTTAAGATAAAATGTGAATAACTAATTAAATTTTAATATTTTTTCGTATTGAGTGTTGTTTTTTTTATTAACTACATGTTACGTGACTGATCTGAAGAACTCGTCCTAGAACAAACCTTCTATTCTGCGTTACAGCAACAAATAAATTTGGGAAATAATATATGAAAATTATATAATCAGGGATGGAAATTTGTTTTGATGAAATTTCAAGTTTTAGTTCGGTATATGGTCGAGGCAGACTTATTATCGGACTAAAATCGTACAGTATGCTATGATTCATTCACTAAACTTGTTAGAAAAAAAGGAGTAAACCATTTCTCGATACATCCGAAAGACATTGTAAGATCGGATGAAATAATAATAATAATAAACAATTACCACATGGTATGGAAACATGCTCTCGGAGAAAATCAACTCCGTGGTTCATTGATGGTGGTAGTTTAAGTTTGTTTACTTGCACCTGTAACATTTTTTAGTCTGAAAATATCTGCAATCCAGTATCTGCTGACCGCATCCTCCAGTTACAACACAAACTTGATGAGTCTATAATGGCTATTCATGTGTTTATTTCCTTGTCCTACCTCCCCCCTCCCACTTTGATAAAACAAGGAATTAAGATCTAAATGCATTATTAATTTTTTGATGAAGTAATACCAGGAAATTACGTATTTGATTTAATGCGTAGACAAAGTAAAAATAGCTGTGGGGCAAGTGTAATATTAATATTGCTTACCGTTGGAAGCGTCATACACTGAAATGTACAAGTTGTAACTGTTTGATAATACGTTATATGTCTGCAGGTGCCAAATAATTTTATCTTACTGATATTAATAACTTATCATCAATTCAAATGACATTTGTTGGGATCAACTAGGATGGATTAAAATGGGTTTACAATTTATTGAATTTATTCGCAATTATGTAAGTAATTAACTACATGGAAATTAATTTCCTGACAAGTTGATTCCTCACGGACACACGATTGGTGGTGGCGAACACAGCTGACGCAGCCCTAACAGCTTGATGCTGTTTTGAAGCTGTTCTCCTCCGGCTGCGTCCATTAGTAAAAGTCTAATAAATGAAGTGTGCCTTTCTGTCCACAGGGAAACTCGAGAGCAGAGTTGTGGATCGATTCTCATAGATGTTACACAAATCGTAAGAATAAGTACTTATCTTTTTGCGTTCTCGTTAGATAAACATGGAACGGGTTTAAACAGACTTGATAATTGTAAACATTCCGGTTAGGCGCTTATCTCACCCTCCACATGTCTGACGAGGCAGATACCCAGAAAGCGTCATTATCTTCAAAGAAATCGGAACTGCCATTTAGCACCAACATGGTTACCTGGTGGTAACTTGTCAAGGGCCGACTTGAGGTCGAATAAAACCATTGCTCAAGTCTCACAGTGCGAAAATCTTATTATTGGGAGATGTCACCTGCTGTTTCTTTAATGTGCTGGTTTCTGGGTCGTTTTCTGGCTGTATTTGTTCTTAATCGCCAACCGTATCGTTCAGTACACGTGTCTTTATGTTTCATGCACCGACGTACGATAAACTCTAAGTACGAGCTACTCGATGATATATATATATATATATTCAGTGCAGTCTAAGCATGTCTGTTTTAATGTAGGAACGTCTCCTTGATTTACATCGTGTGCGAGGCAGGTGGAGAAACTCGCTATGAAGTGGAATTATGTTGAGTGTGGTTGAGGAATGTTAGAAACCAGAGGCAACCAGGATACTGGGGTAGACGTAATGACCACTCACTGTTCTCTGGTGTCAACTTTGGTAGTATAAGCACTACCAAGCTATGTAGAGCTTCAATATTCTGCTGCGGAGAATGCCAAGCTGAGGACTTATCCACAAAAACGTGTGCCCATGCACCTTATAAAGCACCTCCCAGATTCTTTACAAGTTTTATATGGATCTTTTCTTTATCCGCAGTGTTATATAAATGCTGTTCTACTCTTACAAGGAGTCAGAAGGTTGGTCTTATTCTGATACAGGCGAGATGGTTTGAAAGGTGGAAGGAGAAATGCTCTGTTTTTGACAGGTTAGGTTTTAGTGTCCACTCAGAGAAGAATGTCTAGAGTTGGTTAAAACTCTCAGAGAGTCTATCTTCACAAATATAGAAATTTCTAGTCAGTAAAGTAATAGCCAGATCATCGGTATACTTCAATTTCCTACAATTTATATGAGGTGTGCCTGCAATATATAAATTAAAAAGCACAGGCGCCAGCACCGAATCTTGAGGCCGACCGTTGTTGAGAATACGACAGCGATTCTTCTAGGTCTCACACTGAGTCGGGAATTTGGGATTACTCAGCATGTTGTTCAAGAGTTCAGGTATTTTTTTTTACACGGTACAGCTTTTAGGAGTTTGAGGAGGAGACCCTCACGCTGGACAGTATCAAAGGCTGCTGATAGGTGGACAAACATTTCTCCTGTTTTAAAGGAACCCAGCCTCAATGTGGAAGACGAGAGTCAGAATCTGCTCGGTACAGCTACACTTTGGCCTGAATCCAGCCTGCTCTGGGGCAACGGCCTTATTAATTCGGTCGTGAATCCGAGCCAGCACCAACCTCTCAAGCGGTTTATATGTTGAGCTGAGAAGAGAAATAGGTCTAAAGTGTTCTGACGCAGTTCCTTCCTTACGCGGTTTAGGGATAACAATAACCTTAGCTTTTCTAAAGACAGGGGACACCTTTGAGGTCTGCAATATCTCAATGAAAAGAGCAAGCAACAATTTACTTGTGATAGGTCCTGCATTAACTATGAATTCTGGGTACAGGCCATCATTTACAGCGGCTTTGCAGAGTTTAGTATATTTTATTGCAGCATCCAGTTAAGACAAAGTGAAGCGGCTTGAATATTCTGAATTGGTTTAATGAGCTTCTTGACTTCACGCAGTTCACTTTTCACATATCGAAAGGTTTCTGTATTGCCAGGTACCTTAAAGGTGACTGGCAATGACATTACACGACTTTCCCCCTCTCGTACCTTTCTGGTTGTAGTCAGCTTCCAGTTGTCGGATTAAATACTAAGCCTTTCTGTTTGAGTGTGTGACGTCTAAGTTCTCAGTTGATTCCTGCCAGAGTTGTTTTCGACGTAGGTTAAGAGACTCCAGTAACCTTGACGCTAAGATGTGGTCTCCACTCCTTTCGAACTCCTTGAGCAAATAGGTGGACTCGTGATCCCAGCCAGGGATACAGCCAGAATGTAGCCCTTAAGTATATTGTGCTTTGAAGCTGTTTCCACAGCTTTCAGAAATTTCGTGTAAGATGTTACGGCACCTACCACATTTTCGAGGGTTCTACTCAATGATCTAGTAAATTCTTACCAATTTCTTTTATTATGGTTCCAGCGAGGCAATGGGGTTAGATATTATGAATTTTATATGGATACCAAATGATATTGCCATTGGTCTATGTTGACTGTGTAAAAAATCGTGAAGAACAAGCCGTCGAATGCTAAGACCGTCATCAGCACACATTTCAGAGTTGGAGTCTGATCCCCATCTCGCCAACTTGAATGTCCTCTTTTTCCTGGCATAAAAATGAAGGTCCAAGTTATTAAGCTCCATCTATTCACACAACCATCTACACTTCTCGTCCAGTCAGGGCTACGGGAATTAAAATCCTTTGCATACATGAAGGGATGCTGCAAGTTAGGCAGCGAGAAGGCAGACAGAGATATTAGCTGTACACACGCCACATGCCTGCACACCTAAGATCTCAAGCATGTGAGAGAACTTTAAAAAAAAAAAAAAAAAAAACACCACTGCCTCTGGAAACTAATTACAGCCGCTATTAGGCTAACTGTTGCAGAAAGCATACAAGAGACTAATATCACTATTAAAACAAATAGCCTTCTTCAGGGTTTAGGAAATACTCTCCAAGTGTGCCACTTTAACGTAGAGAGATTTCCACCACTAATGAATCTGAATAGCCTACAACAGCTTTCCATTTGCATAACTAGCCCTGATGTGGTCATAAATGGCAATAAAAGAAGCCATCCTGGATGCCCAAGCAGTTGGCAATTTCTTACTCCAGAGTACCTGAACTAGTGCCTGAGAAAGTGGTATCTCCGGCATACGGTTAACAGCCTTCAATGAGTGGCAGCAAGGCTTCCTCCCCTATTTTCATACTAGAAATCCGAATTAGTACCTTTCATTTTCTATTACGTATAGAGGTGGTTTGAGATGGGTGTACTTAGAGTTTCTGATTAACCTGACTACATCAGGTTGCCTACATCACAAAGCAGTTGTATGAGGACCAAGTCCAGAGCCAAATCATCCTGAATGTCTAAATCATCATCCACAAGCATTTTCGATCCGTAAGCGACATGCTTTAAATTCCTCATTTCATGTTAGGACCAATCCAAATATCTGAAAACTGGATGGAAATTATAATTTTAGACTGAGATAAATTCTGTCTCCAGCTCATTTAGACATAACAATCATCATTGAAGTAATGAGCCTGATTTATGTGCCACAATTAAACAATCCTCCACGTACTCCAACATTTCAAACTATATCAGTCACAGCCAATTGTTCGTGTGGCAGAAAGACAGACTAAGTGAATGTGGTTGAGCTTGTGTGAAAAAGCAAAAGGTAGGAGCTTTCATAGGATCTAGACACGGGATTCTCAAATGAATTAAGCATCAAGACGATTTTGGTTTAGGTACAGACACAACAAGCAAGGGAGTGATACAATGTGGTTCAAAAATATTCAGAAGGTATACACCAAAGAAAATTTTTGACGTGGTCAAGTTAATGAAAAATTCATGTTTGATCTATTGCAGTGTGATAGCAAACACATATAACTTCCAGCAACATTCATATCTATTAATGCCCTAGAAAATAAGATAAGAGAAATCAGGGCCAGAACCGATTCATTTCTATACTCATTTTTTGCACGAGTGATAAGGAAATCGAACAGGAAGGATTTATTGAGCGAGAAAACTTAAAATCCAATAGGAGTTGGTCTCGATAAACCGCTCCGGCCATCCTGATCTGGGTTTGCCCTGATCACTCCAGGCGAATGCCGGGAAGGTTCCTCAAAATAGTCCATGGGACCTTCTGCCATATCCCGCATATCCTTTCCTACGCACAAACAATTACACATTAGGATAGGTGCAATGCACCATCGTTCATCCTTCCCTAGTGAATCGCGGAATAATAAAAATAATAAAAGCCGTACAGAACCATGAAACCTGTAGGACGCAGCGATTGGTGGGAGAGATCTTCGGCAACAGAAGCGAACTGCCTCCGGTTGTCGTGGACTGACCAGAGGAATACAATGATAGCACTGTCGGTCAGCATAATCTCTGAATCTCATGTAGTGGTTACTTATAAATAGAAGTTTCTCTCGTGCACCCAAATAAAATGTTAAGTTATAAGCAATATTTATTATTCACTGGCACTTAAGCTAAAGAATAACGTAATCAAGATAACATTTGCGGTAGAAGCTCCGTCTAATACCTGCCCCTAAATTTAATTTTTATATTTGCAGTCCCTGTCATAAGTCCTCCTCCATCCAGGCATTAAATTTCAACGTTCTCTAAATTTAATTGTACCATCAGGTAATCGTCTAGTTCACACTCTTCATCCAACCGTTTTATACTCGTATCAATAAATGTTACGGGAAGTGAAACATAACATATATGGTGCTCGGAAAGACGCGA
Source organism: Vandiemenella viatica (assembly GCA_031002005.1). Taxonomy (NCBI): domain Eukaryota; kingdom Metazoa; phylum Arthropoda; class Insecta; order Orthoptera; family Morabidae; genus Vandiemenella; species Vandiemenella viatica. The sequence goes on from CM061920.1 coordinate 194,863,687, forward strand.
TAGTATTATTAGGAGCGTATGCAACGAAAGTAAGTGGCTGTAATGATTGCTTTCCGGGAAAACATAGTTGAAGAACGATGAGTTTAATCCTCGTTTATACCTGAGGACACTTAGGTCAAATTAGAAAGGTAGGTAACAAATATAGGAATAACTTTTATAGTGAATAAACTGCACCACAAAATAAACTTTTGCAGACGAAAGATTTCGTTGTTACAAAAGTTGGTTGCAGAACTGTTCCATCAAGTTTTGTATAAGGTCCACAAAAAATGATTTGTTGTAACTGTGTTGTTAGTCTTGGTAGGTAGAGATCCTGTTACTTCCTAATTAAGAACTAAGCTAAGGAGTTATATATAAATGGAGAGAAAGTGAAGGTATAAATGAAAAGCGCAGAAACTTTGAAAATGTGGAGGACGAGATCTACTCGGTGGCAGTATAACTTACAGCAAATAAATTAACATTGAAACATAAAGGTGAAATAACGCAGTTTTATTCAACTCAAAATAAAGTCCGTGACAGCTATTATTTATTTTGTAACAGGACAAGGTTATTTTATAGTGATATTATACTTACAAAGTACAGAGGAAGAAACTGTAATTCCCTGTACTTCCATACAGATAGCGGTTTTACACGGTTTCCTGAAATCACTATAGGCGAATGAAGGCATGGTTCCTACAAAAAGCCACGAATTCCTCCTGCCAATCCTTCCGGCTCTAAAGTCTCGACGTCGATAGGCTGTATAGCCGGAAGCAAACTAAAAGTAAAGAGTGCCACCCAAAATGTAAACAGTCAGCAATATTTTAACATTCCAGACAAATCTTTTCGTCAAAGGATAGCTGAAGAATGGATTAGGTGATGTATAAAACTATATTGATTAAGTTTGGGGAATACACTTCCAGTTAGAAAGATAGGTGAAATTCAAAATTCAGAGTAATGACATGAAAATGAAATATATGAGTAACAGTAAATCTATACGCACCCGCCAATGTGGCTCATAGCGCTGAGTCGCCACGCACTGGATCGGAAGGTACAACGGTACAGGGGTCCTGACGCCAGCGTACAGGCTATCCTGATTGCGGGTTTTAAACGGCTTCCCGCAGTCATCTAGGCGGATGCTAAGACGGTCTTCGATCTCCGCATCATGAACTACACATTTCAACAAGAAACAATTATACTTATGTTACAGGTGAATCCTTATTTAATTCCCGGTTAGACTTCGGGCACGAACTCAGTTCCTCCCCTCTCTCTCATGATTCACATTTGCTACCTGTGGTGGCCGAATCAGATGGGAAAAATCTATACTCGGATAAAAATTAAATAAAAAGAAATGGTGATGTAAGGGTTTGGGAGAGACTATAGTAGCCTTTTCCAACCAAATGTCAACCTCTCCTCACGTGGTGCACCCTGTTTGCACGGACGAGGCTCTGGCGATTGAAAGATTCCCGGTATAAGGAGTCACCCACTGCTTGCCAACGGCCTCCAAAAGGAGGGCGGAAGAGCGGGGAGTGGTCCTGGACACCCTCTTTCCCTTGGGGTTGGAAACTGCCCCTAAAGGCGGATGAATCAGAAATGATTAACGGAACGGGGATGCAGAAGGTAACGGGAAACCACTGCAATAAATACCCAAAGGGTATCCCGAGGACATGTAATCCTCTATTACTTATAGCTGGTGGGGGTAAGGTAAGGTAAGAACTGTACAGGAAGACAGAGATTAGAATATATGAAGCAGATAATTGAGGACGTGGGTTTTAGGGGATATGTAGAGATGAAGAGGTTAGCATAAGATAGGAAGGGATGGAGGATTGCATCAGACCAGTCGAAAGACTGATGACAGAAAAAAATAATGACAGAAAGTGGTGTAAAGCTGATTAGTAAAAAAAATAGGTGGCAGGTCCCCATTAGACATAAAACATTAATTTGTAAATCTTATCAGCAATGATAATATATGGGGTTGAAATGTTTTATCTCCATAAGAAGATAATCTCAGTTTTCTAACTGTCCTGTTCGCAAGAAAACTCACATCAATTTTGTAGCTGAATTCATAATATTTACTACAGTTATTAACTAATTTAATTACCAACATGAATGTTAACTGTGATGATTCACTGGAAGCCCAACTTATTCCCTTGGTAATACAGAACAAAAAAATTCCGTTGTTATTGCCAGCTAAAGCAGTAAAAGAAAACCAAATGGATGAGTAGTTATCGAATCGTTCAAAGGCTAATTTTCTTAAAGCAGATAAAATGTGGTCTTGTCTATCACTCTATGAGATTCTATAACTGTCATATTAACTTCGGTTGTAATACGCTCCAAATTCTCTGATGATCTACAAATTTGCGATAGAATGTGTGAGGATATATCTATTCAGTAAGCAAGTAGAATAGTCTGGATAACTTTTACTTATCTAATCTTAGAAGTTCATCAATTCCTACAACATACACACAAGAATATCATAAATGTTTCTGGATAGTGTGTGCGACGGACATTTTTACACACACACACACACACATACACACTCACATATAATATATATATAATAATAATAATAATAAACGCAAAATAGCGATAGATAATTAAGTCAGTATTTTTCACTCACCAATATAATTCCTCTGCTTATATTCGAGGAACAAAAACTGATTTTTTTTTCCATGTTATTTGTTGTGATAACTTATTCCAATACTACCACGACTAGTTCTGAACTACATTTCTCCTTTTCTAAGGTCATCTGTACATCAGCAAGATTATTTCTGCGTCAGTGTAGTGACCCCATTTTCACCGAAAACGAGTGGCGTCACTATGCGTTCTTGCCGGAAGCTTGGAAACGGCATATCGCGGAGAATACCGCACAGTCGCACGTGTGCCTTTGCGGGTACACGCAGTCCCCGTAGCAAAGACCGGGCCGTTCCCTACTGCGGTTTCCGTGTTGACGTTATTATAAGGCGCGGTCCACGTCTCGGGAGGGAAATGCGCACGAACAGGTTGGCCTTGTTTTATCTCAGGCGGAAATGAATGGAGTATAAGAAACCTCAGCATCACCACATGTAGGCACTGTTCTGCCACGATGGTGATTCGGTTATTTGCGTTGCTGTTCACAGCTTTGCTGGTGCTGTCAATAGTTGCACCCTTAGTGGAGTGTCGCATGCCGTTGTATTTTCCTAAGGTGCACGAGTGTCCTACTGGGTACCATTTCTTTTATGGCAGGTGTCGGAGAATAGTTAACCACTAAGGTAAGACTTCTCAGATGGCTTATTTTAATATCAACGTATTCTGCATCTCTCTACTTCTCCGTACACTATTTGTAGTAAACTCATAATTCACTATTACTTATATTACAGTTCCGAAGTTTTGTAAGTAATAAGTGCATTAGGTATCAGATATGGTGTTTAGTAACACTAACCTAACTAGTACGAGATGGATTTCTTGCTTGATGTGGGAAATAAAGTTTAGATAGTTCAAATGAGGTACCATATTCTCTTTCTAAAATGAATCGGTAGAGGTATTTTCACATTATTACATCCCTCAGTTCCAGATTTCTCTACTTACGTATGTCCTGAGATCTTAATGTACTACTAATTATTGACCCACCAGCTGCTCAGATATTTAAATCTTACTACTACGTAAATAATTCGTTTCAGTCCTTATTTTTATTGATTTTTGTGACTTGATTATTTAAATATTTGATTCTATCCTGTAGTGACGAATATCCTACACTAATCTCTTCATACTTGCTTAATCGTCGTGCTTGATCAATTGCTCTAGACCACTGGTTTCTAACCTTTTCTGGCCTGCCACCCCTTGTTTTTTTTTTTCGTTTAAAATACTCACCACTCCCTTTTACAAAAAAAAAAAAAAAAAAAAAATCTACCGATTCCCTCCCTTGTAATCGTCAAATTAACTCATAGTGCTTTAACTGTAATGGTTGTAAAACATTTTCTCAAACATTGATTAGATGGCACTACTCTTAGGTGGAGTATACTATATCATATAATGAAAAATAAGTCAATATAAATAATAAAGGGAAATATTAAACCATCACATACCAAACTTGACAGCTGCGACGAGAGAAAATACGTAAGGCGAACTCACAAATAAGGACAATTTTTAAAATTACTTTATGGAAAGATGCTAACAGTATTAGTGTATTGTTCACAGCTTAATTAACAAATATATGACATGAACAAAATAATAATATTATTAGTTAGAGAGCTGATCTCGATGTAATGACACTAATTTTTCAATATTTGGTGCCTTATTTGTCATCAACAATATAAAATCGCCGCGTTCCACTCTTGACAGTCTGTTATTTTTGTTTGCTAGTAAGCTGCTGACTGCGTTAAATCAGCTTTCCGCTGCATACAATGATTGTTACTCAATGAAAAACTTCTTCGTTGCAGCCCATAAAGACGGTTATAATACTGCAAAGCGGTTGTTCTCCAACCCCCCCTAAATTTTCCTCGGACCAGAAACGCCCCCTACGATTTCTTGAACGACAACCGTTGGACGATACAAACCCCGCTGACACCACTGCTCTAGACTTACGAATGCTTTTCAGTCGGTGATTCAGTCTTCCTCTCCTCTCCTACCTTATGTCCTCCGCCTTCTTCCAACTACGAAATTTTTAAGTTTCTGTCTGGCACCCATTTCAGTTAAGGGAGCGTCCATAAACCACGTAGTTCCATGTTGGCCTCCTGTGAACCCCCCTTCCCCCATCCCCTCCACGTAGCCCCACGTAGCTTTTTCGTCTAACCCCACCCCTCCCGCCCCCCACGTAGCACGTAGCTTTTTTCCCTTTTGATTCCAGAAGACATTTTGTATTATTTTCTCTTGTCAGACTATTGTAAATTACATACGGAGAACCGAGCGGAGCGGTGTAACAGTTAGCGTTCTCGCCTCGCATTCGGGAGGACGGCGGTTCAAATCCCCGTCTGGGCATCCAGATTTGGGTTTTCCATGGTTTCCCCAAATCACTCCAGGCAAATGCCGGGATGCTTCCTTCAAAAGGCCATGGCCGAATTCCTTCCCATTCCTTGCCCCCATCCTTGCCCCCCATCCTTTACCGTCTCTAAAGACCTCGATGTTAAAAAAAGACGTTAAGCAGTTACCAAAAAAAAAAAAAAAAAAAAAATACGGAGAAAATGAAGGAAATAAATATTCACATGCTGTTGTGTGTTCTGTACCTCATTTTAACTGTGAAAAGTAATATGAATAGAAAGCTACGTGGTCTGGCTCGAAACCCCTCCCTCCCCCCGCGTAGCGCAGAGTAGCGTAGCCTTCTAGAAAACCCCTCCACCCCTCTAGACCGAACCACGTAGTTTATGGTCGCTACCTAAGCCGGTGATGTCATATTTAATGTAAGAAAATGTTTTGAAACCTCTGAGGAATTCCTTAATGCAGATAGCATAAATAATAGCATTGGAACAGAGGAAGTGTAGGAAGCTGAAAGTTGACTACCACAACTTTAGTTGAAGGACATAATATATGTGAGGCCACTATCCTATATGACGATTGTGGTATATGCTTGTAACTCATTTCTGAGCAAGAACAAATTCGGGAGGAGGAGGGTTTAAATCCCCGACCGGCCATCCATTTTTCGGTTTCGCATGGTTTCCCGAAATCACTCCAAGTGAATAGTTTCCTCAAAAGGCCATTGCCGAATTCCTTACCACTACTTGCACCCTCCTCTCTTTTAAGTCTTACTTAGCATCTAATGACCTCAACGTCGACGAAGAGTAAAGTCAGAAGCAAAAAAAGAGAATGCAAATATTTTTTCCCCAAAAATACCATAATCATTTTTTTTTTCTTATGATTAAGGTGTTGTTATTCAGGTATTTTTGTTTTTTCATGTGAAGCACTAGCGATTGCTGTTTCTGAAACAATGGTGGATGTTTTTCTTTGATCTTAAACTAATTTTTGTGTGCACGAGCAGTCTGGTTTAGATTTTCATCAAGGAGACTAATGAATTTGATCTTCATATCATTAACCTTTAGAGCGTTTATTTAAATCATTTTATTTTGGCATTTCTTGTTCAAATGTCACCTGCAAAGTTAAAATATGATACTTTTAAAATGAGACTACGAAGTAGAGTTATGGTGTCTTTTAACGATTAATGAAGTAGAAATTATGATTTGTATTGTCTGTTATCGGCTTCTAATGGAACGTTTCAATAAAATCTATAGCTGTTGAGAATCGATTTTCATGTAGTTTTATCTCGTTTAATATTAAATTTTGAAGCTAATTTTTTTCAACCTCCTAGTTTTTAAATTCAGGTCTGTGACGGCCATTCATCATTTCAAAAATTTAATGGGACATGTAAGTTTCACCTATAAGAATCGAGTGGTTGCCACATTAGCTTGTTATCTAATAAAGGAATGCTTATTTTCTCTACTATTCAAAGCAAATTTCAACAGAGGTATACATAGGCATCCTGCTTATACAAAATGAAAATGAAACGCTGATATTACGATAGTCTTATAAGGGTAGTAGACTTGGCTTTGTTTCATACGATCTTATGTTAAATGATGGTATGGCATTTGTTTTAAATACTGCAACTACCAATTTTACCAGCTAATATAATTCAAATTAATACAAAAATGGCGTGTTTAAGACCCATATGGCCAAATTCTTTGTCTTTTGTTTACGTTAAGGAAGAAAGGTTAATTTCCCTGGTAGACGGTTTTCTCAGTGGTGGTGAAGAACGAAGTAATGTGCGAGAGATGCATCTTTTGCTAATTGTTTTACTAAGCGCTAGGATAATATTTCTGCACTGATAGTTCACTAATACGAGTTTTAAGACGACGTTATACTGTACTTGTGCTTTTGGGACAGGTCCCAGTGTAAATCCTCCTGTTTCTTTTACATATAAAGCACTATTACATAATTTTTATGTTTCAGATACTGAGCCGTGAGTTTATAGTACCTGATGGAAGCACAGGATAAGATGAAGAATGCTGGTTTGATGTTAACAGACTTTGAACATAAAACACAGAAACTTATTTTAAGTCTCTGTACAACCTATCTAACATTGCTTTGTGATTTCTGTTTGGAAGGTGACGAATTTAATGTACTTCGATTATTATCTCTTTAATTGAACCTGTAGTTGTATAATTTTCTTAACATGACAGGAATGGCTTACGTTAAAGTGAGTGCCAAAGAAAAAAACTGTCAAACATGGAAATAAACTTTTTAAAATATCAGAGTGAACTTCCTTTCTAAAGAAAATTCTGTAGTTATCAATGTTACAAGAAAATAAAAATGTTTGTATGCTATGTTTACTCTGATCTAAAATTATAGCTCATAATTTTAAACCCTTTGAATGTTCCTACAACTCATGTCTCTAGAACTCATTATAAATGTTCGTTTCTCTGAAGAAATGGTTCTTCAATTCACGAATATGGAGTCTGACGGACTTCAGTATACCTACACTTTTCTGATATTATTTTAACTACTATCAAATACATGAAAGAAGTACTGCTAAACACACTGTAATGCTAGAAACATTAATAAAGACAATATCTTAAATTAAATTGTATGGAAAAATGCGAGCTTATTGATGTAACACTAACAAAATCTTCTTTAACTGTTCAGTGTAGTCACATCCGTGTTTGGAAACCAGTTGCAGCTATGTGACGTCTGTTCCTCACTATTAGTAGGTCATTATTGTATACATAACTGCTTGTAAACGCTTCGACACACATAAAAACAATCCCGGCTTTTTCAGTTCCTGTCTTTGGACCAGATCGTTTCCAATCTACCAAATAATCATTATCAAGCGTAACACTGGACCGCAAATGAAACACAGCACTCTTCTTTGACGATCATTAATATCACCACTCTGTCATTAGGCAGGATAAAAAAATTGTGTGGCCTCTAATAAACTTGATTCACTCTCTGTAGCGAGGTTTGTACGTTACCTGCTTTATTTTTGCTGGTATGAGCACTTTACTGTAGCTTGTATGAGCACTTTACTATAGCTTTTCTTGATGTATAATATGCCCGTCGTCAAGTTGAAATACTAGCTATACAAGTCGCTACATTATACTATTTCACAGATCAAAACAAAACAATACATATATCACTACAGGAACTTTTGAAAACACTCGAGAGCAATTTTATTATTAAACACTTGGAATAGAATACACTTCTTTACATTACACTACAGAATAACAGACTTCTACGTTCCGTTTTTATACCACCACATGCTCTCTATAGCTTACATTCAAGCACACACTCTCGCCATAATATTTTTTTTTTTTGTCCAAAGATATTCATTGTCTTAGACAGCCACTGTTCATAGATATTCCGGCACTCCAATATTCACGTAGCTTTTATTTTACACACAACTTTAACACATTTGTACCAACAAAGCAAGAATAATATTTAATTTTAACAAACATATTCATCAAAAATTGTAAGGGATCTTGTCACCTTACAGGTTTTATTTCACTTCCTTGACAAATGTACTTAATTCGTATATAAACTGGATGTAGGATTTTTTTTTTGATTTTTTTTCACATCCGAATATTGCACATAGTGGTAAAGTTTATTCCAAAACTTCGCGAAGTTTTTAATAACCCTCCCATCAAATACTTAACTTCCTTGTCGTTGTGGATTTAGACCCAAGTGGAAAAGTAAATGTGGTAAAATGTGCGCAGTTTAACACGTTAACGCACTTATTATAAGGTTCAATTAATAATTTCTATGTGTTAGAGAAAAAGAAAAGAAACTAAAAAACTGAAAGTTTAAATGAAACTGGAAACTTATACTAGCAATTTACAAATACTATCAGTAATCAATCAGGAGGATGTGGGTTCAAATCCCGTCCAGCCAGACACATTTCGGTTTTCCATGGCTTCCTAATGTCACTGTTGGCGAACAGCAGGAAGGTTCCTTCGAAAGCGATGGCCGAATTATTTAACGTTCCTTGCTTATCTCTAATTATCTCGACGAGACGTAAATCCATCAGCAATCCATAAACTCTATCATTAAACATATTCTATGGGAGGTAAACATAACCCTGCAATCGCAGATTTTAAACAGAGGGTATTATATAGTAACCGCTCCAACAAGCGCCGCAGTGCAAGTAGATAGCCACTTCAGGATCACAAATAATAGTTTAATTTCGGAAACGGAATTACATTAGCCGACGCCGCTGAACATTATGACTTTAAGTTTATTCACTGTTGCTTTCATTTGGTTAACAGTGTACTTCCCAAGCATTTGGTCAAACAATAGAGGGGGCGGTTGTGCAGGGTGTGTGTGTTCTTCATAGTAATTGCACCAGGAGTGGCTCTCAAATTGATTGTCCGTTCTCCCCACCCCCTATCCGCTCACCCTGTACCACATATACACATACACCAACGATTTTAGGTACTGATAGGAGAAGTTATCCACCGGTTGGGATGTTAAAATAACAAAAATCAGAAACTAATAACAAAGTATAAAATACATAAAAAGTGTGAAATGAGGTCACCAATCTCAGCCTCGCAAATTACACATTTCACAAAACAAACTTTTCTCACACAAAAGACAGTTATAAGCTTCGCAGACATATTGCAACAATTATTTTCCTCCGCTATTTTTGCACTCAAGACATAGGCGGAAACATGGACACCCAAGAATCTGCCAGGGAGATAAAACAGATTTACGTTTCCTATTAGAAACCTACGATGTTTAAGGCCAATGATAAAATAACAGAGAAGATATATTGCCATCCGCTCTCTTTCTCTCATTTTAGATAGCGACGATATATGTTAGCCAATTATAAGAACTTTTGAATGTCAAAATTTAGAGATTCAGGATAAAATGTAATTATTAAAACCGCAAAAGAATGTAAACCATAAAAAATTATGAATTGCATCCTTGTCGTTGTGCCTTAAACGAGGAATAATGTTAATTTACTTAAGAAATTTTAGTGGTGAAAGTTAAGCTGTCATGGAAGTTCTAACTAATCAGAAAATCCTAAATATTATGTGACAGCGAATGAATACTAAACACAGCACCTTAATGCCCTCAGATCTGCAGTGGAACATTCATTCAATTAAGGAATATAATAATTTATCATAAAGTAACAAAAAATAAGATTAGATTGCGCTCAAAGTCAGCTGCAGAGGAGAGTACGATGTATGTCAAATTATAAGGAATACAAGAAGTGAAATAATAAGGTGAATGTGAAAACGAGGCAGCAAATCACTGTGAACTGCGTGACAGTGGTGCTTATAATATTTGAGAGAACACTTTTAAAATCCAAAGAGGTAGATTTTCTTAAACCATTTACAGAACGACTTTCTAATCATATGTCATTAAATATTTTACACTAAAAGTCATGAAAGATCACTATGCTGACTGCATTTGTTTAGTAAAAAGAAATAAACTTTGATTATATCTTAAACACGCTGTTAGATGGTTCGTGGTTTAATTAATATGATAAATAACCAGTCCACAATACAGTTCAATTTACACTTGTTTTTATTTTCATAAGCACGACGTCAAATATATTGGTTACATGCATACATACAATCCAGCGATTGCAGACAACACTTCTTCCACAGACACTACTAACACAGTCCTTGGCCGACGTAAATTGAGTCCGTAAAACTGTCTCTCTCTCGGATGTTCGCTTTATATAAGCTCCATCGAAATTTCTAGAACACTAAAAAGGATTCCGACAGACATTTCTCGAACATTAACAATACTTAAACAATTAAAACATATTAAAAACAATCAGAATTAATACGTTATAATTTACAATCATTACAAAATGGTCAGAAATGGAAATTAAAGATACTTAAACACAAAATTATTCACAGAAATCATCTTAAACTGTAGTAAATTATCCTTTAAACATCGTAACTTGCCTTAATACCTACAATTACAAACATTTAAACAATTCTCTTGTACAATCCTGTTCTTAGACATATTAAATGGCCTCTAAATAATTTCTTTTCAGAAAACAAAATCTACATACATTGATTTACAGGAAATTGCTAAACAAACATACAAGATCGTATTCAACCATACTCTATCTTACTACAAATGCTCCATAAAATACAATTCCATTTAAGTTTAGGTTTGAGGGCTGCTACAACGTGGCACGCTACTACCTACACGTAGCGCCTCGAGTAAAACAGAAATCGAGAGCTGTAGCAATATTCTCATTTAATTATTTCAGTACGTACACAATGCAACGGTTACGGGCTTCATTAAAGTCTCATTCGACCACTTGGCTTCGTTTCAATCGAGGCTGCGGAGGGCGATGGTGCTGCCGCAGCAACTGGGGCGGTTGGTTGCAGCACCGCGCCGGCTGGCTGATTGTGGTTAGAATTTCCCAGAGGCCTAATATTTCACGGCCAACTCTGTGCGGCCGCGTTTTCATTTTGTGGCCCCCGATGTCCAATAGCTTCTGCTTTGGGTGGTCACAGCTACTGGTAAGAAGAATTTTGTCTGCCAGGAGAGATCCTCCACAGGCTGAGTCTCCTTAAGTAGGTAACACATTCCATTCAGTTGCACGTGAAACAACTAAGTTGTCTGAGGAGCGACGTTTGTATTAGATTCTCAAAAGTGTTTTTATTTTTATTTAAATTTTATTGTGATTTTCAGATCAGAGAGGGAAATTTTGGTCCATTCTGTTAGAACTTAATTTTAGTCTAAACTTATATATTTTTTATTCATGTGTTCAGGGCCACCTTTAGGCATAGGCTACATAGCCCGCACCACATGCAATAATAATAATAATAATCAAACATGTGAAAAGAAAGTAACTTATTTCTGGAACAGTTTTAGCATCGTAAGTTTCAAAATGCTCGTGATAAACGAAAACAATAGTCTTACATGCGCAGTTCAATCCTATGAAGTACGGGTGTAGTGTAAAATAAAATTTCAGTGCACCTACATCTAAGTAACAACTTTGCGGCTCAACGATGAGGATATGAGGATTGTCTGATGAATTATATAGATCTTGTCATCTTAGTATTCAGGTACGGATAATACATTATTTTTCAGTCCTTGGAATCCCTAGCTTTTCGCCATGCAATATGTGGCGCATTAGTATTTTTCTCGCCGTAAGAGCATCTTATCGGCCTAGTTTTCTTTTTTCATTTTCGGCAAAGTTTCTATGAATATAACGAGACTTTTTAACATATACTGCTAAGTCTTATTTCACAAATTCATGGACAAATGACTAACAAACACAACATTTTTTCCACGCTAGTATAATTTTATACATATATCTTAAATTGATAGAAGGATTAGCTTCATAAGAGTTATGATCACTTAATTTAAATTTCAGTTAATACATTTCAGATTTCTGTTTACCGACAACAAAGCGTCAAAATAAGAATACACCAGGGAAACATATTTGCAAAACAAGTTAATTCATTTTTTGTGGCGTTCAAGTTGCCACTCGATAGTCTGCATCCACCAGTTGGGGTCTGAAGCAAGATCAAGTGGAATAATAAACATTTCACATTATCTTTTCAACGTATAGTGTAAAATTGTTCAGGTTTTAAGAATGTGTGATCATAAAGAAAACACTTACAGATCAAAATCAATGTGAGTAGCTTCACTGGATCACCTCTTGAGAGACGAAAGATATTCCATAGTCCCTGCATATAATAATGCATGCTTGGGAAAGTTATCTGGAGAAGCGCACGACGTAACAAAATCAACTAACCCCGCCTGCACTGCGAGGAACATTCTCCACAACAGCGTCAAGCTGTTATCAGCGCACAGTGAAGGCCGCCACTGCTCCACAAGAAATAATACTGCCGCTTTTTATCTAGAAGAAACAAGTTTTTAGACATTTTTCCATGCTGTTTATCGATACTTACGTACGTGAAGCAAATTGAATTGCAACCTTCTTTTATTTAATAAAACTTGCAGCAGGAATTTTTAAGTGATGTCTTTGATCATATGAGCAACGCCAGGTTGTTGCGTGGTACAGATTCCGCGTTAAACTGTAGGTCCAGAGGAAAGGAATTGGCAGTCCTACCTCTGACACAACGGCTTAGTATGTCTACTTCGGGAGGATCCAGCCAACATACGGGTTGTGGACTAAGTTAGATTTTAGAACTTTGCATGAGATATCACCCACCAATGAAATTCGTTTAGTTTGTCTGATGCAGCTCAGTCTGTTGCAAATATTGTTTTAAAGTTAGTAACTAGTAGTCAGATGATTACCAACTTTTCAATTGTATATGTCGATTGTCTGAATTATCTCTTGAAATGATGGTATCTGAAAATACTTACTTATTTTCTGCTATTTGTGACATGTTCTATTCCTAATCGTATCAATGACGTCAATTTTGCCTGGCTAAAATCTGCTTAGTTGCAGTAAGTCCTGCTCATAAATAGCTTTCCAAATATACTGCCTGACGAAAACACTCAGAAGGGCAGGAGGTAGGACAGAAACGCAATTTAAGCATACAGTACAGTACACAGAGTTTGCCAAACACTTTGATTCCGGTGGGATACTGTATTACAATTTTGCCAACTATTACCTGATACTGACCGAACTTTGTACTTACTGATTTCTGATAGCTAAGACTCCGTTTACAATGTCGATGAATTAACGTTTCAAAAGAGTATGTGCTCTTCAATACTTCAAAGGTTTTTTTTAGTCCTCTAAATTTATTCTTATATTTTTATATTTATGAATACATTTTTGATATCCTTTCCGGAATATCTGTAGAAAAATCACATTCATCGGTAGAAAGCGCATTTTATTTTTTTGTGACATAATCATTGCGCCTATCAGATTTCAATACGTTTGTGTAAGTTTTTGTAAGGAGTCAACATAAGTTAAAAATACAGATCTTTTTTTGAAAAATGCGTGAACTGCTTAATTTCAGAAACTGTGTGAAAGGAAAAGTAAATTATTTTTTCTTGTGATTACTGAAAACAGATGTTTAGTTGAACTAGTTGGCACTACATGGGATTGCGCCTTGGCTAGGACACTTCGCTTTGTACGCTGCACAAATGATACGTATGCCCAGCGCACATTTGTTACGAGTAGAGAGGACGCGGGTATGATGTGCAGGCTGCCTTTCCGGAATCCACGCCCGTCGCACCGCCCAACTGTCAATCCTCCCCAGTTTGTCACGACCTCTGACGGTCGGAGTCGACCGGAAGCCAGCAAGCTGTTGCCCGCAATCGATAGCGCCTCTCCGGATCGGATCGGATGCAACGGCTGTGGCCGACCGCCAGGAAATTACCTGCTGTGCTCCACCGATACCCTGCCGTATCAATAGCGGCCTCACGTCGATAATACCGCACGGTAAACACTTGCCGAGAAAACACGAAGTAATCCGATACGGCTAGAATTACTTTGTATCGTGTAATCAGTATGTAGCTAATCTGAGTTACAGTTTGAAAGATAAAAAGCAAATCACTGATGTTCTGTGACTTGGACCAAAATTATTTATTTGATGGGCATGGGGGAAGAATGTTTAAGGCATGGCCACGGAAGAAGTGAGTTCGAGCCCCGTCCATCCATTCATCCAGATTTCGGTTTTCCATCGCTTTTTGAAACCACTTCAGGTGAAGGCGGGAGGGTATCTTCAAAAGGTCATGGCAGAATTCATTATCGATCGGTTCCCCCACTACTCTCCAGGCAATAAAGACCTAGAAATCGACAAATTTTAAAGCAATAAGAAAAAAATACCTAATTTAATTATTACGGTCTTTGAACAACTACCGAAGCGTAAAACACCCTAGGCAATAAAGCGATCTGGTGGCTCAGTTGGTTCAGTCACGTGACGGTAGAAGGCAGGTCCCCGGTTCGAATTCCGGTCTCGGTTGGAATTGCAAGAACCGACCTTCACCTCTGCCAAAGCTTTGCTTTGTTAGGTGAAGTATGCTAGGACACTCCGTGGTTAGGATTCCACGTCAAGCTAACTGTAGGGCCCCTATACCTGGTAGGATAACCAAGTTATTTTTGGGTAGCCACAACAGAGGGGAATGCGCGGAAATACTAACTCTTTCAACCGGTGACTGAACCATCCTTCTTCGGCGTCTCCCGGCCCACAATTCCATACTCCATTCTTTTTTTCTAGCAACTTATAACTGCTTGCTATTACAAAACACATAATAAATGTGTAAACAAAACTAACAAATCACAGTAAGAGAAAAATAAAAGACACATGCATCAACATACAAATATTACCATTAAAAAATACGCACCCAAAGTTTCAAAAAATAATGTGAATTTAAGAAGTTTCGAAAGCGTGTCATACTGTAAGCACGGACAAGCTAGCCACTAAAACCAGTGAAGCGCAATTGTATTTGGGAACAACTGATGGTAGAAATTTAAACATGCTCCGGTATGAAATTATGTAATGCACTCAAAATACATCAAAAATAACGTGAGAGCAGAATACATAAAAACACGAAGAGACTTTTAATGCTATAATTGAATATATAAAATAGATCCAAACGAAAGTAATTTAAGTAAACTTTATTTTATAATTGTTATTTGAAATTGAAGTAAACGAAAATTCACTATATGCATTGGTGGAAGAAACGAAAAGAGAAGCAAAAATAAAATGAACAAACAAAAATAATTTTGTAGTTACACAAACCATTATACGATTATGGGCTAATTTTTCCTAATAGAAATAAAGCCATTGAAAGTTTAAAATAATATTTTAAGTGAATACTAAAACATATGTTTGGGTAATTGCAAAACAATGATGTAAATTTTGTATTGGCTTGACAAATACAGGATATGAAAATTAAGTTGTCTAACACAATTGATTAAGTCTCAGAGATATTGCCTATGACTGGTAGTTAGTGTTATTAACAGATAAGTGTTCAGAAAGCACGTAAATAGTACATCGTGGACAGAGCACAAGTATTTAAACTATAGTTACGGGTATCATTATTCTCCACCTGTTACGAAGGCTTCAATGAGTACAAACTTGATACTTTGAGTGAATGACTGGCCTGAAAATTAGGTAAAGTTACAGAAATGTTTTAAGCATTATTTCATTTGTGAACAATAAAATTTTAGGTTTGTAACATTTCATGCGTACCTAAACGATTAAAAAACAAATCAATCCCCCCCCCCCCCCCCCCCCAAAAAAAACAAAAACCAAAAAAAGTCAGTAATCTGATTTCAATTCAGTTCACGTCTCGGGAATCTTTACCATTAACTGAGATCGTCTCTATCGCATTTGAATAGTTGCAAATCCCTTCAAACTCAACAAAATTTTCCTATATTTTGCAGATCAAACCCTTCGGACCAAATAAAGGTCAAATTAGTACTTCAAGCAAATCCGTCAGGCGATCAAGAACTCTGAAAACCCTTTAGTTTTGTCCCTAAACATCTCATTCTTTATCACTTTTAGACTCTGTGAAACTTTCTTTTTTATAAATCAACATTAACAGTTGTGTCTATTCGTTGCTAATTTGCATAATACGAAGTTAGTGTTGTGGGAACTGTTCTTGCCCGTGAGGCATTCTCAGAATATGGTCCTATTTCAGTAGAGCACGCCACTCATATTTGGATTCATTGAAAGTCGCTTGTCTTTTTGGAGAGACTAAACTGTTAATAATGGAAGAAGTGGATAGAAATCTCATGAAATAACGAAATTCTCTCAGTCTTCGTGTAAAATAAAAATGGGAATAAGACAGCAGACGAATGTATGCAGTTATACATTTAAAATGACGTAACAATTAAGCCTATTTAACACGAATATCTAAGATGAGAACAAGCACGATCAGCAACACCAAAGTGAAAGAAACAAGTAAAAGAAAACAACATGTACATTTTTCCGACTTCTTCACACCTACACTGGTATACGGTGCACATTGGTTACCAAACGGCTAGATCGTATCCCTAAACTTTTAGTATCACAACACGGTATTTTTGATGAAGAGCGATGAATCCGTTGACCAACGTGGTTCGCATTTAGGATTTCATTGTTTGGAATATCAGCCTTTGTGTTCATAATAGCAATAAATAAAATTTAATACATTACACTGACTACTTTTTTACTGGGAATTAAAGCCTCATTAACGTCGAGATCATCAGAACCGAGTCCGCTTGGTGAGCGGCGATACTTGGGCCTGGTATTCTGGAGTACGTGGGTTCATTTCCCTGTGCGGATATTGAGATTTCGGTTTTCCATGGTTTCACTAAATAACTCCAGGCGAATTTTGGGTCAGTTCCAAATTCTTTGCCGTTCCGTCTTTTCCCGCTTCAGGAAGGCACAAAGTCATAACATCATTGTAGAGAAATGGGAACAAGAAACGGAAAGGATTCTAGTTTTTTATTTGAAGGAACCATCACGACATTCACTTGAAGTGAATTTTGGGAAACCATCGAAACCTAAATATGGTTAACTTGAACGGAGATCGAACCAGGATCCTTCCGAATGACTGAATACAGTAATAAAACCACACCTGTCCACCACCGAGGAAAGAACACGCTATGTACCAGATTTCACATTACCAGTTGGTTCCTGATATAAAGAAAAGGTGTTAAAAAGGTCTGGGTAACCGACGAAAAAGTTCTTAATGTAAACAGAATATGTCGTAAAACCAGTTCCATAAATGAGATAAAATTAAGTCATTTTGTAATGATATTAATATATAAACATGCAAAACATGCAGTATTTAACTACTGTTTTTATAAATATTAGCTTTTCCTAAACTCAGTTGTTTTGATTTCACCGAAACCAATAATAGTGACAAAACATGTCAAGAACAAAGACACTGTTTACATTTTTTTTAGTCCTCACTGCTCACCGACATTAAGGCTATTATAGTAGGAACAGGAGTGGAAGAAAGGAAGTGGAAGGAATGAGGTCATTAGAGCAGTCACCCCGGCATTTACCTGGAGTGATTTAGGAAACCTTGGAAAACGGTAATATGGTGGCTGGATCGGTGATCGATACGAATGCTAGGCTCTAGTGTTAATTATTTAAAAAGCTTTTTAATTGTATACCCAGTTAAATTTCTCATTTGTGATATACAGTTTAATAACCTACAGAAATTATAAATGAAATTCTAAAAAAATTATATGAAAACCAGTGTTCACTGTAAGATTCACTACAGGCTTAGAACCTTCTGTAAAGCTACTTTAATTGCTATACCACTCCCACAGTATTTCAAAATGCAGGTAAGAAATGTTATTTTTAAATAATGTATCAAAATGCAATAATTATTATTTTTTTATATACTTAGTGTTAACTTTTTACTGACCATGAGGAAGTAGTACTGACTGTATAGTTTTTAGTTAATTTGGGCGTAGGAATTACTGCAGGAAAATATGTTGCTCATCCTACACTACAAACAGTAGTTACGCTTTTCATTGAGGATCCAGAGATTTCTTACTTAAGTTATAACACCTTTTCAATCTCATCATATTTCCTGTTACTATATTAAAACTGCTAGCATTCATGTTGAATTTACATACAATTCATAGCTAATAAAACCAAATAGATCACATTACCTCATAGCGTTACGTTAAACACTTTGCGAGGAGTCTATTGTCTTGTATCAAATAATTTCGGAGGAAACATTTTATTTTTTCAAGAAGATTTTATATTGCTATGTTCTCGGTTGGAGTGTATTGTGGTTTTTCCCGTCGTACTCTTTCAGTAGCAGAGATATTAAATTTCTCTCAAGACTATGGGCTCTCCCTCAAGAGATCTCCAGCAAAATTAAATATTTTTCCCTTGCAATAGCTTGTTTTCCTGAACAGTTATAATCTCAGAGGCACGTCAAAAAGAATTACAAACCATTTCACATTTCGCAGGAGGCAATATTTTCGCATTAATGATATGATTAGCACGGCAGAACACTTCCAAGAGCTAAAAAGGAAGAAAGGTGCATGTTAGAAGAGTTTGATTTCTTTTAATTTTATTGCTAAGAACCAGAAACAACTATGGGATATCCGAGATAGACGTGAGAATTTTTACTTCGGTAGATAGCTTCGTATGATCTGGTGAACAATCATTTATAATAAATACGTTTCCCGGAGATATCTTTATCCGTTCTATTTAGATGAAAAAGTATTTATTTATAAGTTTTTAAAAGCGGTTTGTTCTGTGCTTTACTGATGGTTCGATGAGTCACAATGAATTCACAGAATGTTAGAGAATAGTTAATGTAGGATGTGTGCATGAGTTTTCTTAACGATAAAATATTCTGCAGTTCTAGCTAAAATGAATGATGTATCAAGAGAGTTATTTGGCTGATAAAATTTTCTCAAGAAACTTCATTTTTTCAGTCGTTCTGCTTTTTAAGAAGAAGATAATTTTTATAATCGACATAATACTGTTCATGAATGATTACTGACTGGTTTTCATTCACTTTCGTTCATAATTGTTAAGAATCCGTAAACATTATTATGAGAAGACAATTTAAAATGTTACTGCGTCCATTCCCCCTTATTCCCCTTTCCTTCAACTGATTGAATCTATTTGAAAGGAAAGGTATGATTAATTTACTGTAACTATGTGAACGGATATAAATTGTTTATTATGTTCAGATCTATATAAAAGTAAAAAAAAAATTTTTAATTTAATTTAGAATTATTTTAATTTCGTTCCAAATGGCATTAAGGAAGCTATTGTTTGATATTCTGTAACCTGTAGAGGCGCCTTTGGATGCGACTCGAATTTTCTCTGTTCTCAGATAAAATGTCGCTCTCTAGCTACCAGGTGAGTTGCTAGGAATATGGCTGATAGGCAGTCACACCAGGTTAGTCATTTGGCTGTGCTTTGATATTTTCGGCGGAGAGTCTTGTGAACGTTTTGCTTCATTAAATGGAATGTACATATTCATGTAGTGAACGGAGTTGTTCACTCGGATAAATGTTACATATTTCTTAAGTATTAAACGGGGACGGCAAGTTGCATGTTAAGAAACCAGACAGAGGCATCGACCGGGGATTTTGAGAGCTGTCAGTTAGTAAAAAGTTCGTAATGGTCAGGCAAAGTGGGGCACATGACTGCATTGATCGACCTCATCATTGGTCTACCATTTGCCCCTACACTTCGTAGTGCCAAAATCTCTGCACACTCATCGAAGGGGATCTTGTCTTGTCAGGTCTTGACTCTTTTCTTTCAGTCGGAGCCATCAACAGTCGGAGCAAAGGGAACGCAGACGCCGAGTAGCCCTCCGGCAGCCGTGGCCGCGGAGGGGCGCCACACCCGAATAAGATGGGCAGTGCCTGAAAGGTTGGCTGTACTGTAGGGTTGTATGGTTGGACGTGGAAAGACATCTTTGAATCATAGAGAGGGAAGTAGGATCCTCCACATTGCCTATAGCTGGGGTTAACTGGACTAGATAATCGCCACAGTCGCAGTCACGCTTGCTGTTCTCAAAGTAAACGTCATACTTGCACAGTTATAATATCATCAACCATTTGCCAGAATAAGTCATAACAGTATTGTAAGGAGGTAGCACAATAGCACCTTACAGTAATCAGTCCTCGGCACTAATACTAATATATACCAGTTGTATATTTTGTGCAGCACTTTTTCGAGATAGTAAATAGTGTATGTACATATGACGTGTTTACGAAGTTATTTCACCTTGATGATCCTACCACGGATATCTCAACCCGATTCACGATGGACTACTATGCTCGATCCTTACCCATTCTCTCAGTCCTCTCATCGAACCAAGTCTCCGCTCGGCCTGCCAGGTTCGTTATAGGTCCCTACAGGTTTACGGGTGTCCAGGTGAGGGCACTACGTACCCTTTTCTAATTCAAAATCTATACAATCATCTATATTTAGAAAATTAGTTACTCTAATACCCACTTAAAACCTGTTCAAACCAAAATTTTCCCGTTTATCCAACGCCAGAATGTATTATTTATAGTTCACCACATGTCGACTCGTGCCATTACTCTTTGAATCACGAAGTCTACGACTAGCATTAAAATTTATTACATCATCATTGATTGATAAGATTAGTGAGCTGAGTTTGCAGTCATTGTCGGATGAAGAGAGGGCAAACAGTGTGATGCGTGAGAACGAAGGCTTTCACGGCGTATCTATAGGAAGTCTTCGCAGGTTCTCCGACGTATAATGATGAAGAAATACAACAACGAGCTTTCGGCGGTCGCCATCTACAGGCCTGATGCTATGCAGGGAGCACCAGGGCCAGCACTGGCGACTGCACATTTCTCCATCTGGAACTAGGGGATGTTGCGCTCATGCTCTGCCGCACGCGCCTTGATGGTCCTGATAGTCTGACCGATTTAGGACTTGCCACATTGTCATGGTATGCTGTAAACACCAGGAGTCATCAATCCCAATTAATCCTTCATGGTCCCCAGTCAGTCACGGATCTTGGCAGGATGACGGAATATGCTCTTAATTCCATGCCAAGCCAATATTCTGCCTATTTTTCTCGAGATGTTTCCTGAATATGGGATGAAGGCCAGAGCCTCTGGATGAATTTCTGACTCTACTGGGCACTTCTTTGCCTTTTTCTGAATTGTCCTTTCTTTTACTCGTTCGGAATAGCCATTCCTGTTGAAAGAATTGCAGAGATGTTCAAGCTTGGATGGCACGCAATCCGCGTCGGAGATTTTCTTTGCTCTGTGCACCAACGTGTGCAACAGGGTGTTCTTCTGTACCAGGTGGTTGAAACTCATTGCATGTAAGTAGCGGTCCGTGTGTGAGGGGAATTTATAAAGACTGTGGATGCCATGCGGCAAATGACAAATGTGTCGTCTACATAGCTATAGAAGCATGTAGACTTAAAGCTAGACCCTTCGATCACCTTATCTTCAAATTCCCACACGAACAGATTGACACTCGTGACCCCATTGCTACACCATCCGTCTGTTCATAGAATCTCCCACCGTAGATGAAATGAGTGTAAGTAAGAACCAGCTCGAAGAGGTCTAAGATTTTGGGTTGGAAAAGACGGCGAAACAGCTGTATAGTGTCAGCCAAAGGAACCTTGGTGAACAACGAGACGACATCAAAACTGACCGAGATACCAGTGTCTGAAAGCCGTAACTCTTGAAGCGTGTTGACGAATTGTGCTGAGTTATTCACATGGTGAGGACATTTTCCCATAAACGGGTTGAGCATCCCCCTCAAGTGCTTGGCCACAGTGTATGTGGAACCATCTATGGTACTTAGAATCGGCCGCAGAGGTACGTCTTCCTTTTGTATTTTTTGGGGGGGGGGGGCTGTAGAGTCTGGTGGCCTGGCGCCTGAGGTCGAAGGCTCTTGATGACGTCAGGTGTAATTTCTGTCTTCTTCATAAGAACCGTTGTCTTTCTCTCAATCCTCTTATTTCCTTTTAATCTTCTTCCCTACGCAAATTGGACGACTGTAGACGCAGCCTCTGCAAAATCTGCATTTCTAGTTTAAGACGACATGGCACCAGAACGATATCGAGCTCAAAATTATACAACACCCAGAAATAACCAAGACGGAGGCGAAATCACCGGAGAAAAGCTGTATCTTGCCACCAACGCTGTGCTCGCAAAAGCACTTAACTTCGCTCCGGTACTAAGCAAGCTGCCGACGTTGGACACGGTCGCAGGTGTAGAGTGCGATGAGGAGCTTCAATACGGAGCAAGCTGACCATGGCTCGAGTCCTCAGTCTGACAAACCTTCCATGCAGTAACTTCCCGCGAGAAAAAAGATTAACGCGAAGAAGATTACACCACCACGATGACAATTTTGCACTACGGGAAGACAAGGGAAAAGGACTGTATTGATGGAATCTGAAGATTACAGCAGTAAAATTGTTTCTTCGAAGACAAGACGCACGCTCCACTAAACAGAAACACTATACACAAGCTGTGGATGAAGTTGAATCTCTTGTAAACAACTCTTCGGAACTCCAACAAGACTAAAGAGAAATAACACTTCCACCTCTCTTTTCTACGGCTTGCCAAAAATCCACAAACCAGTAGTTACTTTGCTGCTATTCGTGAGCGCGACCAACTCTCTTACCCATCCACTAGCCCCTTAAATGGCCGATGAATTAAGTACCCTGTCAGAAAGCACGACGCTTCAGCCGTTAGAAGCAGCTCACACTTATTTGAAATCTTCTGGTGACTTATCTTTATTAGTTTGTCATTGAAATTAACTGGTTTTCACTATATAATGCTGACATTTCTAGCTGGTTTGGAATAATGTACGTGAAAGATTAAATATTATGATTATGTCTATCTTAAATAGCTGCTTGAAGAAAGTTACGGATATTTGTGCAGAGTAATAGCAACAAAATTGTTTCAGTTATTGAATACATGAGCTCAGCAGTATTCATATGATAGTAACAATTTGAAGTTTTGTGTAACTCCACTAAAATATTCATTTGATCTAAATTAACAATAACTACTTAATTGAACTTACAGTTTTTACTAACTTATTTAGTGCCTTAGGCAGTAATTTAAGGACTTACACTTTTTTCCAAGTTAGAAAGAGTAGTTCCGAATACAATAATAATCTGTATAATTGTCTGACAACTGGATCTTAAGATTGTTTTAACAACACATGGCTTGACTCACCATGGATTTTTTAATTTTTTTTTACTTATGGCTTTACGCCTCGTCGACATCGAGGTCATTACAGGCGGGATGGGACTGGGGACAACGAACGGGAAGCAATTCGGCCATGGCCTTTATGAAGGGAGCATCTCGGCATTCGCCTGGAGTGATTTGGGGAAACCATGGAAAACCCAAATCTAGATGCCCGGACGAGGATTCGAACCGACGTCCTCCCGAATGCGAGGCCAGAACGTTAACCGTTCGCCCATCACGCTTGGTCACTCACCATGGAATTACTAGTTTAAACGTTGCAGTTAGTAGAATTTTATAAATAAGTTGTAGCTATGAGAATCACGAAGTTAGTATATTTTTAATTCATTTAAAAGTTTTGCAGTTTTTAATTAACTGTAATTGTTACGTATTTTACAGGAAAATTCCATGGAATATTCTGAATATAACTGGACCACTAAAGAACTAAATTAAAAATGCTTATGCCCTAGGCCAAACACGAATTGATGACACAGCACACTAGGCACTATGCTACCAGGGCAAACATAATTCCATATTAACTACTGAGTTTGGTAGTAGGTTTAGTCGAGGTACACTTTTATAATAAAAAATTTAAAAATTAATTCAATTCATTCTTTATTCTATAACATTAAGATCTCAAAACCAATATTACAATGTTTAATTGTAGATTTCTTTGGGATAGGCATGGTGCGTGGGACAGCAAGGGGAAAGTTTTTCTCATAGTGACACCAAAAAATGAGGAGTTGTGGGGTCTCTATTTGGTTACTTGAAGCGAAAGTGTAAAAATAACAACAGCTCACGCAGTTTGGAACTCAGTGAAGACGCCACCACTGTTTCAACCCAAGGAATCGAGATTTCATCCTGTTTCTCTTACCCAGGAATCTTTTTTTATAGCCTTAGTTCTTCATCGTATTTTCCTTTTCTCTGACTGGAAGTTATTGGTCCCCAAGGACGGAGACCCGGGCGGACGGGCGGGGCCAGAGCCGAGCGGCGCCCGTAAAACAAAATAGGCTAGCGGCAGATCGGCACGGCGCGGCGGTGGTGAGAGGACTGTCCGCACGGCGGGCCAGTCTAGCTACAGGGAACCACTGTGCACCCTGTCTCTGGCAAGTCTGCACACGGAACCCGGAAACGTGGCTACAATTATACACTTTCCTTAACTCTCCAAAGGAAAAACGATAAAGAAATACAGATATGCATACGAAACATAAAGGAAATAAAACAAATAAAAGAAAATTTAAATTAATTTCGAGAATTTAATAGAAAATTACATTAAGTATGTATTTGATATATATTGAGTTCAGCTTAGATAGTTAGCCACAAAGACCGAAAACGCTCAGTGAGTGAAAAAAAACTACCACAACGCGTTGTTGTTTCTTTAAAACGGTCACAACACGTTATTCGCGTTGTGGCAGTGACAAAAATAGCCAGAACGCTATTTTAAAAAGGCCACAACATGGAATTCGCGTCGTGGACCCATAATATTTGATCATAACGCGTTTTGGTTATCGAGGAAAGTCACAATGCGTTCTGAACGTTATCTGATGCAACCGCGACCGACATGTTTTAACTACATATTCTGAATGTTAATTAATAATCAGCTGATGTTAAGAAAATAAAACACTCTTTTTCATTACTGTTTCTATATCTTTAATCATTGGCTGGTATAAGTTGATGGGAAAATTATTAAAATAAATAAAGTTGTTAAAAAAATTACCAATAATGTTGCAGAGCTATTTATTTTTACAAAAAATATTACCGTGACGTTTTACCGAGCATGTTGAACGTCAAGGATATCTCAGGTCTAACATTCGAGAGGACTTGTTTTAGGCCATCAAGATTTGAGTTTTCAATGGTTCCCCTTAATCACTCCGGGTGAATGTTGGGATGGTTCCTTTAAAACGGCCATGGCCAAAATGGTTCCTGTTCCTTGCCCCCAGACGCTTCCCGCTTCTAATGATCTCGACCATAAGCAAAAGGAAAGCGACAGTTTGGGTTACGTAATATGTTCTTTAAGCAACACTTGCAGTATTATCAATACTGGATCTTTTACAGTTACACATTATTTTAGAAAACCTGAAACTTTAAATTGATTAAAAGGTTGTGTTATTTATGAAAATGACGCCTGAGAAGCTCACTGGAGTTCAAAGAATATGATCACGTTATCAGTGGAGAAAGCCACGAGAATGTTACTTGTAAGGCCTGTTTAAGAAAGAATAGCATCAATGTTGAGAGAGTAAGTGCCAATTCAGGCAAAGAGAAAAAAATTGTTTCAATTCCTGCTAAAAATATCCTGTAGTTCAAATTAATTCTACTGTTTTAGTTAGGGTACCTCAAGTTGATGAGGACGTGCAGCTCCCAACAAGGTTTAGTGGTTGTTAGGGCATTAATTCATCATGTCTCTTTTAGTTAGTAAACAGGAAGGTCTTCTCGATCGACTTTTCGCTCGTAATGAATTTACAATTTCAGGGAGTAACTGAACATTCAGGACGTCTCTCAACTCCTTTAAGAGTTGCTTAGCATTTATGTAACCATCTGGAAGTCAGCAAGGCTGTATAATGGTCACTGTAAAAGATACGGTATTGATATTGACCAAGGAAATTAAAATGTAACTAAAAATGTTGTCGTAATACTTCCTGTAAAAGTAAATAAGTCTGCAACATTTTTTTAAAATTTTGTTATCAACTTTCTTTATTCTAATAATTTTACTGTCAACTTATACCAGAAAATGATTAAAGATAAAGAAAAGGCATTGAAAAAGTTTTATTTTCTTAAAATCACCTAATTATTAATTAACGTACATTCAATGCGTTGAGGTCAAATATCATGATAGCCACGACGTGAATTTAGAGTTGTGCCCTTTTTGAGATATCCACAACACGCTCTGCCTATTTATGTCAGTGTCACAATGCGATTAACGTGTTGTGGCCGTTTTAAAGAAATCACAACTCGTTGTGATCATTTTTTACCTCACTGAGCGTTTTCATTTTAGCAGCAGTTTCTCTCTGAATATCATTTGTTCATTTTCACTTTTATGCAGTGTAAATATATACAACGGAGCAGTCACGCCGGGAAAGGAATAAAGTGAACGATGATTTTTGTGCGACATGGGATGAAATTGTACATTAATTATTTTTATAGTAAGTTTCTTACTTTGAAAAAATTATTGGAATTTCAATAGAGTTACTATAAGGAATGAAGTGAATTTCTGTATAAGTAAACACATTGATACAGACGAGGCTTACCGGGTAAAGGATATTAGTTACTGGCTAAAGCACGTCGCTAGTATAAATAAATCAAAATTCTCCAGGACACATAATATGAGCGCATAGTAATAATTAAAAGTACATGACCTGATGCTTGAATACACGTAAAAACGAACAAAAGTTGACCACAATGTGTTTTTTGGCTATGAGCACCATTGCCTTCAGTGAAGTTTAAAATTTCTCTTCGGAACAGAAAACTGTGTTGACAAAGTTATTTTTGATAAAATATAGGGCTATGGCAACAATAAAAAATATAAACCAAGTTTCTGCAACCTCTCAAGCAGAACGTTTCATTATTTTTGAATATTGCAATTTTTTTGTTTAAAAAAAAATGAAATCACTAATTATAAAAACCTTCACATTCTTGCGATTGAACACTTATGATAAATACCAGTGTCAGGTCCTTCGGTGATTTAATTAATATAGTAATTAATTAAGTAATCCACCATATAGTTCAGTTTAACATTTTTGTTTATTTTCAAAACAACGTCAGCGATATTGTTTACATTCAAAAAGATCCTACTGACGCAATCTTAGGCAGTTGCAAAGTGTATCTGTATAAAACTATCTGTAAACTAACTCTGTCCTTCTGCTGATTTCTTTACATAGGCTCTATCGAAATTTCTGGAATTCTTCAAAAGAGTCCGCCAAATATTTCTCGAACATTAACAATTACTCAAACAATTAAACATATTAAAAACAATCAGAATTAATAAATAATCACTTAAAATCATTACAAAATGGTCAGAAATGGAAATTAAAGATACTTAAACACAAAATTATTTACAGAAATCATTTTAAACTGTAGATAATTGTCCTGTAGACATCGTAACTTGCATTATTACTTGGAAATACACACATTTAAGCAACTCTAATTCGATTCTTAAACATATTAAATGGCCTTTAAATAATTTCTTTTCATAAAACAAAGTCTATATACATTGATTTACAAGACATTGCAAAACAAATATACCAGATCATATTCAAGCGAACTTTAGCTCACTACAGATACTTCATTAAATACAATTCTACTTAAAGTTCAGATATGAGGGCTGTTACACCAGTTTACCATGATATCTAGACTGCCACTAAGCATGTGACATGTTAAATATGTCGCAGAATGTGACAAAATTCAAAAGTTTTGTCATATTATTTTCAGATAATACGATGAAACTAACAGAACGTGGAAGAATTACGTGTTACGTAAAAATTTCACAACAAATAGTTGGTATAAATCCATACCAATATGTTGGGGATGGTGTGAATATTTATTAAAATGAGGTCACTGGTATTCCATCACTCTGTTAGTCATTCTCGTCTAATCTACATTATCCCGTATGTCTTCAGTTATAATTCATGTTTAAGTTATGTCTTAAAGAATTTTAATGTATGTTGATAGCCTGTTATCATATGCTTAGGAGCATCAATTAAGATTGTTGCTGTTATTATTTTTTCTTAAGGGAGCGTCAACAACTGTGTTTTAGCGCCTTTAGTGAAATCAATTAAAGTTTTCATGTGACAAGTTAAAAAAATACCTATTTGTCACTTGTTCCTGTAAGTGGTACAGAAGTGTCATTCAGTTCCTTAAATATGACATAAAGCTACAGATCGAGGCATAAAAAAAAAGAATGTTGAGTAAATCTACTAATAGAATCGTAATTCAAATTGCAGGGAAAGTTTCCCGATTTTTATTCTTTCGATAGAAAAATCTTTTGCTTTTCAATTTCACTCTCGAACTGGCTGATATGTTCGGAATAGCAAAATATATTTTATTTCTCAGCTTGTCCTGTACTAAATGTTTAATAATTACACCCATCTTAAAAATATCTATCATGCCTTTGATGAGACGGGCAGAGCTAGGTTGTTCGAAGGGGAACACGTTTTCAAGGAATTAAAGAAATGTAAGGGGTCTACGTTAAGCATATTTTGTGCTGGTTACCTAAAATGAATGTATGTATTACTGGTCTATAATACATGTTGTATCAATCATTCGGCGACGTTGTTTGGAATGAACCCACAGTATATGATATATGCATGCGTTGTCCAAAATTGTAAGACCAGAAGTCATGGAAATCTGGCAACGCAAATCAAAATAAGATTTCATTAGGTTCAAATATGATCTATTCTGGAGTTGAGGTTCATCTCTCCTCACAGAACATCCAAAAACTATTAATCTGTCACTTCAAAGTTAACGCTCAGCTTCTGGCATATGAACTACTGATGAATCTTGCGGCACGTTTGTATGCATCCTTGTCTTGTTTTCAATCGTACATATCAGCTTCAAGTTACCAAAAAAAACGAATATTAAGCGTCACCAACTGTCTATACGTACTATCGCTCTGACTGTTGGCATGTAAAATGACGTCATCCACTCATCATTTATTTAAAAACACTAACAGAAACATTTTGTTTTAGATATATTCTGGGAAAAATTCTACCAAAAGAGTAGCAAGGCTGGTGAAAATTGATTCAAAAGTTAGCCTCATCTCAAGTGGCAGGCATTACAGCATATTCACAATTTCGATATCGCTTTTGCTTCTTAAATCTTCAATTTTTAGTAGTTAGTTCTTGGACTCACGAACGCAGTCGTTGTGGTACTTAACCGTTTATGTTCTGTATGAGTGGAAGTGATTGACATTTTACTATATTCATCATGTTTCAGGCTACAGATTTGTATCAGTTTTTTAAATTTTTGATAGTACTTTCTCCACGTGTAAAGAGAAAATTTGAAATTTTTACTGATTAAGTTCTTCATAATTAACAGAAAAATGAGAGAACTGGAATTTAGTATCACTAGATGTATTGTATGCAACATTCTGCATTGATTGACACTCTATTCACCGCAATTAGTAATCGAAATTACGAATACTATGGCTTGAATTTGATTGTAGTTATAACTGCAGAAGATGCTAACGTCATTAAACTAACACTGCAACAATGTTTCATGTTTGATTTATTCAGTGACGATTGTTTCATGGCGATATTCGTGAAACAGATTAGTACTTATTTTGTGACGTTCAAGTGTTCTAATTTGCGATTTTTTCCCGGTTTGAAACTCATAATTTATATTAAAAAATACACAGTCCAGTCACCACCTCTCAAAAACCAGAATAACCACCTTTGGCAGAGCGGACCGCTGCGAGGCGTGCAGGAAGCGAGTCATTTAGGTTTCTGAAGGTGTTCACTGGGATGTTCAGTCTTGCCGACTCCAGTGCCGTGGCCAGATGCGCTAGATTACGCGGTTGAGGATCTATGGTGCGAACAACCCGATCGACGTGGTCCCACAGATTCTCAATTGTGTTTAAATCCGGTGAGTTTGCTGGGTAGGGGAGTAAGGTAAACTCATCCTGGTGCTCTTCAAACCACGCATATACACTGCAACCTGTATGACACCCTTGTCCTGGTAGATGCCAGCATTCTGAGGAAAAATTAATCGCATGCAGGGGTGGACATGGTTCGCAAGGACAGATACGTACTTGTGCTGATCCATCGTTCCTTCCACAATGAGTAGTTCACCCAGAGAATGCCAGGAAAACATTACCCAAACCATAATTCTCCCTCCTCCACCCCGGATCCTTCCGGCAATTGTTGCAGGGTGTTTGCTTTCGCCGTATGCGCGAATGTCCATCTGTCAGATGGAGCAATAAATGTTATTAATCGGAAAAAGTCACCTGTCGCCACTCTGTGGACGTCCAGTTGCGGTACTGGCGTGCAAATTACAGCCTTCGTCGCCGATTAACAGCAGTCAGCATAGGTGTCACCGTGGTGAAAGTATACCGTGTATGGCAAAATGGCACTATTCAAAATCAGCGGCGTGGAACATGTGGTGCACCACGGGCTATAGATGACAGAGGCGAAAGAAGGCTACAGAGATGCCTTCGGGCAAATAGACGTGCAACTGTTGAGCAACTGACCGTCCAGATGAACCAAGGAGCTACCAAGAGTGTATCCTCAACAACGGTTCAGCGAACGTTGCTGCGCATGGGCCTCCGCAGCAGACACTTTAATGTAGCATTTAAAGGGGTTTTTTTTTTTTTTTTTTTTTTTTTTGCATAGAAGCGAGCTCAGTTAGCCATTCAGTACTTTTTCATTTTTGATAAAGGTGACACTATGTTTAAAACCATATTTTCCTTATTCCAGACGCGATCTGATGACTGATGAAAATTTTCAGCCCAGTGGGAATGTCTGTTTGAGGAGAGTGACTCGCTAATATCCTAGAAGGTTTGTCAGTTAGAGCAGTGGACGATTGTAATAAAATGATTCCTGTTTTTTTTTTAATTCTTAATAGAACACGAACCATATATGTGTTGGATTTATTACGGACATTTTTATTTATTTTTTATTTTTGTAGGAACGCTCTCTGTTTGGTAAAGTTAACCTTCTATGTTTGAAGAATTTTGTAATATTAACATCATTGGCACTTATATGAGGGGAAAACGCTATGTCATTCGCGGCGGTTTAGAGCATTATTTATTGCCTTACAAGTTTATGCTTAGCATCTCGCAATTTGAGAAAGAAAAAATACGATAGTCTTACCAGATGTTTCATTCAATACAATATAATGTGTTTCGGAAAGTGTGACTTGTTAACAAACACACTCACAGGATAGTTCCTCAGTATTGAAGTGACCTTTACGTTCGACTATAGTCATAGTGATGTATTGGGACCAATTGATTTCAGTCATATTAATGTTGCATTTCGTATCCAGTTCTGACAACAACAATACGTACAGTACATTCAATGGTAACGTAATTAACCCCCCCTCTATTGTTCGCAGTATGTTTATTAACACGTGAAGGGCGTATGCTTCCATAGGACACAAAGGATAAGAGCTATGAGCCTGGCACTTGGTACTAGTGAAATGTTGGTTCTCCAAATATATTTACATGTTATACGAACAATCACAAGATACAGAATTCTCGTCTGTATCTGGAAATGGTATTCTTAGCTCCAACCGGTAACTTTTATGTCCTGCATAGGACAGAGAAGTTTGTATTAAAAATTACTCGTCGCCCTGCAGGAAAGTAAAAAGATAAATAAAAATATTCATGAAGAATATTTCTGCTGATATTGTTTAGATATACATAATCTCTTATTTATGCGACGACGATAATGTTCGGTAAAAAAAGGTTGCGTTACACGGTATCATTAACGAAACTAATATCAACCTTGTGGCCTAACATCATATTCGGAGAAAGTAGCGAGTAGGAACATGATAAGTGAGGACCAACTTTGTGTTGTTGTTGGCTGAAACTATTTCCGTTACATCACATAAGAACTAAATGCTCGCCAGAGTGTCCGTGTGCGCTGAGGGGTCACACACTGAATCGGGGAGGCACAGTGGGACCGGCCACGAGCCCAAACTCCCGCGTAGCGGCAGTCCTGAATGCGGCTTTTAGGCCGTTACCCGCAATCATCTGCGCGAGTGCTGGGACAATTCCCAATCTCCGCCTAAAAAACTAAACAAAAACTAAAAGTGTCCACGTGGTCCTTGTGGCTGAATAAGGAGATAAAAAAAAATAGATCATGCGTAAGCAAAGAATGATCAAAAGAATGCAGTATTATTTGAAAAAAAAGTAGTAAGAAATTTAATTTACTTCCTAGTCATTATTTAAACACATACGAATTCCCAAAAATATAACCGTTACACAAAAGCTGCCAACAAAAATTTTATTGAGAGTTAGGCAACATAAGATCTTGATACAGATAAAACTAATATATTCAAATGTATCTGCCATCCCTATATGAGCTCAAAAGTTTCAGGATTATGTGTCACTTGTTGATATGTTTTGGAAATATGGTTATATAAGCGAAACTGAAGAATGAACCAAGAATTCTGCTAGATGATAACGAAAAAAAAAAATAGTGAATAGTGGAGGATAATTCCAAAACAGACCAAATAAATTTTTATTTGTTGAAGATCTTCTTTATCTTCCGAATAACGGGTAAAAGATTTCGATGAATGGTAAAAATAATTCAATTTATACTTTTTACATTTTCATGAACATGCCGTTCAAAACTTAAGATCTACAAACAGGCAAAACTGCATATGATTAATTTTAAATAATTTTTGGCTTCTCTATAGCTTTGCTGAAGACATGAAACCAAGTAGTGTCCAAATTGGCCGACTTGGTGATTGCTACTGAGAATGATCTTTTTTATGTGCTACTAGCTGGTACCCACGACTTCGTTAGTGTTTGTAAAGAATTTGGATTGACAGCTACCGACATCTAACAACCATAGTGCAAGATGGGAGACTCGATGCTATTACCACTCACAAATGCCAGTCATCTGCGCTATGTAGTTCAGGCAGCAAAGTAAAATTTACGGAAACACATATCTTTCGTCGAAATACGAAAATATCCTTGAGCGGTACCTTTCAACTACCATATCTCCCACTCTCCCACAGTTACTGAAATTCGGCAAACGTTGTGATCGAAAGGTGACTCCGCGTTACTACCACACACAAACGCCAATGATCTGTGATAGATAGTTTTCGCTTAAAAATTATACACTAAGGCACATGCGTCTTTGGCAGAAATATGAAATAGCCGCATGTCGACCACTTTCAACCCTCATATCTCCCACACCCCCATATCTACCGACATCTAACAAACATAGTGCACGACAGGAGACACGATTTTACTACCACACACAAACACCAATGGTCTATGATATGTAGTTGTGGCAGGAAAGACAAGAGTAAGGAGATACAAATTTTTGGTCGTGATATGAAAACGCCCTGCACTGACCAACTTTAATCATCGTATCTCCCACATCCCCACAGCTATTGGAATTCGGCCAACGTTGTACAATAAAGGAACCTCCATGCTACTTCCACACACAAACATCAGTGATCTGTGCTAGGTAGTGGTGGCTGAAAAGTGAATTATAGGAAAACACAGTTTATTTGTATATATATATATATATAAATATTGCTCACATTCATCAAATATATGTTTTCTAGTATTTGAAACTTAGAAGTGTTACAAAATATGAAAACCATAATTAGGACACAGGCCATTTTAGGTATAACTTAGAGATCTCGCGAGATTATCTGAGCCGTTTCAATAACTTTTCTCTCTCCGTCCTGTTATATTTGTGATAATCCATTTTTTGCAGGTTCGTTGTTACATGAAATTTCTTTTTGGTCTAATAGTTATAAATTTTAAAAGTGATTAGATACTTATGCAGATATACATTAACATTTGTGTTTTTATTATCTACTTAAATTAGGGAACTATCCGACAGGTATATTCATGTAATTCTACTAAAAATGTGGCTAAACCTGTCAGTAACATTTTGTTTAAAAGTAAACTATACCTTGATTTCTTTATCCGATAGTAGATTTAGATTATGAAAAGTATTAGATTACAATAAAATATTTGTCGAATGAGAATGTATGGAGAAATCATTACGCCTTGTGAAACAGGAAATTTGATTAATTTTAAATGCAGTGCAAGAATAATCTTGAAAAACAATTTTAGTGGAGACGAGTTGATCATAATTGAATAATGGCAAAAGTAAAAACTGATAACAATGTAAGAAAAATTTTGGAAATCGTTGATGGCAGAGAAACACTGACGTTAATAAAGAAAGTGGAAAACACCTTCCTCGTTTTAGAATCCAAATTCAGTGGAAGTAAGATATTTGATAAATATGGCAGCATCAAAAATGTGAAGCAGTTTTGTATGATGAAGAAGCAACATATAGCTTATGAAATTAGATAGCGAGCAGAAAGTTAAAAGAGTAAATGAAAGAAACATAGAATGAGAAAAATTTGTGTTGAAGTGGTTCAGATTGAGCTTAACTTCAAAAATTCGATTAGAAAAAGTGTGATTAAAATGGATTCTGCGACATACTTATATTGAGATGACTGTCTGACGGTGACCCAAGCCTTTGGAAAGAGGTAAGGTACAAGTTCATACAACAATAGAACCGGTTCTCCATTTCAGAAGATGGGAAAATTTGCATTCGGAGGTGCACTGAAAACACTGAAAGAATTTAAATAAAAAAATCGTGAAATGCAAAAGATGTTGTGTAAGGACATTCCCACCGGAGTAGATGCTCTATTCCAATTAAAATAAAATGTGCATGTTTCATGAGAGTAATGGATATATTTAAAAAAAAAATACGTGATGGTTCGTTTATTTCTTTTGAATTGATCAAATTTAGGTCGAAGTCTCTAGTTAATCTTATGATTTCTTATATTCTACTACTTTTAATTTTTGCTGCCACCGTTACTATCTTTTCTACACTTAAACAAAATACATAATAGAACTGACGCAGTACTATAACCATGAAGATTTTCTGGTTTATGAATTCAATAGTCTATCGGAAACACGTATTATTTTGTTTTGTCTACGAGTATCAAATTTAAAAGAAAAATATAAATAGACAGTTCGAGAATCCTTAAATAATTCACACTCACCTGCACTCTTTGAGTGGAGGTAAATTTTGAGAAAATTTCACAGGTGACCAATTCCAATTTCAGTTACTGGTTTTAATTCGAACAGCATTCAACTAATGTTGCGAATTTTCATATTTTGTACATTGGTTAAACTTTTCGGTTGAATCCAATAAAAGATTATGCAAGCATATTTAAGATACGAGAATATTTCTGCAATTTTTGTTAATGTCTCTTTCAAAAATACGTACCAAATCTCATTTAATGTATGCGATACTGTGTGTACACGGAAATAACAACGTTTCATTGATGTGAAAACTGAAGGGAAACTGAATGCTGGGTAAATGGTTTTTGATTTACTGGTATATTAACAAAATTGCTAAGGTTGATGATATAAGAAGCTCGTGATAGAAAAGAATTATTGGAAACGACAATATTGAAATCATCCATTATCTATAATAAGGAACCATTTTCCTTTAATGTTTATAACAAAAATAGTTAGATTGCGTGTATCAGTGCATGCATGCCCAAGAATGGATACTTATATGAGTAATACACTCTTTTATCTGTGTATTTTTGTTGTTTATTTTTTTCTGTAATTTTTTTACCTTTTGATTACACTCGAGCAATCCTATCTTTATACCAAGTGTACAGTAAATATACACTTTGTCCAAGTTATTCTCGTAAACAAATGAAAATTATCAAAAAGTTAAAACACACTTTGCTAGATTATAGAGTTTTTTCATCTGGCCTTATTCTGTACCGACTTGGACAAAATTTTCTGCTAACCGTTCTTACAATCAATAAGAGGTGGAAGACATCAGCAAATAATTTTTTTAATTTTGAACAAACTATTTTATTTTGAACAAACTATTTTATTACAAAGATATTTAGGGATAGTATATTGATGATTATTAATAATATTATATTATATTACTATTTATTAATATTGTTAATCTAATTCCGTTGTGTTTGAAGAATTTCTATTGTATACGAGTACATTTGTAATCAAAGTAGTATGGTAACTGAAACATGAAATATATGTTTTCCATTTAATGAGATCCATGAGATTAAGGCACAGTGGGTACTATCTTAGCTCCTTGCATCAAAGTATCTTTAAATACGCATGCGCACTTAAGGCGTAACGCCAAAAAAAAATTCCCTACTGTTCCGCAAGAATATTTCTCTTCATAAAAATATAAATTGAATTCAGACATAGGGGGGAATCGAAACCAAGTTCCCTAAATGTTACCTGGCAGCAAGCTGTGGACTGAAACCACGTCACTATTAGCAGCTGTGAGTTTGTCATCTTATTTACCAAAAAAAAGGAGAATGTTTTGTCATTGGACCATAATATTGTGCTGTAAATAGTTTGATCGTAAACCTGTTGAGCGTTGTTTACAGGGTGGCTGTAGAACCCCTTATAGGTGGTCAGATTTTGCCCCAGACTCAGCAGAATTGTGTTTTCCTCGCAGATGGAATTAAGATTGAGCGGCCTGCGGCAGCTGTTCTGGCCTCCTGCCTCTTTATTCGCGTCGCGTCTCCCTCCAGTCCTATCTCGTGATTTATCTCGACCATAAAAACTTTATTACACGTTGTAAGAAAAGATTCCAGCCGTTTTTCCCACGTCGCTTTATGAATTACACGCTATGAAAATACAAAGTGAATGACACACGGTAAACAATCCCCGGCGTTTTTGCCCGCGAGGGAGCCGGTGTGCGATTTCAGCTGACGACGCGCGACATCTAGCCATGTAAAGAAACGGAGGCTAAACATTTTATAGCGACCCCTTTATTTATGGTCTCCGTGCCAGCACCGGCAGTGTATTGCAGGCGAAGAAGAGATGGCCCGGAATTAATTTTCTTCGGAAGGAGAGTATGTTTTACGGGTCCCTGTTCGGTATTCAGCCCAAGAGGCGGAACTGTGTTGGTGTAGTCTGCTTTGCGATTAGATTTTTGTAAGATGAAGTGGTGTAATATTTTCCTTGCCCCTCGCCGTTGTCCGTTGTTGCTGTTTTACATGCCCGGGGAAAGTAACAATGTTGGAACAAGTGTCAGACGTTTGTCATCAAGGAACGTTCCGTACTTTATCTTTTCAAGACGACACTAACGTAATATAAAAGAGGTAATCTATTCGTGTGTTTTAATACGCTGCAGTAAGTTCATTTACGGGTATTGTTGAAACGCAGCAACCGAGCCTGGTGGGTGAGCGGTAACACTTGGACTTGTTATTCGGGAGAACGAGGGTTCAATCCCTGTTCTGCCATCAAAATTTCTGTTTTACAAAGTTATCAAAAATCACTCCAGATGGAAATCTAATTGATGCTTCAAAGAGCGACCCGTTTCTTGTACTTAGTGGCGTTGTTTACGACACTGGAAGTTTATACCAAAACTGATGGATTATATATTCACTGAAAATTATTTTTCTTCTTCCGATTGAAGGGACATCCGAACATGGAAACTCCAGTTTTTAAGCGCACTGAATGTACAGTAATACCTTACTTCTACTGAAACATGACGTCACACGGGCTTTTTGATATCTGTATATCAGTCAGCTATCGATTATATAGCTGTTAACCAGTACCTTTCTGGTAGATCTCCACCGTATTCGTTTACAAAAACTTGACATTCACAAAATTTTCCTATCGTAATGTGTATCTCATGAGAAGCAAGGTCACTTAAGCTCATGGAAAAATTATTAGAGTACGTTCTAAATTGTATGACTTCGTTTTGGTAACTTTAGCAGTACGGTCTGAGGATATTGAGAAGTTACTGAATGGCATGAACAAAATACCGATGGAAGATTTTGGTCTAAATATAAATCAAAGTAAGAAAAGAGTGATGAAATATGGTAGAAATGATAGCAATATTAGTAGATTAAATATAAAAATAGCAGCGGATGTGATAGATGAAGCAACTGTATTCTGCTAATTAGGAAGTAAAATGAAAACTAGTGGCCGAAACAAGAATGATGTTTAAAGCAGAATAGCGCTGGAAAAAAGAACCTTCATGATAAAGAGAACTCATTTAGTTTTAATTATTGATCTAGGGCTCAGAAAAAACTTTTTAAAGCTCTATGTGTGGAATACAACACTTTATGGTTGTGAAGCATAGACTTCAGGAATACCAGAAAGAAGGAAAAATGAAGCAATTGAAATGTGGAGCTACAGAAGGATGCTTAAAATTAAGTGTACATATAAAGTACAAAATGAACGTGTTATGGAAATGGTGGGCGAAGAAAGAGGTTTGTGGCAGAGTCTAACAGAAAGTAGAGACAGGATGGTCGGTCATATTCTGAGATATGCAGGATTGGTTAATCTGTTAGCGTAGGGACCAGTCGAAGGTAAGAACTTAAAAGCAGAATAGCACTAGCAAAAAGAGCCTTCATGAAAAAGAGCTTTCAGTTTCAAATATTGATCTAAGTCTAGGAAAAAAAACTTTTTAAAACTCTATGTGTGGAATACAGCAACTGGTGGTAGTGAAGAATGGACTTAGGAATACCAAAAAGAAGGAAAATTGAAGCATTTGAAACTTGGTGCTATAGAATGATGCTAAAAATTAAGTAGACAGATAAAGTAAGGAAGACAGATATCAGTATATATGAAGCAGATAACTGAGTATGTAGGCTGTAAGGGGTATGTTGAGATGAATAGATTAGCACAAGATAAGTAGGGATGGAGAATTGCATCATACCAGTCGAAAGATTGAAAGAAATCCTGCTTTGTTCCTATACAAAAGTATAAATGCATGGAAAGTAATCATTTACTCTCGAATAGCATAATGTGGTGACAAGTCTTAAAAATGCGAGTTGTCTGTGAATGTGTAATATACACTATAATATTTCCAATCTTCGAAACAATTTTCTCCCCGGCAAGCAGATTATTGTAGGATTTTTCTTTACCAAAAACGCTGAAAGAATTTAAAGTTTAATTTTGTAGAGGTCAAAAGTAGGGAAAAGGAAAGGAAAAAAAAATGGGTGGGTAGGGAAATTACCACCAGAACAAGTGCTCCATTGCCATTAAATTAAATTAAATTTAAGCACTTAATTAAATTGAATTATGTAACCGAACTGAGTGCTATATCATTACGTGAAGGCTGTAGAAATTTTATAGCGATGAAGAAATCGTAAAGATTTTTCAAATTTATATCAAGAAGCTTGAAAACAGGAGATATCCCAATCTATTTTGCAAAAATGATTCGTATCCACACTCCAGAAGTGCTATATCATTACGTGAAGGCTGTAGAAATTTTATAGCGATGAAGAAATCGTAAAGATTTTTCAAATTTATATCAAGAAGCTCGAAAACAAGAGATATCCCAATCTATTTTGCAAAAATGATTCGTATCCACACTCCAGAAGAAATAATTAGACATGAAAACTGTCTTCTACTGCACCATGCCGTTTGACTAGTTTCATTTGATTTATTTCCCAGTTAACTATACCTCTAATGTTTCAAAATTACTCCAGGAATTCACAGACGGAAGCAAAGAAAAATTTGGGACAGATATTAGATGAAGATAAATTTTGGTTTGGAAACATTGAAAGACTAAAGAAGTAAATTTGATGAAACGGTTACTATTGGAAGGATAGATCCATATATTTTATCGCGTTTGAATAATTAAAAAAAGCTTTAGATAGTGCCAAGTACAACTAAATGGGAAAAATATGAGAGAGTGAGTCGGTTAGAATAAAATTAGGAATCGTGAGCTGCACGTACGTAAGCTTTATCTAGCTTCATTTAAGCCCCTTTATTTTTTTATTGCTATTTGCTGTCATTCTTGTATCAGTCATTTTAATCAATAATGATTGTTTAACTGACATAATTGTTAGTAATTATTGGGTCTTTGACCTATTTCTAGCAAGTAGTAGCTATATGGCGTTTCAGTTTTCCGTCTAAAATATTTATGCAAACTGTCCCATTGCCTGTTGAATATAATAAACATTTAACAATATTAACCTCAAGCCACAGTAGTAACGTAGTAACGTTATTTATTTTAACAATCTGCATGATTTGTAGCTTTGACGTAATTTCCACCACTGTCTCTAACAAAACAGATTGGTGAGAATCCCTCATAGATTGTTGAACAATTTCAGCATGTTTATTTGAACTGTCATAAGTAACAAGGATGATTTTGTTAGTCAATCGATTCTAGCGCAACCACGACGCGATGAATGCTTACGCCTAATTTCTATACTTGAATGCTTAAGCTCCATTTAACCAGATTTCAATTTTGCTGCAGTAATCAATCGAAAATATAAACAACTTATAATATAAGCAGTTTTAGTAATAAGAGCAACAATAGAAGTCTGAAGTTAACCAAGGTTCAGGTAGAAATAATCCCAAGCTCAACGAAATTATTATACCAGTATTCTGTGGATGAGAGTATAACGAAAATAGTGGACAATAGGAATGAAATGTTGGGAATGGAATTTAGGTTGAATTAAAAATAAACAAACAGAGCTTATTATGTGCAGCATAAATGTAAAAAAAATGCCAGTAATCTAAAAATCAAGACCGGAACTGATGTGGCTGCAGAAGCTAAAGAATTTCGTTACTTTGAATGTCAATTTAACCAAGGTTGTTTAAAAAGCAGATTAACATTAGTAGAAAGGTCCAGAAAATCTTTTTTGTTTACAACATTTATCTCAGAAGAACATGATGATACTGCATTATTTAATGCAGTGGAGGAATGCGAAAAAAGAATTACCTGAAGAATGCAGAAAATTAAATGGGATGATAAAGTAGAAAGAAAAAATATATCGGAATATCCTAGATGAAGAGAAAAATTTGTACAACTATCTTACAGAAGAAGAGACAGAATGGATGGTATCCTTTTTAAATTGGATTGGCTAATCTACTAATAGGGCAGAAGCTTCATAGAAAACAAAGAATGCATAATCGAGGCTGAAGGTTTGTGATAGTTATTTGTAGATGAAGGGTATTTCGGGATTTCTTTCTACTTCAGTATATCTCTTATAGTGTTTAAGTTCTTTGTTATATAAGCAATTAGTTCATAAATCTGCTTCAATATCATGAGGGTAACCAATTGCACCTGATTGGTTTCCCATTCTCAATATTCTTCTTACTGTTCTCTTTTTAACTGTAAAAACTTTTACCCTTACTCTTGGTCTTGAGTCTTTTTAAAAAGTTACAACTCTTTAGCTTTTATGCATTAACTGATATCATCATTTTGTATTTCATGAAGTTGTTTGAGACAACATTTTGCTGTCAGTAAATTGTCTGAAGACTCTACATTTCTTATCGCAAAGCACGGATCTTCAGTGAGAACCTGTTACATCAAAATCCAACCATTAAATCCAAATTCAAATTCAATGGAGTGTGTTTCATAATGTCCAATGACTGTTAGTTCCCGTATTTTATTTAACACATTGTGTACGTGGTCTTGATTATTGTCTTCCGCAAACTGTACCACGGTAATTCATCTATGACTGAATTATTAATAATGAGATTTTGCAATGATTTCCATTATTATTTTTCTTAAATTACTTCTAGACTGAAAAACTGTTCGTTCCCACTGACCGAACTTCCCAAGGCACGAATATTTTCTTGTTCAAATGTTTTTTGGACTTCTGTAGTTGAATATTTCTTGTTTATGTTATTGTAGACCTGCTGTGCCCGCTACTTCTCACGACGTATTTGATATAAATACTGTTATTTTAGAGATAAACTGTAAAAATAAATATTGGCTGGATAGGTAAAAGCACAGCAGTCCTGTTTTATCCTTTGTTTATGAATTTATGCAGTGCTTTAATCACGTCTGAGCTCAAGGTTAGTTTCTACTTCTCCTTCAAACTACCACTAATTAAGAAATTTGCTGTTTGTTGATGACCTACTGGTACACTTCTGTATTATTCACACGGCTTTTCTGGAAGCGATATTTGAAGTATGCTGTCTGGAGTGTGAACAAACAGTTTGCTTTATTTATATGTATACAATGGGGTTGTGTTTGTTATTTGACGTAGGTAAACTCTGTAATCTAAGAAAGTAATAAAGTTCGTTAAATTAAATTTTTACTCACTTCACTGGTTGATAATTTAGTCCATCAAAAGTATCAGAACGAAGCCTTATCTAACTGTCATCAAAAGTCTTTGGCATTCTTTACTCTATGGTCACTGGTCTGAAAGATTGGGGTTTTTCTGAACGCACGCTCTTCGAAATTTCTAACGTCACTCACTTCACAGTTGACTTCTTTGCTTTGTTTGAACTTTGTGGTTACTTTCGATTCACTTGATATTTCTTTTCAATAAAGAATAAGCTCATACAGAGCAGAAATATACTGTGAAGGTGTTTAAGAAGAACAAGTATTTGTTGAATGTATGTAAAAGTTCCGTGATGACAAATATGTGTACATGCATAAATTATATATATATATATATATATATATATATATATATATACTTCCTATTTCAATTTTGCTATTCCGAAAACAAATTTCTATCGCTACTCAAAAAATAAAAAAAAATGCAGGCATCCTACTCAAAGAGACCCTTTTCAGGGGGAGACTAGGTACAAAGAACGGACAGAAATGGCATAATTAAGAAATCATCCTGACATTCACTTTATTTCTGGAAACTATGAACAGTTGAAATCAAGATGGCCGGGCGGGGATTTGAACCCGTGTCCTCCCGAATAAGAGACAAAAAGAATAATGCTCATCCGCTTATATGGTATAGCACGTGACTGCGAGAAAGATCTTCCAGACGATGCTAAATGTATGCACAATAATACCATACTTCACGGTTTGATCCTGTATCCTGGACGTAGTATGGTACTAATGAGGCTAAAAGGTATATATATGTTAACTGAAGACATAAAGTGTATTTATGATAAATAAAATTTACGGGAGAAGGCATAGCTTGGCTAAAGTAAGAAATTTTTAGCAGCATATATCCATACTATTATAAATCTGTAAGCTAGCTGCGTGTTACCGAGAGTTTGAAATGTCATCACGCAGAAACTACAGCAGCTACTAAAATAGCACATGGAATGGAGAAAAAAATTATAATCATTTGCAGAGGTGAGAAATGTAGCCACAGATCACTCTATTTGAGATGAGCACTCCTCTAAAGAACTATTCGCAAATGAACAAACTACTACCATTTGGATTATGATTTTTTTTTTACTTTGGCTACTTTTTTCTTTAGTTCTCCGAAATGTATAAC
This sequence comes from Vandiemenella viatica, assembly GCA_031002005.1. Taxonomy (NCBI): domain Eukaryota; kingdom Metazoa; phylum Arthropoda; class Insecta; order Orthoptera; family Morabidae; genus Vandiemenella; species Vandiemenella viatica. The sequence goes on from CM061920.1 coordinate 194,907,038, forward strand.
ATTAAAATAATTGAAATGTATCAGTTAGCCGTAATAAACATAAGTAATATTTAAATTACATATATATCCTTGTGTTTGAAGAGCCACTATCACGCTACTACTCTACGTTTTACACTCTGTAATGTTAGTATCCAGTTTCTATAATACAGTAAGTTTAAAGTAAACAAAATACGTTAATGAAACCAATATTTCACAGATGCACTTCAGAACGCATGACGAAATTGTGGACTTAATATAAAGTAAATATCCTTGTGATTATTTTCGATATGTTTAGACACAGTAATAAAAACTTTATTTTGGTAGCGATGGAAAGTAATCATTACGTCGAGAAACATTTCTTTTTTTTTCGTATTCTATTTGTTATTATTAATGTGACCCATGCTGCGTTATAACCTAAACGCAAACAAATTAAGTTTAGATTATCGTCCTTTGAGGATTGGTATTAGTGCAAAATTAACCAAACCACTGGTTGGGGAATAGTGTCAGCCCTGAGCCAATTGCACAAAACTGACTATATGGTTCCGTATTACAACCTAGCGAAGCAGCCCTTTAGTATAAACTTGTATTTCATATGTAATGGTCTAGGGTGCACCAAAACCTAAACACAAACTCGTTTAGCATGAAATCATGTTTTATTTCGTATGCGTGATGTTATTGGTAATTCTTGCAACGCGAGTGAATGTATAAAACGGCGTTAAGTATGATTTAATGTACAGGGTAGTAGCGAACTATTAGAAGAATTGTTTCGGTAACTTTTCTCATTAAGTTGTATGACTTTTCAAGCTAATTTCATTAACCAGTCAGTGATTAATAGAAAAAGGATGTATTTGCATCATAGACTGTTTTCTTTTGTCTTTTTTGAGTGTTATTATTATAAAACGTTCCTACTTGCCACCTATAATTATGTCATACATACACGGAATTAGATTTTTTTGGCCTTCCGTTATAAGATTTGGTACTAGAAAGAAAAAGCCTACTGCATTTCTACACACACGAAAGACTACGCGCGCAGGTAAAATGCGAGCAAATGCGGGTATGTAATATAAATCGAGCGAGGTTACTATGCGCTTGCGATAGCTCCTACTACATGTGTTATTTGGTTGAAGTTACAGCAAGCGAAAATTGCTTCTGGGGAAACTATTTTCTACATAGAGGGTAGATTAAAGTTTTGTGGCGTGTAGTTAGTTGAAGATCCCCGGAGCAGTATTCAGGGGGGGAGTCGTTCGGCCAAATAAGAGCCGCGGCCGACAATAGCGTTCGGCAGCCGACTCCGGGGGTACTGTCAGCCACGCGGCCTGCTAAGTGAGACTTATTTCTCGTTCTCGGCAAGGAAGTGTGGCCCGGCGAGGGTGCTGTATATAATGTACATTTGTCTGCCTTGGCGCCGCGAATAATACCACCACAAGGCGCGGGAAGAACGCTCTCCGACTTGGGAAGGAACCGGTCATTATTCCGCAGCAGAGGAAGGAGATGCGGGGGGGAAAAGGAAGAGCAGGTAGCGGAAACGGGGAGGGAGCGTGCGTACGTAAGAGAAGCCAGGAGAGCGGATCATCCAACGGTAAATTAATTCAGGGCGAAATAAGGATGGAGAGGTGGTGCTCCCCTCTTGCCGTTGTTTTTAAATAGAGACGGAGTATCGAAGGGGAATTTCATTTATCCTGACCGCTTGGATTCGAATTGTACCACTGCTGGCGTTACTGATGACTCCCGCGTTGCCGTACCGATGCGACAGACAAAAGACACGACGACCAGATATATTGGTTTAATTACCTCGCAACCAATAATATTTTCAAAAACACAACAAAAATACATTCGAGGATTAGTAAAACACCAATACCATTCCCAAGCGTTACTGAACCGTAAACCAAAATTTTCGTTAAGTATTTTACTTTATCTCGTAACTAAATTTTATTTACTTGAATTACATTTTTCTCAATACACATAGTGCTTACGTACAAAGTGTCTATTATCTAGAAATGAGAGGAAGACAATTTAGACCATGGAACACTTCAATAAAGAGTAAGACTATAAGCATATAAACCAAAATTAAATATACTAGGCTTACGCATATTTTAATTACAGTTTTTAAATCTACAAAAAGTTAGAAATACTAATTCATAAAAAGAACGCCATTAATGTAGCCTCTCTGTTACAACCTGCATTTAGGCGTGAAATGATGAAAGTACTGTTTTAATGTTTTGTTTGTGTGTATCATGGGTTTCACACTAAACTACAATTTTGTCATATTCATGAATTTTTCTGCAATGGACTTAGCTACATTTGGAAGTTAAGAATTGTTGATTGAATACAAATGAACGTTTCCTGCTGAGTACAACTAAACAACAAATATTAAAATTTTTACACATTTCTCAGGAGTCAGTAAATCGTGTACTGTATTTTGATTTGAGTGCAGAAAATTAAATCACAACGAGGATAATAAGACATATATTGTTTCTATTTCATTTTAGAATTGAAAATTTTCTTTCAAAATTAAGATATACTACTTTAATTAATTTATTCTACGTCGATTCTTAAATTACATATACAGAAAACGAAACTAGATCCATATGATTATTTCAAATAGATAAAAGATGTAACAGAATAATTCTGGAATGTAGAAAATTATTTTCTTTTTGTTCAAACTCCTGCTGTTTTTTGTCAGTAAAGCAAACCAAACTTTTACCTCAGGTATGTTGAATATAAACATATTCATGTTCTCTGCAGATAGCGTTATTGACCTACCTCAACGTAACAAACGTTATACATGTATTGATATTCTTTATTAAACTTAATAAGCCTTGTATAGAACTCAAATAATATTTAATGTTTCTTACGTAGCTGGTGTAATCTCCATTAGTTGAAACAAAGACTGCTGTATGTAATCTTCAAAAATTAATCGAAACTAATTTCCGTAAAAACAATTGGTTAATTTATCTGTAATGTGTAGTTTTGAATCATCTTAGTAAAATTGAAATATCCATTTAAAAATGAGAATTAATTAATGAGATAATAATCTTAATCTATCATTTATCAGGTAGATCCCAATTCTCAAGCATGTTAACATTTTTTACATCAGAAATTGATCGCTTAATTTTTTAATTTGATAGTCTTCCACAAAAAAATTGCTGATGGATTAATAGGTGACCTGGAATACAGCCTAAAATAATTATTGCGACGTTGTGTAATCGTTACCGTGTCATGTTTTTGATATTTTGGTTTATAAGCCAATGTGTGCAAGCCGCCATTGATTTTGAGTTGCCAGTACCAAAAATTATCTGCTATAATATATTTAAAACTCTGAAGAATGTGCCAATTTAGAAGATGTGTTTAGCTTATCACAGAAGATGCACTTTTGTCCCAAGAACCCAATATGATATCAGTGAGACTCCAATGAAACAATCAAATAATCTTCGTCTCAGAAGAAAACTCGTTTTCGGTATTGGCTGTCCATCCGAGTATGGCCAATTACCAGTTTAAATATTTTAATAACCTATCACTCTTTAAAAATCTTAGGGGATATTTTGTAAATAGAAATAATTTAATGAATTTGTTATTGATGTAGCGCTACTGTGATGTGTCGGAAGACAGATGAATATTTGTAATTAATGGTGGAATACAATACAATACATTTCCCATAAATCCCAGTGTAAGAGACTGGGCTTGTGATATTTCAACTAACAGCAAAATCATTATTTAACAAAACAGATGTTTACCCAAAAGATTCAGTATTACAAAATAGCATGTATATTGATTATAATAATTCATTTATACAAGATATTGGCAAATAATTTTTAAATACCTTTGAAAGAAGTTTATCTATCTAAAGCGTAAAAAAAGTTGACAATAAGAAATATTTTAATTTTTTCTGAATTTAATTTTTTACCCTTGCAGTCAAAAAAGATGTGTTTAGAGATAGCTGAAGGTAGGTATACTTTGTTATAAACCTTTTTGCAATAAATGTGTATCTTATTATTTGTTGAATACAAAGGACCTTAATATATTTTAAAATTCCTAACTCCCTGAAGAATCTGCCGCTAATGCAACAACTAATTCTTAATACTTGTTTCTTTATTTCTGAAAATGGTATTCTTATGAAATAAGTGCTCCTCGAAGATTACTCAATATGACCCTAAGGAGTCAAAATAAGGTAAAAAAAACCTATTTTCTTATTATTGAGTTGTGAAATGCATATGCTGCTGCACTCGGGAACTGCAGGCCAACTTTCCGGTTTAAATTATGATCAATATGCAAACACAGAAAATTTTTAGTCTTTTAAATAGATTGGCTGCCAATTTAACACAAATCTTAGGTGCTAAAAGTTTTATTAAAGTACAAGGACAAGCATAAGCTGACGGATATGAGAGTTATCACACTATAATTCTAACATCACATGCTTTAAAATTAGTGACAAGAATATTATACAGAAGAATAGAAAGGGTAGTAGAAGATACAGTAGGTGAGGATCAGTTTGGGCTTAGGAAAAACCATGGTACAGCACTCGAGAAGAAATTCTTACTATGATCGATACTTTAAAGGTAGATCAAGATTTGGCGTTTGTTGGTTTGGAAAAAGCTTTTGATGATGTTAGATGGGAAAAGTAGTTAAAAATTTTAAAGAATTCGGATCTAAAATACCCAGATAGAAGAATACTTGATAGTGTATATAAGCATCAGGTATCTATAACAAAAATAGGGATTCATGCGATACTTGCATTAGTTAAAATGGATGTCGGACAAGGTCACTTAATACTAAATTTGTATACAGAGTAAGCAATAAAGGTAGAGAAAAAAATTTGAGAGTGTTAAAGTGTTTAAGGAAAAAACATCAGTATGCTATGATTTTATGATGACACTGTCCTGTTACCAGAATAGACTAAGGATCTTGAAAAATTACTGAATAACATGAAAAAAATACTGAAGGAAAATTTTGGACCTAAATATAAAGTAAAACAAGACAAAAGTGATGAAATGTAGCAGAAATGATAACAATAATCGTGGAATAAACATAAAAATAGGATCAGATCCGAAAGAAAAAATAAATGAATTCTGCTATGTAGGAAGTAAAATTATTATTAATGACTGAAGCAGGAATAAGGTTAAAAGCAAAATAGCACAGGAAAAAAAAGCCTTCATAGAAAAGAGAAATCTTTTAGATTCAAATGTTGATATAAGGACACAGAAAGAACTTTTTTAAAATTCTATGTATGGAGCTCAGCACTTTATAGAAGCGAAGCATGGATTTTAGGGATACCAGAAAGTAGGAATATTGAAGCATTTTAAGTGTAGTACAAAAGAAAGATGCTGAAAATTAAGTGTATAGATTACGAAATGAATGTGTTTTTGGAAATGCTGGGTGAGGACAGAATTTTTCGGAAGAGTTCAACAGGAATATGAGACAGGATGGTAGGTCGTCTTTTAAAATATGCAAGATTAGTTAATTTGTTATTGGAGGAACTATCGAAGGTAAGAGCTGTAGATGAAGACAGAGATTAGAACATATGAAGCAGATAATTCAGCACGTGGCCTGTAAGGGATATAGTGAGATGAAGAGGTTAGCACAAAATAGGAAGGGATGGAAAATTTCATGTAAGCAGTTGAACTGACAACAGCACAAAAAGACAAGTCATTAGCTTTGTGTCAATTATTAATACGATTAAAGAGAAAACTGAATAACGATCATTAGAAGAATACGATATTTTTTAGTTTATATGCTACTGGTATTTACAAAAAAGACTAGTTTTAAAATATTGAGATCTATCACAAGGTACATCATTTAAATAGGGTGTATACTGGAAACAATAGTAGAATTTAATGATGAACTCTGATGTATTCCATATTTAATGAATCCTCATTACTAAAACAGCGTAAGTCAGAATTAAAATGTTCCAGTGGATACCTTCTGTTGATTTTAAGATCTATATCTTTTTTTTAAACGATACCATCCATGTGGCAAATATTTTAATTTGTTGATGTGAATTTTGCAACCGACACAATCAAATGAATTAGAAAAATGAAAAAAAATCCTATGGATGGTAATTTTAATTATTAATTCTATAATATTACCAATGAACGCGAATTTAGCAATATTTGTTGAATGTTCCTTTTGAAAATCATGTTGTGATTTGTTTGGTACTTTTCATTTTCTTTTAGTCATACATTATGCATTGTACAGGTTATTCCAGTTTGTGATAATTAGGCAATTTTTGAAAGTACTAATGGATTAATTGTGTATTACTAACTGATCTCCAAAATCATTATTGGTTACTTAGTTGCTATTATTCATTACTATAATAGAAAATTAATTATAATAGCCAGATTATGACTCCAAAGTGCCTTTACATGGTAAGGGTTTTAGAAAAAATACATTGAAATAAATAAAAAAGAAATTTTTAGCTACTTTTCTAGTCAATAATGTTGAAGTTACTTCAGGAAGATAACGTAATCCTCCAGGAGTGCGCTTCGTGCAGTCAATATTATAAATTTTTTACTGTAGAAATTTAGCTGTGTAGGATAGGCATTTATATATAAATCTGTATAAAATTTGCTAATATTATATCATTGAAACCATAATCATTTCTGATATAAATTACAATACTTTCCTCAAGTTAATTATACAGTAATGAGAAAGTAAATTATAGCTATACACTGAAGAACTAAAGAAACTGGTATAGCCATGCGTATGCAAACACTCACAGTACGACTCTGCGGTCGGCAAAGCTTATATAAGACAACAGGTGTCTGCCGCTGGAGTTAGACCGGTTACTGCTGCTACAATGCCAGGTTATCATCATTTAAGTGAGTTTGAACTTGGTGATATAGATGGCGAACGAAGGATGGGAAACAGCATCTCCGAGGAAGCGATGAGGTGGGTTTTTTCCCGTACGACCATTTCACCAGTGCACCGTGAATATCGGAAATCCGAAAAAAAAAACCCAGCAAATCTCCGACATCGTTGTGGCCAGCAAAATATCTGGCAAGAACGGGAACAATGACGACTGAATAGAATCGTGCAACGTTACAGAAGTGCAACTCTTCCGCAAATTGCTGCAGATTTCAATGCTGAGCCATCAACAAGTGTCAGAGTGGGAACCATTCACAGAAACATCTTCGATATGGTCTTTCGGAGCCGAAGGCCCACTGGTGTACCCCTTCTGTATGCACGACACAAAGCGTTACGTCTCACCTGGGCCCGTTAACACCGACATTAAACTGTTGATGATTGGAAACATGTTGCCTGGTCTGGCGAGTTTCGTTTCCAATTGTATCGAGTGGATGGACGTGTACGGGTATGGAGACAACCTCATTAATTCATGGACCCTGCATGTCAGCAGGGACTGTTCAAGCTGGTGAAGGCTCTTTAAAGGTGTGAGGCGTGTGCAATTGGAGTGACATGGGACCCCTGATACGTCTAGATTCGATTCTGACAGGTGACACGTGCGTACGCATCCTGGCTGATCACCTGCATCCACTCATGTCCATTGTGCATTCCGACGGACTTGGGCAATTCCAGCAGGACAATGCGACACCACACATGTCCAGCATTGCTACAGAGTGGCTCCAGGAACATTCTTCTCAGTTTAAACACCTCCGTTGGCCACCAAATTCCCCAGACATGAACATTACTGAGCACATCTGGGATGACTTGCAACGTGCCGTTCAGAAGAGATCTCCACCCCCTCGTACTCTTACGGATTTCAACAATATTTACAGGGGCTAACAAAAATGATAGCTTAAGCCTAACCATCAAAATGTAAACAATGCACTTTATAAAATTTTATCTAAATAAAAACACATTACTAAAATGTGTTAGGATTTAATGTTTTAAATTAATATTATGAACAAAAACGACTGACTATAATAAACAAGGTATTACAACAAATGGTGGAGGAGGTACATGAACCCAAACAAATTTCAGGGATATCATTTACTGTACAGATTCAATTATTACAAAACTGCTGCCGAAATAGTTGCCTAATAGTTATTTTCATGGAGAACAAATCAAGTTCCCTTTGTAGTAAAAAAAATATCGAGCGATTTGTCTCCAATTTCAGCGCAAGAAAGCTGATACTGGCACACTACCTCTATCGAAGAATAAATCTTAATACAACTAATTAAAAAATATGTTTTCAAGTAACTATTGCACTCCTAAATTCACAGTTCAAAAAGTCCCAGCTTGAGTCAGATATGTTAAACCTCCTACCTATGGAACACAGATTTCATTCTTTTTTCGATCTTCTCTTTATTGTACAAAACATAATTAAATATATTTATTTTGATGATTTATTTATTATACTTGTTGAGATATTTGAGTGTTGATAAAATCGATCTTAAATTAGAAACGTTTCGTACATAATCTGAGTTGATATCCGTATGACATGTATAATACATGTATCTATTTATAGATGACTGGATATCTAGTCGCACTTTATTAAGGTACCATACCAATGATAGCCTTGATACATGATAGAAGTAAGCCTACAAAACTCAGCTAAAATCTGGACTTGATTCTGATCAACACAAATGTTGTAGGTTGAAGTCAGTGGCAAAACTTAGGAAGAGGCAAAAGGAAAAGAAGATCTTGATAAGAATATTTAAAGTGAGCTAAATACCCCAGAAGGAGCAAAAAACTTTTACTTACTAGCAAAGAGTTGTCGCCGATCCACCAAAGATGCTATGTATGTTATGAACCATAAGGATAAAAACCAGAAAAAAAACTCTGCGAAAATATCAGCAACACAGGATTTCCACATCCACCAATACTATCTGCAGATCCTGTGTATGACCCAGCTCCAGACATCACGGCTGTCGAAGTAGAGAGCACTCTGAAGAAAATGAAAAATGGAATGGCAACTGGACCAGATGATATCCCAGTGGAGGTATAGAAGATGCTTGGATGACAGTTCTCTCAGTTCCGGACATATCTTTTTAACTACGTTATAGACCTAGATGAAGTTCCTTGTGTTTGGCTCATTAATATTATAATACCCGTTTGGAGGGGAAAGGGTGATGTACTAGACCGCTCCAGCTATCGACCGACTCTCCTAATTTACCACACAATGAAGATTTTTGAGCACATTTTGGACGTACGCCTTCGAAGCATAGTTAAGATAGCCCCCAATCAATGTGGTTTCATAAAAGGCACAAGGACGATTGGTGCTATTCACGGCACACGTATTTTTATGAAAAGGTACTTTGAAAAGAGAAAACAACTGTCCATAGCTTTTTTGGATCTTGGAAAGGTGTTCGATAGGGTACCTCGAGATCTAATCTGGCACGCATTGTGATAGCTTGGGGTACCAGATGTGTATGTTAAATCAGCTACTATATCAGAATGTTATTAGCTATGTTCGATGTGCTGTAAGATTCTTTTCCTATTAGATTTTTGTCCCTACTCTCGTTTTTTACTATGTCTTAACACCACTGCTGCAGAACTACACATTCCACAACCTAGACTTTGTTCTATGCTGATGATACCATAGTCGCCTGCGAGTCTCATAGAGAATTGGAACAACAAATTAAACCATGTGAAATTTACCTCGATAAATACGGCATACAACTTAATGTACGGAAGACCGAGTACATGGAGTGTGGATTTCCAAGTGATGGGTCTGTTAATGTCGACGGCGTTGAACTATGTACGCCATCTGATTTCAATTAGCTGGGAACACTAATCTGTTCGGTGTGGAAAAATTGGCGTAGGGTCGCTGGAATCCATTTCGACCCGGAAGGTGTCCCTGTACCTTAAATCAAAGATTTACAGAACCAACGTTCAACCAGTGGCACCGTATGGAACGAATGTACGTATGCAAAAAAAAGGGTCTTGCTTTTTTATGGTTTTGGATTGACGCCTCGTCGAATTCGAGGCTATTAAAGGCAGGAAAGGACAGGGGGCAAAGAACGGGGTGGAATTCAGCCATGCCGAGGAATCATTCTGGCGTTCACCTGGAGAGATTTGGGAAGACCATGCAAAACCAAAATCTGGATCGTTTTAACAGGATTTGAACTCCGTCCTCCCAAATGAGTGGTCAGAGTACTACCGCTCACCCACCACGACAATCCTAAGACTGAATCTTCGTTTCACTTAGTTCGGCGTATTGCTGCAGAATGACAAGAGCAGCACACTTCGGAGTCCTTTACGCCGTCTACAACTTTGCTATGCATACAAGTTGTTTTATGCTTTTCATTGCCCACAGAAATACTAGTAATACATGGGACTTCAAGGATGCGTTTAAAACCAGCATCCGTTGAGCCGGTGGAGTTTGTGAAGGCAGTCGCGCCAGCACCAAAATGCTGCCGTTAAACTTGCGGGACGCAAAGCTGTCTTGTGAAGATGCGGACGCTATGCAGGGCGCCGGCTCATGCGAGACAGTTTTATTAGGTTACCGTGAGCTTGGCGGAAGTGCGGCCGTATCTCTTCGTGGAAGCCCAACCTGCCTTGTGGGACTCTTCCGTTCATACGGCAAGTAGGAAGCACCTCTTCTAAGGCATTCCTTGTGCGGCGAGAGACGAAGTACTTCCTACCAATGTTGTGTCTTTTGAAAACAAAAATAATTAAAGGAGACATGTCGGAGAAATTTAACTTCCACGGAAATTAGATTTCATATTTCAACGCATTTTGTAACAGAGTGGTATTCATGACTAGTGTCCCATATTTTTGAAGTGATCTCTCTCTCTGTGTGTGTGTGTGTGTGTATGTAATTGTTTTGGGTGAATGAGATATTAATCATTTTATGGGGACAGAGTAAAGGATTGGGAAACAGTTTAATGCCATCAGTATTACATTAGTGCTATGAATTTAAATTTATGTAACAATTTTATGTTACTTAATTGCTGACAGAACGTTATGTTAGCGTGTCAATGCGTTGTGTATGAAGTCCCACTATCTGAGACGGCTTTACTTTTTTGTTTGGAAACAATTTTTATTTACTCTTTATTTTCGGAATAAAAGCAAGACTCTAGTCATCTGTGATCAGAAAGGTAGAGAACCCCTGTTATTTTTTCTTTTCAAACTGGGTTATACACAATGATGAGTGGCATTCTATGTTTATGTCATGTCTTTGTTGTAGTTCTGCCAGTTGAATTTCTTCAAACAAATTTTCTCCTCTCGTATAGCTTATTGAAAAAAGTTTCTGTCAAATCATAACTATAGGTGAATATCGTAATGTCTTCTTCGTCCTGTAATGATGCTATTAGTACATACATGGGTACACAATATATCATTTGGAGACATCGGTTTTTATTTTGTGGAAATATTGTAGATTAATTATAATCATGGGGCCCCACATTCACCAACCGTAAAGCATAACGAGAAGGATGGTGATATTGTAGAGTTGTATTCTATTTGACAGTGAAACACCTGAGCAAAGTTTTGTAGCTGCCGCTAAGTGTTTTATCGTAACAGTAGCTTTTTGTTTAGAACTGAGTAAAAAACACTTTTTAAGTTATGGAATGTGAGATGTAACCATGAGAATGAAACAGTACTAGTTATTATGAATAATAGATACCAGGAAGGGGAAGAAAGTGCATGCGGTAAATTCATTTACTAAATTTGTGACAAGTTCTCACCAACTACCAGCTAACCCACGGCCTTTATTAAATATGATTAGTATGAATTTAATTTCACCCCATTGAAATTAATTTTTTGACTTTAGTAGACTGTTGCCTAAAATATAAAACATGATGTATTGTTTGCGTTGCGCGAGACATTAGAATTTAAGGACAGACTTGCCAATGGAGCAGCAGCGATCGATAATTCAGAAGTCGTTATGAAACTGTGGGGTAGAATGGTTGTGATAGGGCGAATAGGCTTAGCTAGTATGAATGGACTGGATGAAAGATATATTAAGTAAACATTTATTTTCAAGGAATTCAATTAATTAGGAAAAGCACATTGAGAATTGTTTTTTGGGGGTGTTTTGATTGCTAAAAGTGTAGTCTATTGGTATCAATAGCACCTTTCATTGGAACTGAGAAAGAAAATTATTAACTAATGATTTTTTTTTGGGGGTAAGCGAGAGTGAATATATTAGTTTGCGACGGATGTTAAAAACATCGGTAACGTTACATATTACAGGTGCTCTATTTATTTATCCACAACATACAAAACATTAACTGTAAAGTAATGAAACGCTTAATAAAATTGAATATGAAAAATAAAGAATAAATGTAATAACAATGGAAAAATGGAAAGATAAATAAGAAAATATCTAAACGCTACAATAGAGAAAACACCCTTTATATTAGCGTGACCCGTATGTATGTATGTAACGGAATCTTTCAACTCAATTTCAACCATTTACAGGTTTGAAATTTCACACACGTATTAAGAACCGGTGACAATACAATAATTTCACTCTCACTACGTCTAAGTTAACAGTAATAACTTATAAGTGGTTGACTGTAATGAAAAATTTTATTTAATTTTCATCCACTTCAAAAAGTCCAAATTGTGTGAAATTTGACACGTATTAAGAACCGATGACAGTGCAATAATTTCATATCTATGGCTTGGTATGCGCATTACTTTGACAGTAAGAGCAGAAAAGTGGCTTAACCGTCTAAGACAGATGTGGCTCATTTTCATATACTTTCCGCATCCAATACAATGATTTCACAGCTATAACCCGGTATTTAATTTCTTTGTCAGTAACAGCAGATAACTGGTTTCGCTACGCAACTTTATTACACATCCGCACTTGACGATACCTTGATACAAGTAGCTACGATAGTGTCTGAAATTTCTTAAAGTGAGGTTAAACAATGAGTATTCGAAACATCATTAGTTCGTTCTGTTATAGAAGAGTAGTCTTCCATTTACCTTGCTATTAGAGCTATGGCTGGGTTGACCATTTAATTGTCCGTTGCTCGTGGGAATAATAATTAAAGATTTAAAGATGATACTACAACACAAAGAAAAAGAAAGATAAGCGAAAAAAACCAAACAGTAAGAAAGATACTTTTGTAACAATTCAAACTAAAAAGTTAAAAATCAAATTAGAGTTAAAAACTAAAAACACGCTTTTGTAACAATGTGGACTAAAATGTTCAAAATATTCTTTAAATATAAAGCTTCTGTTTAACAGAGATGGGACGTTCCACAATTCAGCAGAAATTATTATTATGAATAAACTTAAAACAATAAAATCAATGATTAAAAAATTAAATTTTATGTAAAAAAGCGTGGGGTGCTCTCTACATACTTTTCACAATGACTATCTTTACAAACAGCTAGCGACAAAAAATAAAAGACAACTGATACCTAGTATCCCATGATTTTTTTACATGAAATTTAATTTTTTATTCTTACTTTAAGTTTGTTCATAAAAATAATTAATTCTGAATTGTGGTACGTCTTATCTCTGTTAAACAGAAGCTTTATATTTAAAGATTGTTTTAAACCTTTTAGTCCACATTGCTACATAAGAGTGTTTTTAGTTTTTTAAACTATATTTTTTTAATAACAGAGGAAACAAAAGAATCGAAATGTTTCGAGCGAACATACGATAAACGAGGAACATACAATTGTCGAGGATTCATGTTGAAATTGAGAATACATCATCTTCTTAACTTGTGTGGATATTAGCTAATGACAAGAATAAATGAAACAATTCAAAGTTATACTTCTTTCCTAAAACAAAAAAGAAGATGCGGCATTTACAAGAACATATTTAAGCATATTTAAGGGAATTATTACTATGATTATTATTATTATTAACTAGCCCCGAAGCCCATTACAAATGACGGGTTTAACGGAGTGTTATGGTAATTATGGTAATTTCTCTCTAGTTTCTTAAATAAATATAATTGTTATAAAATAAAGTTCATTGTAATTTGTAGTCCCTTGTGCTGTAGCAAAAAGCTTCAGTTGTCAACTTGGACCAGTTTGCATTTCAGCCTAACCACACTCTCCGCTAATATTACCGCTAGAAAAGCAAAGCTTCAGTCACACGCGAATTAATACATTCCCTGTATCGCATGTCAGTGTCATCATGCTTCACGATATAAACTTGATCCCAAATCTTCACATGTTCTTAATCCTTTCTTTCTTATTACCTGTGATGAAGATCGATATTTTAACGACTGAGACAGCTTACATCGGCGGAAATAATAACCCCAGTGAAAACGAAGGATGCTAAAAATAAATCTTAACAGCTTACGCTATGCCACGTAATATTTAATTGTGGTTTAGGCCACATATATCGCGATCAATTTGATTTGGAACTTCTTTCATTCAAACTATGTAATGATTTCAGTAAAAAATATAATAATTAATATGCCAATATATATTTTTCTTTCAGTGTTCTGACTATTCATGTCTTAGCAATTGCTTAGCTAAATAGAATTGTTATAAAATAAAATCCAACGTAATTCCTCGTGCCTTGCGCCATTTCCATCGGGGTTCAGATTGCATTTCAACCTAACCACATACTAAGCTAAACTCTCCGCCAGAAGAACAATATTTCAATAGAGACTTATAAAGTTATTGACGTTAATAAGTAAAGCAATAGACTTCATAAATAGATTTGACATATTTTCCTAATTGCCCTCTGCATGTTTTAAGTACCTGGGTGACCGATCTTCGCTCGACTTCTTTTGATTTTTTTTGTTCATTAAGCAATATTTTGAGTAATGTTTTATTAAAGGTAAGCGTTTTTCTTCAAACCTTCCTGCATATTTTCAAGTGCACATTACCTTCATTACCTTGCTGTAACCAAAGTGAAGTTTCTACGAGATGAGGTTAGTGCCGTTTCCGAGATACTAAATACAAGAATCGCTGTTTTTATTTTTTTATTTGTTTGTCAAATCATGTTACAAACTTCAAAAGCAAAACGTTATCTACATATGAAATTTCATACAAATCGCTAGAACAGTTTCTGAAATCGTCTGAATTACCACCTTATAAATTGCTTTTAAATAAAAATGTTGTTATTATGTTAAATAGAAATCTTAGTACTAATCAGGGATTAATTAATGGTGCAAGATTAGTAGTAATTCACTTAGTCGAGTACATTCTCAGTGCTAAATACATTCACTCCGAAAAAACTATGCTCATACCTCGCATTAACCTCACTCCTTCTTATCCATCCATGCCTTTCCAAATCATAAGAAAACAATTCAAAATAGAAATAACCTTCGATATGATCATTTATAAAGCACAATGTCAGACGATTCAAAAGGCAGGATTTTATTTATCAAAAACTGTTTTTTCGCATACGCCAAAAAGTCAACGATGATCACATTATAACTGCTAATATTCTTTTCATAGAAGTTTGTTGAAGAATGTTTAAAAAATGACATCTGACATAGCAAATATTTCTTAAATATCTGCTTTTTAAATGTTTTACATTTAAACATGTAGTATTTAGTTGTAACGAGTGTATAGTAAAAGTGATATTTATTACTACTCTTCAAAATAAAATAACTTTCATCAATAAACTCTTTAATTTACTTATTTCCTCGTTATTATATTACCATCCTGTGACTGATATTGGCTTGGAAGAAGGGAGTGCAACATGATATCGAGTGGATCAAGTCAAAAGAGTGTGTTCCACCTGGATCTGAAATTCTGGCCCATATGGAAGTCACTAAATAGGCTTCGAGTTGGAGTTGGCCGTTGTAAAGATACTCCTGACAAAACCACCGCATTGGTGGAAAAACTAACTCATATTCGATAGTCTCATCGACACGAGAAGAAGAAGAAGAAGAAGGTGACTGAGAACGATACTGTGTGAGATATTCGCATTGGTCAACTAGTATACAAGTACATGAATTTTTCGTTTGAAGATATAAGAGTTCCTCGCTTAAAGCAAAGAGAATTGTAGCTAACATCAGTAGGATTACTGGTACCTGAATCATCTACCAGATGGCGTTAGAGAATTGCCGATTATTTGTAAAATACAGTTTTTGCAGGGAATACAACTACTTAGCTAAGCTTAAAAAAACAAAACGTTATCTAAATATAAAACTTCATCAAAATCTTCAGAGTATTTTCCGAGATCCCAAATATATATATATATATATACAAGAATTGCTCGTTTAAAGATATACGATATTGTATTACAATGGCTCCGATATATGATAAATATTTAAATAAACAGGCAATTCATAAAATATTGGCTATTTTCTCTGCTGGTTTCTATTAACTTGACCTATGAGTTTGTCTTCCGGACCACACATAAATATTCGTATCTATCCTTCTTATTTCCTGTGACAGGTATTCTCAATGATTATTGCTGGTACGGAAGTGGTTGGAATTTAACGAATGTTAACATGGTAATCTCCCTATCGCTCTTATTATTTGTAGTTGGAACTTATTGTGGAGTTTTTACATCCAACACAGGTTCGCTTTTGGTATTTGCCACTGGACAGTTGAGAACACACGGGATTACACATATTGTGTGATCAGCTAACCCTATAATAATTCATGCCTAAACACGAATTAAGTTCTGCTGCGCGTAGATAAAATGTGACCCCGCTACAACCCTGTATCGCTTCGCTTGGCCTCGCTGCCTGAGACTCACTTGCAGGCAGACACGCTACACAGTTTACTGCGTTACTGCTGCTGTGTCCTCGCGCCGTCTTTTGTCGCCGGCGGTACACCCGCTCGTAAATCCGTCGCGGCGTCATAATCAAGTTGCGCGTTACGTCACCAGGTGACGCAGTAACGGGAGAAATACGGGGCACGTAAACATGGCTGGCGCGCGCACGGCGGGCCGGGCCGAGTTAGGAGCTTGTTAGGCAGGGTGGTGGGGGTAGACGGCGATATTCGTTTAGGTGCTCCGCGGGAGAGCCTCGTCTCCTGCGTCAGGGGCAGTCCTGCTCTCCTCATACAACGGAGGAGTGTGACTGTGTGGTGGCAGTCAAGAAACGTATTCGCTGCGGGGAAACAGATGACTGGTTCATTTAGGTCACCTGCCATTCTAATAGCGTGCAAAACACCCACCATACTGTAACAGCCTTCCAATCCGTCTTTCTATTAATTTCAATATTAAGTGAAATCATGTTGGAGAGAGATAAATATTGATTAATCGTGAATTTGTATATTTGTACTATAAATTAATATATTTTTGATGGGTGCTAATTTTTTAATTGAAATTTAAGTTGTTTGAATGCAGCTCAATGTTAGAAAGTTTAGTTAAAAGTCTATAATTATGAATGTTTTGTAAGCCATTTACGATTATAAATCTATCGTGATAAGTATAAGAAATATAAGTCATTATTATTGTATAACTTGAATTGTACTCCTTTTACAGACCGTATCAAATACGAATTGATTTATACTAATAGGTACAATGTTGAATTGTTAGGAAAAAATACTGAGCACTGACTTATACTGTTAATACATACTATTCAGATGTTACACATGAATTTACAGTATAAAGAAATTGATAGCAAGAAATTTTGAATTATACTCCTTTTACTTATCACGCCAGAAATATTTGTATATGATCTGAATGTTTTTTGAACTAATTATATTGCTTGGAGTGATTATTAACGAATCAGAATCGACGGTCGGCTCTTTTAATGTTTTATCGATAATCCTGCAGCGTATACTTGAGCTCCTGAGATCGCTAGCTGTCTGGTTTCGGCTGAGTTCGCTGGAAACTGTGCTAACACGACGCTGTGTCATGTACTTTAGAATTTTTGGAAGACGTTGCCGTATCCGTGTATGGATTAATGAAGAAGTAAAATAAAAAAAAACAGATGTCGATGGTCTGGTTGCTTCAACCATCTAATCATTCAGAACTTATAGGTACTACCATACATTCGCGAAAGTTTAAATCTTCTGACCACAGAAACCTATAAAACTAAGTATTGATTAATTAAGTTGTAACTTCTTATGGTGAACTCCAGCCAGTACTTTTAAGAGAAATTAGAGTGACACAGTTTCCATGTAAACAGCTTCTTCTCGTATTGAAATAGGTGATTAATTGTGTCATCAAATTGTTCCAGTCTGTGCATTCAGCAGATGGTTCTGATTGAACTGTGAAGTTCTTTTATGAATATATCCCAGTCCTTTTGTTTCATTATTTCCAAAGGTAGTGAAGTCGTCGTCCATTTTTGCAGTACTGTGGTCTGAAGACAGCTAGTTTACAACAGCCGGCTGTAACAAATGCGGAATATTCTTTGGTATTAAAATCTGGTAGATGTTGAGGGTTCGCCGGTGTGTGGGTTTATATTTCCATGCCATCGACATTTAGGTTTTTTTTACTTATGGCTTTACGCCTCGTCGACGTCATTAGAGGCAGGATAGGACTCAGGACAAGGAACGGGAAGGAATTCGGCCATGGCCTTTTGAAGGAAGCATCCCGGCATTCGCCTGGAATGATTTGGAGAAACCATGGAAAACCAAAATCTGGGTGCCCGGACGGGGATTCGAACCAGCGTCCTCCCGAATGCGAGGCCATGGCGTTAACCGCTTACCCACCACGCTCGGTTTTTGTTTTCTTGCCACTTGAAGTATTTGATTATTAAGTGGGTTTACAATTTTGGAATTCCCGTGATTTAATTTATCCCACGAGTACTTTTGAAGAAAAAAATCGTTATTTTCTCAAGATCTTCACACAGTAGTTCTTGATTTGACATCAGGCATGCTGGCGTAATAGATATTACGAGGCGCGTCCAGAAAGTAAGTTCCGTTTCAATTTATCTCCGCTGCAGCGCTGCGATTGCAGTTCCGCACATGTGCTGTAGACGATGTGTATCAAGGGGAAGAACGTCCGCCATTTGGAGATCGCTGTCAGTTACGTAGGCTTTGTTGTGCTTGTTTGAAATGTCGGCGTTGATTGAAAATCCCGCCGCCTGTGAAATCAGGTCTGTGATTCGGTTTCTGAATGCGAGGAAAGTGAAACCAAGTTAAATTTATCGGCAAATTTGCGATGTTTACGGACCAAATGCGATGAGTGATTCGATGGTGAGAAGATGGGTCCGACAGTTCAATGGCGTGCGTACTGATGTGCACGATGAAGAACGAAGTGGGCGTCCACCTTTAGTTACAGAAGAACTGGCAAGACTTTCATCTGTTCTTACATCTCAAGTCTTTCCTTGGCGGTCATCACTTCACCAATGACGACGAGCTGAAAGAAACTGTTTCCAACTGGTTGAAGATACAGGCGGCAGATTTCTATGAAGAAGGTATACAAAACCTGGTGCCACGCTATGACAAATGCCTGAAAAATTTCGGCAGTTATGTGGAAAAGTAGTTTAAGAGTTGTAGAATTTTGTGGAATATAAATTTCTACTGTATCTGTGTAAAATTTCATTTTATTACCAAACGGAACTTACTTTCTGGACGCGCCTCGTGTTAAGCCACCTATTGTTTGGGTTTTGATTCTTGTTGCTTCAGTAGTTCTTAAACAGTTAAAATCAATTGGGGTATTGTTTATTGTTGGTTTTACGGAAATCGCTATTCTTCCACGTCTTTCACGTCTTTCTCGATCCTGTGTTTACTATAAGATGTGATGTTCTTTAATTTGAATCTCTGTTATAATAATATTACTGTAAAATATTTGACACCGAGTTATATATTTGGCACTAATGAGTTGAAAACGGGACCTACATTCCTTTAATAGGCTCACTAATTATTTCACAGTCGTTTAACATGTGACATCACTGATAATAGTAATAGTCCTTTATCTGACCTTAATTAAAGCGTAATGGTACATTTAGTTGCGCTGTTGTAATGTGTTCCAATTGACCCAGTTGTAACTTTCAGCAATTTCCATTATTCTTTTCAAAACAGTTTCTACGTCCAGACAATTCTTGCTGACTTGTGTGTGTGTGTGTGTGTGTGTATGCTGTTCTGTTCTGCCATTTGGGATTCTAGCTTCGTGGTTCGACATATACAATGAATAGTTTCCTTTAATGAATATTTTGAATTTGAAAATAAAATTGCAGGTTATTGTACGCCAATAAATAAAAGCGATTTCATTTAGCACCGAACAACTGTGAAATGAAAAAAAAAAAATGTTTTTCGTATAGTTAATTAAAAATATGGTTAGACATTATTCTGATAAAAATTTATTTGTTTTTTATTGGACTATCAGTCGATTTGAGTTACAAAATAATGAAAAGCATTCAGATAATTTAATATCTCTTTTTTCAGAAAAATTCAGGTTATTATAGCCTGTTTCAAAATTTATTTGAAAGAATTAGAAATACCGCATTGACAAATTCTGAGAACTGACCCCCATTCACGATCCGCTAATTTGCTCAGTTGCTTTGATAATTTGCAGAAAATATCTCAACAATTGAAAAAGTTCCCTTGAATACGAAAAAAAATTAGAAAATGTTCTAAAGGACACAGAGTATAAAAGGAAAGAAAGTGCAAACTAGTCAGATAAATCTCATGTTGTTAGCTTACGGTGAAACGCAGGAATTCACAAGTTCCGTTCTCAGGCCCATGTTTTTCATACAACTTACAAATTGATACCTCCTGACATAATTATTTGCTGTGAACGGTTTACGAAGCAACTACAATAGAAGTCCGATTATCCGAGGTAAACGGGACCGTGACCACCTCGGATTACGAAAAACTCGGATAACCAGAGGTCAAGGAAAGAGGCTACAATGAATAAAAAAACGTATTGAAACTGAAATAATACAATTCATTTATAGTGTAAAACTAATTGGGGAAGAAAAAAACTTGTTTTTTGTACATTAATTATGATCAATTGCCAAAAAAGTCTTTGTTTTCTGTGTCATAATTTTCTCTTCTTAGCGCTAGTATAGCACCAACGCTGTAGCATCATTATGTCAGCTGCTGTGCTTTCTTCCTGTTGTCCAATATATTCAAGTGCTGCTTCTGTTCTTTTTAAACCTTCAGGATGAGAAATTTTTGGAATAGCTTCATTTTTATCTTCTTCAAAAATTTGCCTCGGTTAAGCCGGCGGCTCGGATAATCGGAACTCGGATAATCGGACTTTTACTGTAGTATATGAATATAATGAACAGGTTATTTTTCTTCTATTATTATTAAATAATTTTATTGTAATTTTTAAAGCAACACCGATTTTTCTCCTCGAATAACTGAAGCATTTTGTAACTCATGTTTCTCATAAGTGGCCAAAATGAGAAAATTTTTGCTCTTTTTTTTCAGAAAACACTTATTTTGTTTATTTTTTTATACCGAAATGAAATAACTAAGAGAATTAGAACAAAGTGAAATTTTACTTGACTATAGCGAAAATGGAAGTCATTTATAAATTCCCAATCAATTGAGTAATATTAATCGTATTTTATACACAGTTTGAACATTTTTCTTCGTTTAATCCATTTGAACTTTGTAATTTTTTTAAAAAAGATTTTAATTGAGTAAAAAAAAAATTAAAAACACGTAACAAATTTCATATCTTCCTTACTGTTTTTGATAATGATATATATTCAGTGCAGTAACTGATTAAGGATAGTTTTTATCAACTTCTTTGTAATGAAAAGAATTCGAAGAAGAAGAAGCCATCCCTAGAAACTATTTCCTCATTTTACAGCAAAAATAGTTTTAAGAGTAACACAACAATTAAGAGAACAGTATATAAGACACAGAAAGTTCATTTATCATTTTGTCTAATTTCTCAATGTTAAATATTTTGAGGCAAACTTTATAATGCTACTTTTATAAACATCAATTTGATAATTTTCCCGCAGCAGATGTTTTAAAACATTATCATTTAGAAAAATGGATAAATAACATTAATTTTATTTCTGAACTACGGCCAAAAGTTAAAATTGCAAATGTAAAAATTGTGATGCGACCTCATGTTCGAAAAAAATGGTTTTCGAATGTTATCCAACTTGTAACATACATCTAGATCATATTTTAATGCCTACGTCTGCAAAGTTAAAACTTATTTTTTAAAAAAAAATTTTTTAGATCGCCTGTTATAGAAATTGCAGTATTCCTGACCGATATTTCCTGCTGATGATTCAGCTCACAAATGGACTGTCATGTGCATGATATCTCGTTCAGAATGCATCAAAACAGTATTTATTAGACTATATGATGTGTGGTTTTTGCATCTATCTACACATACAATAAACTAAATGAATCGTAGACTCGTTTAAACGATCGTCCCAACAGTTTCCACGTTGTTTCGCATATCATTTAGTGTTTTGCGGTTTGGATATCTATTTAAATAGCAGTAGTACAATTTTGAAATTATTCCATTTGTTTCCAAACTATTTTGTTTTACTGCATCGATCATGGAACCACAGACTTTATCGTTCTAGATGCGAGTGAAATGTACTGGAGAAAGTAAGTATTGAGACCTCTCTTCAACAACCAGTAGTATTGTATCCAGAGTTAATGAGGTATATTTGTTATAATGTATCTTCAGATAAAATAGAGAAATAAATCATTAAAAGCTACAAATTTTCCATTAAATAAACAAACATGTGGAAGATGAATGTTCTAAATTTTTGTCCTCGAATTTGGAAGGATGCGGGTTAGAAACCCTCCCCTGCCGTCCTAATGTGGGTTTACCATGATTTCCGCAAATACGTAACTTGAGGTGAATGCCGGGATTGTTCCATCAAAAGGCCACAGACTAATTTCTTTCAGATCCTTGTCCTCAGCCCTTCTCTAATGATTTCGACTAGGCGTAAAGTCTTAAGCAAAAATAAAAAATGCGTGTTGCTTTTTACTGACTTAGACACTTATGAACATTAAACGAAAGAAACAGTTGGCACTGAATCCGCCAAATTTCCATTAATTTCTCATGCCATTTTGGTACGATCGAGTATGTATTCTGGAGAATTGTTTACCATTACTGCTGATTTGCAGTGATAATTAGTAAATACAAATTTTAATCTACGTATTGCGGAAACTAAATAAGAAGGGAGAGTACTCTAACAACTAAGCGATCAATTTTCTATAGCAAAAAATTAATATCTCAATCATCAACGTAGTTTATTTACGTAACTTTGAAAAACACAAAGTAGGAAAGAGTGAAAAAATTCTTCTGTCCTTGAACATATTCACAGCTTAAAGTCCACACATTCTATGAATCTATGAGTCTCCAGGTTCAATTTAAAATTACACATTTCATAATACTTATACGAAAGGCAATATTCAAAGGCATGTAACAATTTTCTATATGTTTGCTTTTGACATACAATAACGATTTATTAATTTTAACCTCACATTTAATGAAATAAACATGGCAAGCCTTGCACATGCATGGTTCCTTAAATATTTCCATGTGGTAGATCAGGGGTCAGTTGCTTGGTGCAAAATGAATGCCTGAAGAGTTTTCAGGTTCTTTAAGCTAACGCTACGCAACCGCTCGCGATACAAGTGCCGTCGTTCAGCTCCAATCAAATTTCTTATAGCTACAGTGGACCCACTGAAATGAATTAAGGAGACTAGCAATACAATAACATTAGTATATATCTAAGTAACCTAACAATTTTATTTGTTTTACAGACAGCTGACAAAATATATTAGACTTCGTTCCTATGTTTTTAATATTTGCCGTTTAAATATTAGACGTAATCAGAAACGGGGGAAAAATTTTGAGTTCATGTTTATATCCTGTAACAATTATAGATAGCTTTGATTGCCACTCCTGTCTCTATCTTACCCTGATAAAAAATTTCTACTCTTTGACTTGACGAGCTATAAACATTGATAACTTACACGCTAGGACAGAAAAAAAGTTTAACATTTTTACTTCTATGGAAATCTTAATATAAAATAAGTTTACAAAATTCTGAATGCTCTATTCCGTTTTGGTTTAACGAAATACACAACGCATACGACTTTATAGCCTGAAAATTATTTCGTTTTCTTGCGGTATTGGTTGTAAAACAAGAAAAAATATTCCACTGTAATAATAAAAACGGAATAAGTTCTTCAAGACGTCAGAAACGTAGTTAAAAAGAGTATACAACTCAAAGCAGAGGTTATTGGTTAGAATAAAGGAATACCTTTAAGCTCAAAAATGTTGTAGTAGAGGTGAATTGTTGATTGTAAGTATGTGAATACATTAAATAAGATGAAATGATTTTTAGATCTACTAAATAGTTTCCCTCACACTGTGGTTTTTATCTGAAGATTAAACGGGTACATGTGTTAATTTCTCATTCATACTTGAACTGTACGGCAGGTAAGTGATTAAGACTCAGAGGTTTCAACACCAAAGCGAAAAGGGTTCTATTGTCAATACTAATAAAAAGCCAATTTGAGCATTATGTCTGTCGCTCTTGCTTACCAATTTCCGACTGCGAGAAATATTTTACCTGAATATTCCGACAATATATTCAGATAACGATCATTCATATCACGAAATATAACAGTCGGTATCTGTTCAAAATTTTTGAAGATATAAGAGTAAAAAGTATTAAATAACCATTGTTAACTTTTCAACATATAGTTTCCTTAGAAACTTTTCTAGAGCAATAAAAATTCCTGTTTTCAACATAACAATTTCCGTTTCCTACTAGTCCTTCATCTTACTACCAAATCGTATAGCACCCGTAACAACATTCCTGATGACTTCAGGAACATACGCTGCTCCATACTAACTAATGCCTCCTACCACCACTGGTGATGGTCATGATTGTATCCGTAATATTTGATGGGAGTTTAAATTGCTTATTATTACCATATTTACGACTTTTGTTGATGCAATATTCACTAGGATCCAGCGGGATTCCAAGTTTCGGTGTTGAACTATAGCTGCAGCGACGAATGGCGCCGAACACACGGCAACGTGGAACTGTACAATGAGTTCGTAATACCACGCTGATTTATTTTATTCATTTACTTATTTCACTGACGATCGAGTCGTTTACTTCTGACAATTAACATCATAAAGTTGCTTTATTAGCTTGTTAATTAATAGTAAACACTAAATCACGATGCTCTCAAATGGAAATAAAACAATAAAAAATCAGGCTGAAGACAGGTTCTCTCCGTTTGGGATATGGTGAATACTGCAAACAAACTACTTTACTACATACTATTTTTTTTAAAATTACTAGCTAAATATGTTACAATGTTTTAGAATAATATATATTTCCTACATGGCTTATAATCTAGAGGGCATTATTTTACATTTCTTGCAGTTAGCTCATCGGTTTCCTTGTGCTTTTCTTGTGTTTTGTCAGAGCACAAAATTTTTCGAGACAATATTTTTCAGTACATAGAGTCGACAACGCTTTCATTTAGATTTAGTTTGATTTTGATGATTTGAACCTGATGGAGAAGCCTGGCCATTAATCGAAATATTTTTTTTATAATATTCCCGCATATTTCAGTTTTTCAGTCAAATTTATCAGTCTGTAGTTCATTTTACGCTCCGCATCCGACAACAATTTTCGAGCGATTTAGGGAACTTCGGTCACATCAAGATATTTTCTGATTCAACTGCCAGCAATTTTTCGAAACTTTTAAGAGAAAATTCTAAACTTGTATTATATTGTGGTTACAACGTTTATCTTCCAATTTAAAGTGTTAGAACTCAATAGAACCTCTCTCGGCAAATCATCCGGCTGGTACCATAGTCGTCAATTCGGACTTTGATACGCGATGATGTCAGCACAAATATAAAGTAGTGCTGAGAACTTCGCATATTATGCTAGAAGCGGACTTCCTTTCGATACAAATTAACATCTCTATCTTTACAGGTGGAAGTTCGTGGTCGTTTTCGCTAGAACGCATCACTGTCAGAAACAGAGTAAGATGAATGTGTATTTGCGTCAAAATGCACAATTATTAGCTGTTCTGATAGGATAAATGCAATCATCCGAAATATGCTTAATGACGTCGCCACCTCTCGTACCGATTCTAAAATGGAATCTCGCTGATCTATGGGCAAAGCAGCAGGGAAGCTGAGAACATTATTTGGGAATCTGATTGCTTAAAATCGCCATACGTGAAGGGGGCGCTGGTAATATTACCCTATTTCATGTCATGCAGAAGGAGAGAATTGAAACACTGCATGAAATACTATACGAAAATAACGTTAAAACATTATGTCAAAACAATAAAATGTAGTTTAAATTTTGGCATCAGACTTGCAGATCAATCTAAGCAACATTTATTTTGGTGGAAGCTTACGCAGAAATATTGTACAACGAAAATTTATAACGTCCCACATTTATTTACTGCTTTCTGGAACAAAAAAAAGGCGATCTGTGCGAGAATTGTTAATACATATCCCTTCTCATCATTTATGAAGCAGGAACTATACTTTTTTCTTAAGTTCATCCACAAGAAACTGCAACAAAAGCACTGACATTGATTGATTAATACGAAATTTCATGTAGGTGTACGGCAACGTTTTCTGGATTGCTGGGTCAGCTACAAGAAGTGTGTTGTTAGGTCCGCACAGTCGTACGTCAGAGTGAAACATGTTTGTAGTGAGGGTTTTTTATGCGCGATTGCAAGGATTTTCTGAATGATGAGTATCTCTTCAAACGTGATATTATACCACGTGGACGTCAAGTATTTTGATTTTTTTGTTACCATATATCGTAATAAGTGTTCTGGATAACCTATAGCAGTGATTCTCATACTGTGGTCCGATGACCACTTGTGAACCGTTAACAAGGAACTGATGGACCACAGGAAGAATATATAATATATATAAATCTAACTGAATTGAGGGTACCACAACAAGAAATAAATTAGTGAAAATTGTACACATAAAATTGATAGCGTTATCGTACTGTATAAGGATATAAACGAGCGTCAACTATAAGCAAAACTTTCTAAAAGTTTTCCGTTGGCGTCAGATACCGCGGTGTTCCTTTGAGGATTAAGTTAATGACATTTTTTAAGGGTCTTATTTTAGCGGTCTGGTGGCTCAGTGGTTAAGGTGTCTACCTGTGAATCTGAATGTCTCCGGTTCGAATCCCTGTCTCGGCGGCGATTTTCGCAGGTCCATAACCTGATCTTCACTTCTGGCACAGCTTGCTGTGTAATTTGAAGTACGCCAGCACGCTTCCGATTCAACGTTAAACTGTAGCTCCCCTGTACCCGACAGGACTACCGGGTCAGGTTAAGGCTGCTACAACAGGGATGGAATGCGCAGCCAATAGAAAACCTGTCACCAGATAATTACGACAACACGGAATTATTATTATAGGCTCTTATTGTAGGGGCAGATCTTTAGGGACCGTGGTATGCTGATAATAATTAGTACGCTTGGATAATAATTTAAATTTGTGTAAAAATTAGGACCAAGCAAGTTAGTGGTCCCCAGAATTATTTTTAATATTTTACACGTAATAAAAGATGTGTGGCATCCATAATCACTTGCTTGTCTTGAAACTGGTAACTCAAATTTATTTTTTGACATTGTAACTGAAGCAATATCACAACGGCTGTGGCGTTCCCCTGAATTAGTTTTTTAGTAACGTTTCATTGCAGTTGTTAACAAACTGTTTTTTACCTTAAATAACGGACTTACTATATTTTCAGCAAATTAAATCAGGTTTACATATTATCGAGATGAATAACATCAGATCACTTCTTGCTTTTGGGCCAAATGTATGTTGTAGATATTACAGGATCGGGATTCATTTTAAATAATTATTTCGTGGTTTCCTTTGGTGTAGTGAAGGGAATGTTACACGTCACATCCAAGTTTTACAAGTAGTCCCTGTTTCTCTCTCGCACACAGACATCGAGTCGAGAGCTTCATCAGTCGATTGAGCGCAGCGGGCTGCGGTGATAGGGCCCATTGTTGGCCGTCACGTATGTTCTATTTTAATTAGCAGAGTGTTTGTGTGGGGGGAGGCCAATTCCATTAGCAGCAGGGGGCGACCAGGGCGTGTCTCTCGACCACGACCTCTGCTCCGCCGGTCAGACAAACACAGCGGTTCCAGAGTTCCTCCACACATCCAGCGTCATAGCGCGAATATCATAAACCCGAGTCAGATGCATCGCGTCAAGAAAGTACCACACGGCACAAAGTAGGTCGACGAATATCGGGAAACCGTAATTATAAAAGTGGCATCGCCATGTGGTCTTTATAAACTAATAACAGAGTTTCACTCCAGCTGCGAAAACCACCTCTATCCTAGACCCGTAATCCTACCGCTTATAAGGGGCTTACCATCTTAACGTGAAATCTGATATATGGGAGCGTTCTGGCGTACTTCACATACACATTGCAAGCTTTGCCAGAGGCGAAGGACGGGTTAACTTCTCTTTACTATTTTCTATAATCATATCATAACTCTAAACAAAATTCTGAACGACCTAAATGATGCTTCCGAATAGCATGGAATGAGAATTAATACATCAAACACAAAGAATATGGTGAATAGTAAAGGAAGGAAACTGATAATATTAACTTAATATGAGCCAAGCAAGAGCATTAAAATATCTTGGAAGTATAATCACTGAGGACCTGAGATGTCACCAAGAGGTGAAATCTCATATTGCTGTAGCGAAGGAAGTGTTTAATACGAAGAGGTTATTAATAACTGGAAAATTACATAAAGCACTGAGAAAAAGATTTAGCAAATGTTTTCGTATGGAGTGTGGCGCTTTATGGGGCAGAGACGTGCACACTGAGAAGAGAGGAAGAAAATTGGGTAGAAGCATTTGAGAGGAAAATGTGAAGAGAATGGAGAGGATAAGATGGATGGAGAAGGTCAGTAACGTTGAAGTGCTGGAAAGGGTTGGTAGGTGTAGTAAACTACTGCAAGACATAGCAGAAGGAAAGAAGGACTGGATAGGGAACTTGTTGAGAGGGGAGTGATTGTTAATTGACGCCTCGGAAAGACAAATTTCTGGGAGAAGAATGAGAGGAAGAAGGAAGCACAAAATCTGAGACAAAATTAAAAAATAAAAATAAATGGAAACTACTTGAATAGGAAGAGAGAGGCAGAAGACAGCACAGCATGGAGAGCAGCCATATGATAACCTGCCTAAGAACACCAATGATGATATCTTCTTCTTCCATAAGTGTCATACCCCTGTTCGGGTATGGGTGGTAATCATAGAGGATGGTTGCCACTCCATGATATCTGCCTGGGGGTGATGAACTGGCGTGGTTTACCGTTGGCTTCCCCCGTGTGACAGTATTCGTATGTATTATTGTAGATGGGTATGTGATGATTTGTGTTCGGTGTAGGGGAATGTGAATGAGAGATGCAAGAAGGAGAGGGTGAAATCCGGTGCCGGCCCATTCAGGCTCTTCCAAAAATCAAAATATGAATTATAAAAAAACTTTTGGAATACTAATGCAAGTGCTCCGGGACGACGTACAATCGTTCTCGGTTAATGCATCAGGTAAACAGGAAATACAGAGCACAAGTTCCATAATTTTCATTTATCAAAAAATGATTTTTGATGAGTGTACTCTATATTATATATAGTAACTTATCAAGTCAATAACAGTTTCATAACATTTTATGGGGTATACATATCATATATATCTTACATATACTCTCCAAAACCGGCATGTGAGGTTACCAGTTTGTTTATAACACATTTCTGTTTCTTTTATTAAGAACGAATAAACCTTATTCTTTTCGTAAGTGTCATAATTATGCAGTACAAATAACAATATAACCTTTACTGCAATTCCTCCATGTCGTTTCAGTCAAAAGAATGAGACTTTTTCAAGTGACAGTTTAAAAGGAACAAAATGGATGGTCATTACAGATTTTTTCGTCTTATCCAGATGATAGTGGAATAGAGATAATGTTTTCAGCGTTTGTTCCCACATGCTCACTATAAACCCTTGATTACTCCAGGTACGAAACTATAATAGGATAATCATAAACTTTCGTGATTC
The DNA here is from genome assembly GCA_031002005.1 of Vandiemenella viatica. NCBI lineage: Eukaryota > Metazoa > Arthropoda > Insecta > Orthoptera > Morabidae > Vandiemenella > Vandiemenella viatica. Next base: position 194,936,787 of record CM061920.1, read on the forward strand.
TTAATATAATATTTACTTCACTTACGAGACTACGAAATATTACTGGAAAGAACGAAAATAGTAATGGTTACGGCACATATTTTTTAATCTCGAAATATAATAACTTTGGAACAAACTTTCTTTAAATCCAATAAACCAACATACGAGTGGAGAAACAGAATTGTTTTGATAAAGAGAAACGTAGTGTGAATACCACTGTAAACAGGATGAGAGAAAACAACCACTTAAAACGTGAAATTGTTTCCAAACAAAGTGTAGCATATTGTTTTATGGTGTGGCATTCTGACATTTGTATATACGCATGGTACCGTTAGGGACGGAGAGTATGTTCCCGTCCAGAGCCCTCTGCTTGCTCTCCAGGTGTGATACTGCAGGCAGCTTGCTCAGGAAACAGTTAGGGTCCGGTGTCCTGGGTCCTCGGCCGACACCGTGTAGGAACAGCCAGGAACCTGCGACTGTTTGCCTATGGTAATACGAGCAAACCTACCACCAGACGTTTGCAGCTCGTTAGACAGTGAACTAGGTAATATCTCTATTCTGAATCGAGAAAAACTCCTGACAATACTAAATTGAAGGCAGAAATAATCGAGGCACTGCTAGGACGTAAGGAGTAGTTCAAATCACTGTAATAGAAACAAAATTCAAGTACTTTTACTTAGCCTGTTTAAAAACAGGGAGTGACACTATTCAACTACGACCGCTTTTATTTCTACGAATTTATTTTTGAGTGCAAATATGTCAACTAAATGAATAATCTATCGCTTGTATTATGCATATAACCAGTAGTGAACGATTAGCTCAACGTACAACTCAGCACTGTGTTGCTTTAGCAATTTCTTAGCAAAGGGAGAGAAAAAAATGTCGTTTAAAGTAAGTAAACTGTCTACTAGAAGCAGAGGGCATTCAGAGATCTAATTGTTCTTGAAACGACTTTCTAGAATAGCACCTGGAATGATTTCAGGAAACCAGGAAAAACCGAAATCAGTATGATAGAATTGGGATCGGAAAAACATTCCTCCGAATGCCAAATCCGTGCATTAACCGATCATTCACAAGGCTCCGTACTACGAACACTAGTCCCTCAACTGATCTCTGTTCGATTGGACATCTTTTACTCCAAAAACCTCAACAAAGATAACGGCATGGTATTGGTATTCTTCGGTTCATAATAAAATCTATGAATCAATTTGTTAATTTTTATCAATGTCACTGCTCTTAAATCGATGGTCCCGTATGAAACTGGTTGAGTTACAACTCTGAAGTATATGTGACCACCAATATTTGATATCATTTACGGGCTTATAACCACTTCGTAGTTTTTTAATATGAAATAAACGGCATTATAGTATCAATAACACTTATGTTAGTGGGATTGAGCTATTATAAAATGAACTAATTCAGAATTCCTTCTAACTTTAAAAACTTATAGAAGCAAAAGAATTTTGCAATCGACAAAAAAAATAAAAATTACATATTTGATTTATTAACACACAGATGCTGTAGTGGTTGTTGACATTTAGTTACTATTCCACACGAAGCCCGATCCCACACTGAAAAGTGTTTGCACTGTTTGGTCTTATCTCTTGATGAACTACGTTTAAGACATACGAAACAACAAAATTAACGAAAGACAGTGGTTTATTTATTCAAAGGAAGTAACATCTGTTCTTCCTAGCATTTTTTCCGCTGGTTTACAGGATCTGCCTTTGCTGTACAGTTGCGACAGCTCTGTTTACCAGGCAGCTTGTTGGTAAATCCTGTAACTGCGAGCAAATGTCGTTATCTGTGGGTGATGTTACCCATGCGTGATACGATTTATATTACTCTGGCTACGGACGGAAAAATTAAGGACCATCCCACCTTTGATCTTGAATAGCGCATATAGCCTCCACGTTACACAGCAGAGGATATTCGTACTAACATCATTAAGTTTTCGTTTTTCATAACTTTTCCGTTCAGGTCCACTGACATAGTGTCTGGTTGGCCAGTTATAACGTCACGTGGGGCCCTGACGTGAGATCCACAGAAGTTATAAACAGGGCCACATTGTGGTAGCAGTGTTTCTTCTCTTTTTCATCATTGGAGAGTGTGGAGAACAAGAAAATCTACGTCCACATGGTTAAGGGACCATTAGATGCAGTTGATTCAGTCTTAAAATATTATTGAACTTTGTATACAATTATCCAGGGGTCAAACAAATTGAGAAAAGTCGATAATAAATTTGAGGGCTATCTTCGTAGAGCTTCTGGTGCGGTATCGGTTACGTTGTTTTCCAAATAAAAAGAAATCATTTTGTTACATAAAGAATACAGATTGAAAGTGTTTATTTCATTCAGTGAAATAGATCACAGATAGATATCAAAATACCAGGATTACCAACGAAAATAATAACATTCAAGACAAGCAACGCTATTTATCTTTGACAACTCCCCTCCCACCCTTTTTTCCCATACGTATAGTATGGTTTCACTTCGCTGTTTTTTCCGTCTTGTGTCGTCTTTCCACTTGTGATTACTAGTTAAGATGGTAAGAGATTAAAATAAACAGTAACAAAATACAAATCTAGCTTAGTGGCTATAAGGTCGGATGACATTAAAAAAATACCTCCTGTAAATCGTAAACAGGAAGGCCAGTACATTAGGTCTGATGTTTGATTCTGACCTGATATACCTCCGAACATCCATGATGGTGGCACATAAACATTCAAAACCAAGCTAGTTTGTAACAAGAAATAATATTTTAATGTAATCAAAGAAACAGTAACGAAATTTTCAAAGAAAATTGTTACAATTAAAGTTCCAACAAAATAATTCCTAACCTACAATAACGTATTAATGAAGAAAACTACTAAATTTAGGAGATAATTCCTGCACGATTTGCAGACATACAATAGAAACCTAGGTTTATTTAACAAAGTTTCGATGTTAATTCAATCTCAGTTTATTTTTATGTTTAACTAGCTACCAACTCCTGTTTTGCGTGGGTACTTTATGATATTTGTGAGGTACGACTATATATAATTCTCGCAAGTTCATTTCAGATAATTGAAGATGAAAGTACTGTCTTGTTATATTTCACTTTTTGTTTGGTTGCATGCGTAACAATATATTCATGTGCCTAAAGCAGTGAGATAGGGAGATGGAAATATCCAGATTCCTGTAGCTCAGCCGAAGAAACGAATAAATGTGCAACGCAGTGTAGGGGCTTTCCATCTTGTGAGTCGTGATAATTGTTTTCTAAAGTGATTATGGTTCAACGACGTGAATTAACAGACTTCGAACGCGGGGCCATTACATTTCGGAAATCGTTCGTGAATTCAACATTCATCTATCAACAGTTTGAAGAGTGTGTTGTCAATATGTATTTCCGGAGCTGTGCTTTAATTTTCAGAACTTCGTAAGAAATTTATATTAGATTGTATATAGGAATAATAAAGAAGCGGAGTGACATCTGACTGCAGAGATAAAGGTTTCCGCTTCGAAACCGCCTCGGCAGGTATTTTCATAAACCCTTAACCCGACTATCTCCTCCAGCACAGCCTGCTGTGTAATATGAAGTGCGAAGGAACTCTTCCGTGGTTCGGATTCCACGTTAAACCGTAGGTCCTCTTTTTGGCTAAAAACCATAGTTGTAACAAGGATGTGTAAAATTGAAACAAAACAAAGACTTAATCTGGTCCTAGGTAGCCCGAAAGGACACACACATAGGAGTAATAAAAAGATTATGAGTTTTTATGTTTTTTGCTTCGGTAATAGCATCATCATAGGCCACCTCTAATAGTTAATAAGAATCAAAAATCTATCACAAAGCCTTCTACGAAACGTAAATAACACTTGCAGTACCGAGCAGAAACACCTTTGTGATAGATGAAATAGAATCATCAAAAGAAACCCGCTGACGTCCCCGAGCAGTCTGTACTGATAAAAGGAAAAGATGGTGTTCTGTTGCGACCTTACCTGCTCACTGTATTTCGCACCCAGTAACACTGGTGCGGACTTTACCGCTGCTTTTCCGCCTGGCGCAAGTCCCTTAAGCCGCGAGTGGGTCGTGACTTTGTTGCCAATCCAAGAGAAAGGAAGGACGGTGGGATTGGCCTTAGCCGCCGACTTACCACTGTGTCGGGACAGAGCCGCTACTGGCAGACGAAACTGCCACAACCACTATCTGCCTCCGATGGGTTTGTCAGCAATGCATGGCAGGATGTTTCTAAGTCAAAGGCCTTAGAAAGGGATATCTTCTCAATCACTGGACACCGAACGGGGTGTGTAAGCGGTAACGCTTTGGCCTCGCATTTGGGAGGTCGCAGGTTTGAATCCCCACCCGGTCATCCATATCTGGATTTTCGGTGCTTTTCACAAATCACTCCAGGCAAATACCGGGAAGGTTGCTTCAAAGGCTATGACCGAATTCCATCCCATTCCAAGCACACACTACTTTCCTGCCTCTAATTACCTCGAGGTCGATAAGTCGTAAAGCTCGAATTAAAAAAAAAAAAAAAATACCGTGGCAATCATTCAACACAGAACCAGTAAACAGACTAGGAGTAGTAACGTTTTATTTAACCGAAATGACATTCTTGTGAAGTGATATTGCAGATAAGATTTTTAAGGCACTATCAAAATTTAATGTATCAAAATTAGTTTAAATCACTGACCGATCAAAGAGCTGCATTGTGTATAATAAATCAACTGGTGAGTCATTCCAAAAATGTTTCTATGAAACTGTAAAGAGTACGGATTATCTTATCACATCCCCCTTCCTTCAAAAGAAAAGTTACTACCAATCCCCCTCCCTGCTACAATTTCATCATTAAAAAGGTAAACGTCTAATTATTTAGTAGTAACAATGACGCCTCAGAAGAAACTCATTAAGTACATGATGTCTGCATAATTTTCAATTCTAAGAGGCGGTGAATGAGACATAGTACGTCAGACAATTTAAAGATATGGTATCGTCCACATTGGCGATTCACCTCTCCCCCTGACGCATAACCCTGCGAGCTGGGGGGAGGGGGTGCCGCCAGGCTGGGAACCTACACTCTAGGGCAGGGGGGGGCAACCCAAATGATCTTGCGTGCAACTTTGGAAATGCATCATAACTCCGCGGGCCGCATATAAAATTATATAACCCCATATTTGATTTAGACCCACTTTAAACATATTTTTGGAGTGAAAAATTTAAACATAATGAGTTATTATTATTGTGTTTACTATTATTCTTACATGTAAACATAGATAATATTATAATTATAGTACTAAATGCACATTTTAAAGAAAAATATAACACAAAAAATAATATATAAAGATATATAAATATAAATGAAATAAATTTTGAAAATAATGTATTTTTTCAATACATTGGATTTTACTACTTTGGCCACTATAAAATAAATGTAAAAGTGTAATGAATCTCGGGGGTCGGAAAAAATATTCAAAGTGGGCCGCGGGTTGGCCACCCCTGCTCTAGAGCATGGTATGCCGCTGTTGGAACCAAAATAACCGGGCAAGTGCAAGTCAAGAATTGCGTAATTAGCGTTCTGTACTCTAATGATTTATTTCTTGTAAGAGTCAGTTAATAACATAGTCATTTGGTACAGAACGCATAGCTACACATGTTTTCAGATTAAGGAGTGGATTCCGCTACACGGTTTCTCAGCAGTTGGCGCTGAAACGCTATTTTTCTTTAATAATACTGGCGGAAGTGATAGTAGAACTGGCACCTTGGTCAAACTTATGCTTATGTTATGCAAGGTATCTCAGCCTTCGCAGATCTAATGTCATGAAATAAGACAATGTTTCTAATGGTACTTTTTAAATAAAGACAGTCTGTCCATCTAGGTTGGCACAAAATGAATATAGCTGTTGGACTTTAACACTCTCGCGAACCATGTTTGACACAAATTAATGCGTTATTAACGTAATACAAAACTGGAAATCGGCTATTTTTCCGTGCTTGCGGACCCGAAAATGAGTAAATGAATGACTTTTAAGCCATTTTACGGAAATTTCATCATCAATAATTTTGATGGCATTATTTTCATTTTAACGCTGTAAAACAAATGAAAAGATCATGATTGTATGCGTAGCATTCTAATCTATACAACAGGTGCAGTTATAAATTTGCCTGATATCTCAGTTCTTCAATATCTTTGTTTAATGACTTTCAGTTTCCAACCAAAAGATGGTGAATTAGGTTACGACAGATGTGAGTGAAACGTAAACGTCAGTTAAAATATTATTACAACCTTATAGTGAAAACTGTATGGTTCACTTAGTGAATTTGCGGAGGAGTAAACAAAATCATTCGTCGCTACCACAGTGTGGCAATATATTGATAAAGAAGGAAAATAATATCCAGCTATTCCTATGCGTAAAGAACTGTCAGAGAATGGCAATGATCAACGGACATTTAACAAATTTTAATTTGTATTCAGGTAGATTACTTTAATGTCGAGAAATCTGTCTGATAGCAGCAAAATATTCATTACATACCTAATATTTGACATTATCCCGCTAACCCGGTCACGCCCGAAATCAGACGAGCCCGTACTGCTGCCAGTGTCATACTTTGATAAGTTCACTAAGCCAAATTAATTGTTTTGCTACCATTTAAATATGCAACTTTCAAGTAATAAAAAATACATTTATTGTACAGTCAGTGGCACAGCCATTTCATCTAACAGTCGATGTTAACTGTTGAAACAAGTCCAGCAGTGCGATAATCCTCCGATCTTACATCTTTCGCTGTGGACGCCGGGGAATCCACTGTGTGCACCATAAGAAGCCTATGTCGGAGTTTCATATGACTGCGACTACCACGTCTGCCATGGACGCAATTCTAATCGAATTCTACTGGGGGAACGAGGCACAATCCCAGTATTATCATAAACGTTACCATAAATGATTGCGGGAAACCACAAAAAAAACAATGGGGAGGGGTATATATTAGTCTGAGCGTGATCTTGAATAGGTCTTTCTGTAGCCAAATAATCAATAAACAACAAATATCGTTTATAACTTGAAATTTCATGTAGCTGCACAAGAGAAACTTCAGTGCTACAATACGTACATCAGAGGATGTTTACAAAAGTAAAACAGGCCACGTTGATCGATTGTGGTATGATTATGTTGTTCTGACCAGTCCACGTTCTTTGGAGGCAGTTCCGTTGCCTTCACTCCCTCCCCGGACCTCTGGATACCGCCATGGTCGTGGCTCTGAGGACTTTCTTTCGCTCGGCGTTCTTCTTCAGTTGCTAGAGACGACAGGGGTTGATTCATTTCTATATACGTTAACCAGTTACTGCTTCCACTTTCTTACATTTTCGATTTCAAAGTGTAACAAGTTTCAGAGTTTTACTTTCGTCGATATTGAAATGGTGTCAAATAGTCGCTGTTGTGTATTTCATACGGAATGATATAAATTTGCTTCAATTCACGCGACAAACGGGAAGAGTACGGAATGTAGGGACACTTGGCATGTTCTGAATTGCTGTTTGGTTACCAATCACGTCCGCTCCCCTCGCCATGCGAGGTGAGGGAGAGATGTCGGTTAATGTATTTCACCTTTTAAAGCTTTCTCCGTGGAACACACTTATCCTCCTTTCAGTACTGTTTTCCATTTCAAACTAAATAGTTTTCAAGACACTCATAATTCTTGATGACCTCCAGTATCGAATGTGGAAAGATATATTCACTTCAAAATCGCAAATAGAATGGCCAGTGGCAGTATGGTGGTCCATAGCGCACGTGGCCACAGTGGTGGGTCTTTGAATGCACTTATTCGCCAGTATATCGGCACGTGTCATAAATCTATGAGTGATGTAGCTCGGCTGGGCTTTTGATGAAGTGTTGGAAACTGAACTTTTCTCAGCACTTTTAGCTGGTTACGGAAGCAAGAAGACAAACAGCTTGTTGGGGTTTATTCTCGTTGCGTCTTGCTGAGTCTCACTAGTATCATCTGTGACAGCTGTCGTCTACAAGCTGATTTAACTCCCGGCAGTTCCATCACGTGGATTTCTGCAGTCCAGTCGGGAAGGCGGTAATCCGGTGAGGCCGGGGGGCGTGTTGTGTGGCCCGCCGTGCCGCCTCCTTAAGGGATTGTGCACTAAGGGTGAAATATGTACAGGACGCGCGGAGCGCTCGCCCTGCAGGCTTACGGCAAATGATAACAAGTAGTTTGGAGCCACATGCTACCCGCCGACCCACGTACACGCTCATGATGCATGGACTGCCCCGGAGGCTGTAGCCCGGACCCTGGAGACAGGTTTCGGCACGACCTCCTCGTGTGCTTTAATAGTATTCTTTAGAAACTAACAGAATAACCGGCGTTGCCCATACAGTCATTTTATCGCACAAGTTGAAACATGTTTCCGGTATATTATAGGAGAAACTGGCATGTATATAATGCAGAATGTGTTACGATCTGCGGTACTATCAAAAAAGCTCCAGAATTACTTTCCTAAACTGCTTTTAATACCAGCATTAAAGGTTTTAAATACTCTCATGTTAAGATCCTTCAGATATGCATCACTCACTACGAATTGTGAATTAATTTCACTTCCAAATGTCAGAAATTGTAGCTGTTCTACCTGGTATCGTAGCTTCAAGAAGCAAATAACCTCCCAGGTAATTTTTCCATTTTATTATTGTAATAAATTTAAATAGTTTCCTTGTCATTCGGATTCATAATGGCAATGTATTGGGTTTAAAGGCTGAAAAACTGAAATTTGTCTTCGATGTATTACATTTTAATGAAGTATTGCGTATGCTACTTCTAGTTGGTACTGCATCTCTGGTGTTTCTCACTATACGTTCAGAATTTTACACCCTCCTTCGACGTTAAATAACGTTGAGTCATAATACATACCAAACAATTCAAATCTGATCCTAAAATTTCAAACGGTAAAAAAAACCTATTGAAATCTGCATAGTAGTTTTAGAGTTTTTCTGGAAAATATTGTAGATATTGACAGATAATTAAGTCGCTCAAGTAAAACAATTCGTCATCGTCAGCTAGTATACTCTGATCTATCTGATTGCTAAGTAATCTTTCTGACGAACAGAGACAGAGGTAATACATATATTTCTTATTAAATATCATTTCCGTTTTTAATAATGTGATAAACGTATAGACGTTTAAGAAATAGTGTAGGCTGACATTAGCAGAAACCACTATTATCTCTGAAATTAGGGTGTTTAATGCTATTTACCAAGAAAATTCAGTGTTGATTAATAATGATCACATTATACAGAACTAACACACAGATAGCTAAACCTGAATGACATCTGTGCTGGTCAAATAAATAAAGGAATAAATGGCAATTCAAATAATCCAGGGTTTATTAAAACAATAAAAAGATGATATATTTTATTCAGTTGAGTTATATTTGGAACTGAGAAGCATCAGTCTTAAGATTCAGTGGATAGACAAGGCTTGATTTATACTGTAATCATATTACTACATCACATATGATATGGCCTAGAGTGGACAGTCATTTCTTGCATGGTGCATGGTTCAACGCTTGGAGATGGTTTTCTCAGAGGAGCTGCCTCCACTTCTTCTTCTGCCTCTCGTATTATAGTATTACTAGACGACCCGTGCGAAAATTTCGCGAATAAAATACGATGAATAGTGAGGTTGAATATAATGTCACCAAGTTCAGTCATTACTTTTCATACTCCTACTTCATTTATCGATTTTGGTTAGAAATCCAGGGAGATAAATGGCGCGAAACACAAAAAACGTATTTTAGAAATATTTACATTTTTGCGCTTTATGGGTCGAATTACCAAAAATTCCTTTCTTAGAATATAATGTTACCACTGCGGAAACCTTAGTCTTTAATACGATATGTCATTTATCTATATCGATTAGATATCAAGTGAAATATAAGGCTCGTGACACAAAAATACGTTGTAGAACAATTTATACATTTTCCTTTTAATAGTTGAATTCCAAACTCTTCTTTCTTAAAATATGATGTCACAAAGCTGAGACATTACTCCTCATAATCCTACCTCATTTATCGATTTTGGTTAGATATCCAGGGAGATAAATGGCTCGAGATACAAAAAACGCATTTTAGAAAAAGTGACATTTTTGCCCTATAAGGGTCGAATTACGAAAAATTCCTTTCTTAAAATATAATGTTACCATGGCGGAGACCTTATTCTTTAATATGATACCTCATTTATCTATATCGGTTAGATATTAAGGGAGATAAATCGCTCGTGACACAAAAATGCGTTATAGAAAAATTTATACTTTTTCCCTTTAAGGGTTGAATTCCAAACACATTCTTTCTTAAAATATGATGTCACAAAGCTGATACATTACTCCTTATATTCCTACTTCATTTATCGATTTTGGTTAGATATCCAGGGAGATAAATGGCTAGAAATACAAAAAAAACGCATTTTAGAAAAATTGACATTTTTGCCTTTTAAGGGTGGAATTACGAAAAGTTCCTTTGTTAAAATATAATGTTACCACGGCGGAGACCTTATTCATTAATATGATACCTCATTCATCTATATCGGTTAGATATCAAGGGAGATAAATCGCCCGTGACACAAAAATCGGTAACAGAAAAATTTATACTTTTTTCCTTTAAGGGTTGAATTCCAAAAACATTCTTTCTTAAAATATGATGTCACAAATCTGAGATATTACTCCTCATAATCCTACCTCATTTATCAGGGAGATAAATGGCTCGAGATACAAAAAACGCATTTTAGAAAAAGTGACATTTTTGCCCTATAAGGGTCGAATTACGAAAAATTCCTTTCTTAAAATATAATGTTACCATGGCGGAGACCTTATTCTTTAATATGATAACTCATTAATCTATATCGGTTAGATATTAAGGGAGATAAATCGCTCGTGACACAAAATCGCATTGCAAATATATTAATACTTTTGCTCTTTAAGGGTCGAATTCCGAAAACTTTCTGGCTTAATATATGACGTCACTAAAGCGGAGATCTTAATCTTTAAAACGATACTTCATAAAACGGTTTCAGATAGGTATCCAGGGAGATAACTGACTCGTAACACAGAAAACAGCATTTTAGAAAAATTTACATTTTTGCCCTTTAAGGGTCGAATTCCGAAAACTTTCTTGCTTAAAATACGATTTAACCAAAGTGGAGACCATAAGCTTTAAAATGACACCTCATTCATTGATTTCGGTTAAGTATGAAGGAAGATATAGGCTTGTGACAAAAAAATACCTTATAGAAATAATATATATGATCGTCCAGACAGGTAGGTCTAATGTCTTTAATTTTTTTTTTACTTATGACCTTACGACTCGTCGACGTCGAGGTCAATGGAGGCGGGAAAGGACTGGGAGCTAATAAATAGCAAAAACAGAGCCTTTTAAGGAACCATCATGGCATTCCCTGTAGTGATTTCGGGAAACTATGGAAAACCGAAATCTGGATGGCTGGACAGGGATTCGAACCCACGTCCTCCTGAACGGAAAGATAAAGCTTTGCCACTCACTCAACACGCTCAGTAATAACAATGAAATGAAGAATCACAATGTGAAAAACCGAAGTAAATTTTATGGTTGCAAAAAATTTGTAGAAAGTCTCGCGCGGATTGCTTACGGTTAGCAATCAAATTTTTCCTCTCTGTACAGGAAATATAAAATTGCATACATGAGATGGATCAGTGTCAAAATCATATTAAACTCTATACTCGTTAGGTTGAGCAAATAATCAATATGAAATTATGTGGTCTAATACTACTGTGTCACAAGAAACGGTTAATATAATTAAATACCTTAGAATCACTATGCGACTGAAATCACTTCATAGTATTTGGTTATTTCAAATACTATTGTAGACATTCCAGCTAAAAGAATGAGAGCACTTATCTCCTAATGGATTATTAAATAATGAACAAGCCCCTGATTCCGACCAATTTTGAAGTAAAACATCTTGATAACAACAAACCGAGCGTGGTGGGTGAACGGTTAACGTCCTGGCCTCGCATTCGGGAAGACACGGGTTCGAATCCCCGTCCGAGCATCTAGATTTGGGTTTTACATGGTTCCTCCAAATCACTCCAGGCAAATGCCGGGATGATTTCTTTAAAAAGGCCATGGCCGAATTCCTTCCCGTTCCTTGTCCCCAGGCCCATCCCGCCTCTAATGACCTTAGCCGTCGACAAGGCGTAAAGCAATAAGTAAAAAAAAGAACATAAAAACAAATACATTTTGTTAAAGTCATTTCTAATATGAAATACAGAGTGGGCTAAAACATGTGGACCGGTAATTGGATAAAGGAAAATAATTAGCTATAATCCAAGTCCCTGGTGTCATAAATCATATAAGGAAACAATGCGACTGGGAGTGCTAATTATCGTGTTTGCACGCCCGTGTTTACCGCCGTCGTCACAGGCAGGTAATGACCCAAATGAAGGAGCCGCATCGCGACACGGGTCCTTAGTCGGCAAGTGATGACGCTAATATCTGTGTAAACACTGTCCGACAGGTGGCAGCCAACACAAGAGATATCAAACTATTTAAGACCTTAATGATTCTTACCCTAATTTCTCAAGTTCCGTTCGTCTTTAAAGTGCTCCTAACTCAAAGGAAAGCAAAAATATTTTTCACACTCTTAAAGTTTCTGAAAACTGGATCTCTTATTTCAAATTTAAATCAAAGGGCACATCACTTGTCGCATCACTCAGTGTTAGGTTTAGTTTCTGAATTTTTGATGAAACAGTCGTAAAATAAATTTATTTTCCACTACCCTGACGCCAATAAGATTGTCATTAATAGTCTGAAATAAAAGATATTCTCGCAATTAAATTGTGCGTTCTAATTAACCCATATAATTTCCCATCTCAATTTGTGCCCCATCAAACTTCGTGCAACAATATACACTTCAAATTTTTTTTCGTAATTTTTTATTGTTTAATTTACGGATATCATATTTTGTCTGCATTTTCGCTGTTAACCATTTTATATTAATTTTTATTTACTTTTTGTCTTGGAAATAACATATTTATTTCTCTTAGATATTCATACATCATATACATGAACAGTCATCTATTAACTTTGCAGTTTTAACGAATAGGAGATTAAAAAAAAAAAAAAAAAAAAAAAAATCCAAGAATTCGTCACTTTATTACAACCTCGTCAGAAAACATTCGCTACTGAAAATGTTGGATTAAACAGCAGGAATATATTCAACTTCTCAGTTCTCTTCAAACATGTCTTACCAAATGTTAGTTTCTTCCTGTCTGCAATTAAAAACCAATTATATCTCCGAGGAATAATATTGTCACATTATACTAGTCGTAAGTATTTTTAGACATACCTATTCACAGTCGATACTGTTCATATCCAGCCTGCTTTCAAACAACCACAACTACTGTCATTATCAAAGACAATTCATTACAACCAGAGAAATATTGCAAAAAAATAAAATAAAAAAACTCGTTGTCGGTATCTCCAATATAAAAAGAAGGCAGGGGAAATACACTTATTTAATTAAACAAGTGCAAAATGAACCTTTGATTTTCTCCGGTCTCCCAGACGTAGATAGGAATTAAGAGAAATATAAAATGACACTGCCAACTTCGGTAGGTTTCATTTATTCACATTGTCATGTGCTTCGAAATTTCTTAATCTTTTAGAATTTGTACCTAACGATGCGAGATTTAACCAATATTTCGAATAACGGCCAAGAGGAAATGAGAAAATTATATGGATTTTTTTGGTATATGAAAATAATACGGCACAATTTTAATATAATTTACTGTCAGGTATAGCCTATAAATCTGTTGTTTCAAAACTACTGGTAGGAATCACTTATACGTGCGTTCCCAGAAGCAGCGTTTATACCACGGCAGGTTTCGACGATTTATAGCTCAGCCCCTATTTAGCTGTTGATCCTCCCTTAGGTGTGATTAAAGACTAGACGCGCAAAGGCTGTTTCTCTATAGATTATCTGCAGCAAGCTGTTACTATTTCACACCGGCATACTCTATTGAACCAGAAATTCTCTATAACACTTATACCTTTGTTTTCAAATTTTTTGAATAACTTGATTCCTGTAATGAGCAACGGGTTTACTCATTAAACTACCATGTTTTCAATCATACTGCAGATTACAGCTATTGTTTGAGTTTCAAGACATTTTCTATGCCCACATAGAAAAATATAATCTGCAGAATTTTATAGTTTAGAGCGACGGTATGTTTCTTATCAATGAGTCTATTCTAATTGAAGGGAGCTAACGGCAACGTTCATTGAAATCAGCAACTCTGTCAAAGAAATTATCCAATTACATAAAATTATGTATTTTACCGTATCATTTTACGTTTACATAAAAATCGGATTTCTGTAATCTTTCTAGGAAGATTTTCTATCGATATCAGTTTTGAATTACATAACAATAGAGAAAGTAATTACTGGCATATCTATTACGGATTAATGCAAGAATAAAGTAGATAACAAATATTAATTCAATCTGACTAACTACTATACGAAATGCATCTCACTGAAAAACAAGGAAGAAAGTCATCCCCGAGCGTGCTGTAGGATCAGAAAAATGGACAAAAACTCAAGATGAAACAAGGATTTAAGTGAATAGAAATGAAGTTTATGTGATACGTAATAGGCTGTTTACGCAAACAAAAAATACGGAACGTAAAATCATTGTGTTTTGTCATTGAATATAACAATTAAATAATATGAGAATAAATTGGTGCATTGGACAGAAAACATCCTTGGTATTTACGGCTCGTTTACATCGACTTCATTAGAGCCTCGAGATGATGGTGACGGGGAATGGTAAGGAACGCGGTAATGTTATTTTAAAGAAACCATCCCGGGATTCACTCACTTGGAGTGTTTTCGTAAAATTATTAAAAACCTATCTTCGGATCGGGATGCGTACACGCATCCTCTAAATGGCATAGACGGAAGACATCCATATTAGACATAAGAAAAGATAAATTGATCTTGCTGCCCGGTGAAATAAAATCAGGTAATCATTGTAAGGATGTGAAGAAAAATCAGATGAATGAAATAAAAGCGGAGCGTCATTAAAAACAACAGTAAGGTAAAATATTTGAGAGGTGAGGCTATTGACTATCAGAACTATTACTTGTGTGTAGAAGAGTAATGATCTAAAAAAACTGGTGTGTCGTAAGTAATTAGTGAGAAATAACAGCTCGCTGTGGTTTATGATGATATTATTTTCAATCAACGGTGATAATTTAGAAGCTTTTGAATGATATGAGCAAAGTATTAAAAATAATATGTGTAAACAAGTAGAAAACTATTATAAAGCGTAGCTGAGCAATCAAAATATTACAGACGTACTGAAATAAATAGTAAAAATATGACATTTAAAATTTATATGAGGGGAAGGCTGGGAAAAGTGGCCAAGCTAAGGTATGACGATGTTTTAAGGTAACTTCCAGTATACCTAAAGGCATCAAAATCAGGTGTTAAAAGATCAACTATCCTAGTACATACGAGAATTTTTAGTTACCTTTTCATTAAGTTTAGTATCTAAAATAACCATTTTTATTAAAAAAAAGACAATAAAATCCCAAATGGCCACTTTGCCCGAAATGATCACGGCCGCTTAGCTATAAAAAAAATAAAAATGAGTGACTAAAAACGCTCTAAATTTGCAAAACAGTGTGATTTTTTTAAAAAAAGGTCACGTAGCTTGTAAATAATAGAAATTATAAAGGGTAAATGACAATTTAACTGCAATTTTCGGATCTGATGGAATAGCTGTTTCGTTCAACTCAATCACAGAGTTCGTGAGCCCAAAAGTAACACATCTGGCACCAGATCCATCGCTCTTATAATGTTGAGTTGAAATACTTTCGTTGCAGTACAAGTACTGTGTGTGTTCTTGATCATCGTCATCATCAAATGACACTTTTTGGGTTAGATTTTCTGCGGTTGGTGGTTTTCCATCTAGCATTGGTTTCAGTCTTTTTCTGTTTTATTCTTTTAGTTTGCTTTTGCAGCTTTAAGTACATTTTTATATGAACTTGATGTGAAAATCTGCAAAGAACCTTTGTTTTGGCCTTTGCATTTGTCTTTTCTCCAGCTATTGTTGCACGACAATATCCTATGGACTCACAGAAAAAGAAGTTTCCGGTAGTTGAAATACCACCACAAAATAGAAATTATTTAATTACTTTTATTTTTTATTATTATTAATATACCAACGTCAGATTCACATGATAATAAAGCATTGTATAATGTTATTAATCTGCAAGAAACAAACAGAATCCGTGCGCAGCAGACAGAGGCCACGGCCACCAGCAGGTGGACACTTTGCCCGTTTTGGCGCCGTTACAGAAACGTCATTCTATCTTAACAACGCAAAGAAACACTCATGATCACCAAATCAAGAACTTGCAGCAAAACCATCACTCTTGCAAAATCATTTTGTTCAGAAGCGGTAAGTCAAATAATTTCTTAGTAATAAATTTATAAACTGACCACTTACCAAACCTCAGGGTGCTCAGAAACCACAAATATTCTAATAACTTCGAGAGATGATACGCTAACCGGATCAGGCTTCTCAAGGTAACAAAAGGCATTAAGTTGCACCACTTACGATTTTTCCGAGTGATGGTACCATGCCTTGGACCCAAAAACCCCCATGGTCACTTTTCCCGGCTCTCCCCTATATATGTTGGCTGAAACAGGGATAATGCCAGGGGCGTATACCTATTGGCAATAAGATACTTTTGGAAATGAAAAACCATGAACATCAATTTACCTTTCCTTAAGAAGACCCTATAAGTATATGCGTTGAGCACAGCACGTTAATGACTTTTGATTTTAGTAGAAATAAAGAAAACTGAAGAATACCAAATGATATGTCACAGAAACGTTGGTCAAATAAAGAAAGAACTGAATTTCTCCCTCAAATTAGTGACGTAGGAAAATTTTGTAGATCAAACCAACAAAAAGGAAACATATGGCGATGACACAAATTTGTACATTTATAGCAGGTTACATTCTTACAGATGAGACGTTTAATAGGTAGAGCTGTAAGCAGATTCAGTGACTGGTGGATGTCCATCAGATAACTGAGGATGCATCTTGTGTGATGTATGTGAATATAGACAGACTTTCTCGTGATAGGCATTCACGAGGGATTGGATGAAAATACGAGTAGTAGAGTCTAGCAACCAAAAAAGAGTTGTACAATAATTTGTATATGACGTACATTTGCACCCACTAAATGGGTGAATATGTTGGCGCTAACCAAAAAAATTCAGAAAGAAATATAAAGCATTTAGAAGCTGCTTTTTATAGTTGTCACTTATTTTTTATCTACATTAAGATGTGACTTCCTGTCTCATCAGATAGAAAATTATAAAATTTATCTCACGCGCGCGCGTTAACAACATAACATGAGGAAACTAAAGTCATTACGACACTACATTTTTCTATGTTTCAGGACATGGCTAATTAAAACTGAAGTAAATAATGGTTAAAGTAATCGTGGTAATTGAAGCTCAATATAAAACTCACTGAAAAGAAAATGCCTGTTCATGTTATGTAGTTTATTAAATACTAGCTCGTACCCGCGACTTCGTACGCGTGGAGTAAGAATTTTTTTGCCAGAATTGAATATAGAAAGTTGTTGGTAACGAAGGATTGGTTCCAAACAACACCGAGTCGGCATAATATGACAGGAAAGCTATCACTACATCATTATACCGTCGAACCTGTCTCTTGAAGAGAATCAATTTCCAACATATTTCTGTCACCATTCGATAAGCTCTCAACATTTCGTGACTACAACTGTTAATCATACTGGAAAAAATTTCCTATGTCCTTCATACAGATTTTCTTGTCAAATTCCATCAGTATCGCCATTTAGTCATCAAAACGTAACAAAAGACAGAGACTTACTTCCGTATTTATAGTATTAATACTGTGGTTCACACACACACATACACACATTGACTGCGAATAACCCCTGAGGGATCATTATAAAGTAAAAAAGTGTGCACCTACAGCATTGCAAGACTACCTATGATTTGCCTCGCATTGCACCCCTAAATTTGTTAATATTTACAGTTTAACATTCAATCCGAATAACCGACGGCCCAGGCGTGACTCTTACGATCAAAATCAATTTTTAAAAATCTTAGCCTCCACGGAGATTTTAATCGGAGACCACGACCCAAACATTTGTAAGAAAGCGCTTTAACCACTGAGCTGTTTGACCGATACACAGAAAAGCAGTATACAGACGTCCATATCCAACGCGTCTGTCTATCGCCATTCAGTAGTATTTCGAAATTATGAGACAACATGTATTTTTTGTACAGATAGTTTTTCAACCAAATGGAGAAAGTATTTTTCTCCTTGTTTCAAAGGATAAGTGTGCAAAGTTTTATCGAGATAGGATGAAAACTGTGGATTTGTATGAAGAACAAACATCCAATTCTTCTCAAAATATATAATTATTTAAGGACTTATGTATGTCTGTCCCTTTGTTACAGCATCATGCAAAAACTACCAAACCACTTTGAATGCAGTTTTTGTAATCTGAAAGCTTATGGTTTTGCTAAAAAAAATGCGATATATCTTTTCGCTCTACATCCCCGGGGAAAGGAGCAAGAAATAATAATCTGTCTGAAATCTTAACAGATAGGCCCAAAATACCACACTAGTTCTAAGATAAATACTCATATATAATTTTAAAAAAATTACACTCCAAAGATTTCATTGCGTCACTGACACACTACTTACTTTGGATTCTGTTGTTTTAGGCTGCGTAACCTTGTACATTAATATCTTCTGTTTTATTATTAAAGGTTTCAGTATTTATCTTTCTATAGACTCAATCTATCGGTTTCAGTTATATTGAGTATTACGTTTAATGATCAAACGTTACATTATACCATCTTTTAATAGATTTAATCTGTCTGATTCAGCTACTCGAAATTGAAATTTTTCTCTACGATAAGGGTTTCAAAGAAACTGCGTTAACAGTCTCCGAATCTTTAACAGAGTTTCTAAAATAACAAAGTAGGTACAAGAACGGTATTTTCTTACATAACGTTTAGACGAATTATAGTAAGTAAATAATTGTTAACTATATTTCCTCACGTTTACAGTATATAGAGTATAGAATATATATAGACGAGACTCGAAAACGGGATGAGCTCTCCAAGGCTCACAGTGTCGAAAACAAAGCAGCAAATAGCTTGTGTGATAAGACTTCTCTGAGGAGTGCTGATGTTGGCAACACTGGGTCGGAAGAACAGCCAAGGCCCGGCTACGTGAAAGCAGTCTCGTTAACTTCCTCCTAACGATAATTGAGTTTGTTTTGGGCCGACGGAAATTCAGGGGAAATGACTCGGAAAAAAAACGTATATGGAAATTTCTGGAAGTGGCCGGCTGGGTTTTGCGCAACCTGATAAAAGCAATGGAGCAGGAGGTGGAGATCAGAACGCTGTGTTGATAAGATGGTGGAACGGACTCTATTATCGTAATAGACAAATACGCTATTGGTAAAGGTAACTTAATTACTCATTATTCGCTTCTGGAAATTTAATACAAGCACATGTTTGGAACAGTATTGTAATTGGAAGTAATAACACAAGAAACCGTTGAGAGATATAGTAGGGCATGTGTTCAAATTGTATTATCACTTATTTAACTCATTCTGATTCATAAAACTAACTAGCATTTTTATGAAAAAATTAGATAAAAGGTAACAATGGTATCACTAAATCGTTTTACCATTTATAACAAAATTTTTGGTTGTTGTCAACAGAATCAACATGTTAATAATTCTAAAAGGTATTGACACTAGTTATGATTTATAAGTTAGTTACTGTGGTGTGGATATTATTCACCCTCGTTTTTCTGTTAATTAGTTTATCTTTGACGTACAACAATACATGCATGCTATAAAGTTTACTTTTTTAAACTATGTGACTATTTACATCTCCTAATCTCAGGGAAATCCAATTGAATTGCTCTATATCAATGTTATATAACATTGAAACTTTTAACATAAATTTTTTGAAATAGACATAAAGAACTTGTTAAACTAGATTCAAATTTGAGACTTCGTGAAATATTTTTTTTTAAAATTATGAGGTAAATCAATTAATTAACCTTCACCCCCAAAGGTAATATTTAAGATATAGATACAATTACGACTTCAAAGAAAAAAGTCAGATATGAACGAAAATAATAATAATGAAATAAAACAATAGTTGTAAGTTAAATACAATAATAATACCTTTAAACGAGCAATTCTTATATATATATATGCAATTGGACCCTGTCGGATCACGCAAAGCCTTAACGATTCAGTTTCCTAAGTTTCCATATAGCTTTCATTTTTTCACCGTGGTTTCTCTTCCTTTCTTCAGTCCACTTCGTCCCCGGTCTCTTGATGACTTCATTCTCTGGCAGTGCTTCCCATTTGTTAATTTTTTCTCTGTATGTTTGTCTCCCTATGATTTCTGATGCATGTATATGCGTATATATATATATATATATATGATATCTAGGAAACGGCTCTAACGATTTGAATGAAATTTCATATTTTGATAACGTTTTGCTTTTTAACTTAATAGGTATCTTCCTTAAAAAAAAAGCGATTTTAGAAAAAAAAATGACAATTCTTGTATTTGGCATCTCGGCTCTAACACCATCTCGTAGATGTTTCAGGTACCACTAAGCCTATTGATATAAGTTAAGCTTGTCTTTGGTTACAGCAAGGAATTCTTATATATTTAAACGTACAATTCTTGTCTAATAATTGATCTGTGCGAATATTTAACATTGTGGTCAGTCTCCCGGTAGTAATATAATATTGCAGAAATTAAAATGCAAGTATATTTATTAATGAAAGGTATTTAATTTTGTAGTAATAAATATCACGTTTATTTTAAAAAGAAGTTATCATTAAATATTTCATATTTAATTCTAAAACATTTTAAAAATAGATATTGGCTTAGTAAGAAGTGATTTTTTTCAAACTTCTTTTCGTAACAAAAATTCTTTGAAAACAATTACTAGCAGTTATAATGCGACCATCGTTTACCTTTTGATCGTATGTGTTTTTAACACAACATTAATATAATTGAATTCACAAACTCGTGAAATAGCTACGTATAGGTGTCCATACGAAAAAATAGGTTCTTGTAAATATAATCCTGCCTTTTGAAGCGTCTGACCATTTGCTTTATAAATATTCATATCGAAGGTTATTTCTATTTTAAATTGTTTTCTTATCATTTGGAAAGGCATAGACGAATTAGAAGGAGTGAGGTTAATGTGAGGTTAATGCGAGGTATGAGCATAGTTTTTTCGGAGTGAATTAATTTAGTACTGATGATGTTCTCGACTAAGTGAATGACCATTAATCTTGCACCATTAATTAATCCATGATTAGCATCAGGAACTCTATTTAATATAATAATAGCAATTTCCTTTTAAAGCAATTTTTGAGATGGTTAACCAGACGATCTAGGAAATGGCTCTAGCGATTTGCATGAAATTTCATATGTAGATAACATTTTGCTTTTAACGTTTGTAACATGACAAAAATATCAATTCTTGTATTTGGTATTTCGTAAACGGCTCCGGCCTCATTTCGTAGATGTTTCAGGTGAGCCTGCTGATTTTAGTTAGGGCTTCTCTTTGGTTAGAGCAAGGAACCGTGTACTTCAAAATGCCTAGGAAGCCTTCAAGAAAAACGTTTAACTTCAATCAATCTTCACGCAGAATCTTCCACATTGAACAGAAATCGAAAGGTACCGAGTGAAGATCGGTCACCCAGGTACTAATAATAATAGCACTTGTGCAGAGAACGAAATACCATGACATTGTTGAAGAGAATCACGTGGCACTTTTCTCGTCTTCATTTGATGTCTTTTAGCAGGCGATAAGATTTTAGGCGTGGTTGTGCTCCTTATGTATTGCCTAAATTGTAGACTGTGCTCTGGGAATAATGTTATTTAAAAAGATTTTTGCAGATTTTATGTTGTAAGTTTTAGTGACTGAAATATCAGTTTCTCTATTGATTTGAGTGTACGTACGAAACAATGGGGATAACCATGAGATTTGCTTTGGTGCTTTCTAGCGCAGCTCGATGTTACAATATTAGAGTCCTTGACAATTAAAAACAATAATTAGTAAACAATAAATTTATCAAAAAAACTAATGACTAGTATATGATACGACACAAACCATCTTATTGCGTTCGTAAAGTATGAGCTAATCACAAATCTCGTCCGTGGTGCTTTGTAATTCACTTTGACAGCTGTTCATTCATTGCATTAAGACGTAACTACACTCCTGTAAATTGAAATAAGAACACATTGACGCCGGTGTGTAAGACCCACCATACTTGCTCCGGACACTACGAAAGGGCTGTACAAGCAATGATCAAACGCACGGCACAGCGGACACACCAGGAACAGCAGTGTTGGCCGTCGAAGGGCGCTAGCTGCGTAGCGGTTGGGCACCGCCGCAGTCAGTGTCAGCCAGTTTGCCGTGGCATACGGAGCTCCATCTCAGTCTTTAACACTGGTAGCATGCCGCGACAGCGTGTACGTGAACCGTATGTGCAGTTGACGGACTTTGAGCGAGGGCGTATAGTGGACATGCGGAAGGCCGGGTGGACGTACCGCCGAATTGTTCAACATGTGGGGCGCGAGGTCTCCACAGTACATCGATGTTGTCGCCAGTGGTCGGCGGAAGGTGCACGTGCCCGTCAACCTGGGTCCGGACAGCAGCGACGCACGGACGCACGCCAAGACCGTCGCATCCTACGCAGTGCCGTAGGGGACCGCACCGTCACTTACCGGCAAATTAGGGACACTGTTGCTCCTGGGGTATCAGAGACGACCATTTGCAACCGTCTCCATGAAGCTGGGCTACGGCCCCGCGCACCGTTAGGTCGTCTTTCGCTCACGCCCCAACATCGTGCAGCCCGCCTCCAGTGGTGTTGCGACAGGCGTGTATGGAGGGACGACTGGAGACGTGTCGTCTTCAGTGATGAGAGTCGCTTCTGCCTTGGTGCCAATGATGGTCGTATGCGTGTTTGGCGCCGTGCAGGTGAGCGCCACTATCAGGACTGCATACGACCGAGGAACACAAGGCCAGCACCCGGCATCATGGTGTGGGGAGCGATCTCCTACACTGGCCGTATATCTCTGTGATCGTCGAGGGGACACTGAACAGTGCACGGTACATTCAAACCGTCATCGAACCCATCGTTCTACCATTCCTAGACCGGCAAGGGAACATGCTGTTCCAACAGGACAATGCACGTCCACATGTATCCCGTGCCACCCAACGTGCTCTAGAAGGTGTAAGTCAACTACCCTGGCCAGCGAGATCTCCGGATCTGTCCCCCATTGAGCATGTTTGGGACTGGATGAAACGTCGTCCCACGCGGTCTGCACGTCCAGCACGAACGCTGGTCCAGCTGAGGCGCCAGGTGGAAATGGCTTGGCATGCCGTTCCACAGGACTACATCCAGCACCTCTACGATCGTCTCCATGGGAGAATTGCAGCCTACATTGCTGCGAAAGGAGGATATACACGGTACTAGTGCCGACATTGTGCATGCTCTGTTGACTGTGTCTATGTGCCTATGGTTCTGTCTGTGTGATCATGTGTTGTATCTGACCCCAGGAATGTGTATATAAAGTTTCCCATTCCTGGGACAATGAATTCACGGTGTTTTTATTTCAATTTCCAGGAGTGTACATTCTAACGTATTCCGAATGGAGAATTCTTCACTCATAATATGCACAATGAATGTAATTAACTCACAAATGCGCATAACGGATGGAGAGTAGAAATACTCAGACACCTTAAAATTATTGTTGCTCGGCCGACCTACAGAATTATCCTACGAGCCTGCAGCGCGGGTATAAACACAATAAATTAACATTGGGCATGCGTATGGCTTTGATAAATATTTTTCATCAATTATCTCTCGACTGGCACATAATGAATTGTTTTTCACTCGTACAAAACTTAGAGCGCGCCGGATAACTTTATCTCTGGGTGGTAAAACTAACTTCTTTCTATTGTCTCATAAAGTTGTTTGAGTAGAAGCTTCATCATGCGCACTTGCCACGTTGCGAAAAGATGAGCAGAGAGGAGTAAATTTACCACTTATTTTCTTGCATTTAATTATCAAGCCTGAGCACAATGTGAATTATAACTTTGAAGATTATGTCATTTTATATATAAAAGCAAGAGTTCTAGTGATTTTAGATAACTCTACCAAGATTTCAACACTACAGTGATGCTATAATTATGGAAACTGAATTTGTGCAGAGATAAGTTGCTCTTTTACGAATAAGAAAGGCCGTCAGCTTTCGGTATTAAATCAAATAGTAAACTCACTGCGCTAAACTGAGTAACAAAAATCTAAATCAACGTTCAATAAAAAGCCAAAATCATTTGAAATGACGAGAAAGTTAAAATATAAATGACGTATCTTCCTAATTGTAGCGTCGTAACAGTCTACGAACATTTATTACATCAGGTTTATCAAAAAAAAATTTAAAAAGTGAAAAATGTAAGGAAAGAGGCTGTTTTGTAACTTTTACTACAACTTATATATATGACGATATGGAATTTAAAACAACTATTACTTGCTTAACCAGTCCGGTTTCTCACAAAGCTAAATTCATATTTAGCGTTATTAATTAATAACTTCTGGACATGTACGTATAATTTATTTCACTAGTATCAGGAAGTAGAAAAAGAAGTAAGAAATGACGATGACTAGTTTTATTATGAACTAATAAGTCTCTGAACCGTAGTACACCGGGTTTTTAAGAGGTAGTCATTAAAGGTTTAATTTCTATTTTAGTTTGCACCTAAAATGTATTTATTCATATCTCATCTATAAGAAGAGGAGATAATTAGCTAGGCAAATCAATGAGACGGAGTCTGGTACTTCATGAGCAGAGACGTCGACACTGAGATGAGAGTATGAAAAAAGGATAAAAGCTTTTGGGATGTCGATGAGAAGGAGGTTGGAGAGGACAAGCTGGATGGAAAACGTGAGGAATGTAGAAGTGCTGGGAAAGGTTGGTGAAAGGAGGAAACTTCTACATGTCATAAGAGAAAACAAAAAGAACTGGATGGGACACTCGTTAAGAGGGAAGTGCTTTTAAAGAGACGTTTTTGAAAGATTAGTGTGTGGGAGGAGAGAAATAGAGGAAGAAGGAGGTAAAAGAAGATAACAAGATAACTGATCGAGTGTGGTGGAGGAGCGGTTACCGTTTTGGCCTCACATTCGGGAGGACGCCGATTCGAATCCCCATCCGGGCATGAAGATTTGCGTTTTCCATGGTTTTCGTAAATAATTTCAGCAGAATGACAAAAAACGTTCTTCTAAAGGCCATGGCTGAATTCCTTCCCGTTTCTTGTCCCCAGTCGTATTCCGCCTCTATTGATCTCGACGTCTAGGAGGTATAAAGCCAAAAAAAGAACCGAAGTTACTTGGAACCGAAGATGCTGGCAGAAGACGGGAGGATGTGAAACATGCTTTAGGTCAGAACATTTTTGATGATCTCACTTTAAGCTTTTTGGAGGTCAGACCATCATAACATTTGTTTGTTAGCAGGCAGGAAAAGAAAACATATAGAAAGTAGCAATTATTATAAATCCATATTTTTCGCTGCCTGCGTTTTATTATGCACAGAAGACTAAATCCCTGACGTGAACAACTATTTCAGTGATCTTAAGCGTTATATCATGGGTGATTAGTCTCAATGAGACCTTGATAGAGTTGTAATATCTCCACCAAATCCTTGACTGCGATTACCAAAAAATAGTTAGCAACTGAGCTAACGGCGAAGGTTCACCAGATGCTTCACAGCCGCTGTCGCGAGCTGGCACGTGGAGGTTGCCTCTTTATATATTTTTTTCTCGTTCCCGCGAGCTTCTGTTCGCGCTCTGTGATCGCGTGATGGCTGCGTTGCGTGCGCGTGGACGCACCGATGGCCGCTTTGTGCGTCTGCCGACCGACACAAATTTTGCCGCCTCATCGACCGTAAGAACAAAACAACGGGCGGCATTAAAATGTGCAACTTCGGCTACCCTGTACACCCCAAGCGTCTTCGCCCACTGCGTCGTGGCTGAATGCTTACCACATGTGACAGCGTGCCTTATGCGCTCCAGATCGTTTTCAGATATATCGGAGAAATGAAAATATTGTTCCGCAGCAGCTGCAGGTACATTTCGCTTCTTGTAGCAGATGTGGACATTGGTTTCCACTGAGCTGAGACATCGGTGGTGCTTATGTTAGACACACCTGCTTCCTCCAGCTGAAGTATTTTTTAGTGCTTATTGGTTTGCACTGTAATATATACCGATACTCGTACTAAAATCTGCGCAGGAAACATTTTAATCAACTTACGTCTCGTTCACATCATAGCGTTGTAGTAACTGCATACGTAGGCAAAATTAATTCAACCACTGCAATTTAAATAGGTTTTCGCCTGTGATTCCTTTATAACATTATGTTTCAAGATATCTAAAGTCTTTGCCCCGCCATCTAAGTCAGGATTATCGAATATTTTTAAACACTATCTGAGAGAAAATAATTTAGTTTACATTTGCTGAACTGATAATTTCGAACAGACTGCTTAAGTAGAAATATGGTGCTATATTTTCAACTGTACTATTTTTTATAAGAAATGAGAAATCTAAAGTTAACAGTTGGTAAATAAGAAGTATTATAAAAAAATTAGGTTAAAATAGTTTCAAATTATTGTCTCTTCTGCATCGTAGAAGAAATTTGCTAAAGACCAAGTTTTAAGACTATTTCATGTGCTTCATATTATTATAACGACCATATTTACGTCTTGAAAATAAAAACTGTACAAAAAATCGGTTCAAGTTTCCCAGTAAGTGTCTTAAACAAATCAACTTTTGCTATCTGATTGGTGTTGTGTTTTTATATAATAAAGAAATGTCCTTTAGCGCGTTTCAAGCTTTTTCTTGCATATGGTTTTATATTCCGCCAAGGTCATTAGAGGCGGGAGACAACTGGAATGAATTCAGACACTGACTCTTGAACGAGCCACTCTCGTCTGGAGTAATTTTGGGGAACTATGGAAAATTGAAATCTGTATGGCTGGAAGGGGATTTGAACCCACGTCTTGGAGAGTAAACACTCACTCACCAACAGGGTTCGGTTTCAAGAATGTTATAGACGGGTTCTTCTTACTACATAGTAAAGATGGATATTTCTCTCTTGTGTGAACTCTAGCTGTGTAAATACGACATAACGGCAAATGCCCAGTCATTGGGTGGGAACCTGTGTTGGTAATCTGGTACCGCCTATTCGTTTTCGACACAGGTAGCTTAGGCTCGAGAGTGCCGTGTTTTGTACTGTGGGTCACTGGTTCTTTTACCATCTATACATGTGGATGGTTCGTCTTGTGTTGCCCTAAAAAACGCTTGCAATAAATGATGATGAAATAGTGATTTCGTTTCTTCGTATGGCCACCGACGAATCCTCTGAGTGTCCTTCCCCTCTCCCCTCCAGGCTGCCTGGTGACAGAGTATTTGTATGACCGCTAGTTCATCTCAGTCACTGTAGCCATTATAATCGTATTGTAACAAAGAAAAGTGAATGATTCCATTTGTTTATGAAGCTATCGCTGTGAAGAATATCAGGTTTGTTTGTATAAACGGAGTAGATAGTACAACAGACAGATAGGTGGACCTTCCCTGAGATCGTCTAGATGATTGGGTAGAACTTTATTCAGTTCGAGGGGTAGGTCGGGCCCTATAAGAACTTGGATATTTTGCTTCTCCGTGGTCGAGTATGGCGACGCTTTAAGGTACACGGCCATATTCGCTGGTGCTTGGATAGGTAAGTTCTTGTGGCATTATTGGCCGAGAGACACCGAAGGGTTGATCGTACACCGGATGACAAAGTTTCAATATGCGACGTAAGCGCATCTGCCGACGGTACAATATCTTCTACTTCACCATCTCTTTTCCAAAAATTTTTTGCCTTCGATGAGTTTTACACAAATATTTGCAAAGCTGACGTAGCTAGAAGCCCGAGAAGTTTTCTTTAAAAGTTACCGCTGGGAAAGCGTACATAGTTACCTAATTTTACTTATATTTGACATGAAAAATTTGTAGCTAAGGCGACGTTCCCTTGCTAACGCCAAACATTTTATAGTTACTATACAAGGTCGTACTAAAATCAGCTGCAATATTTTGTACTTTAAAGGAACCACATGGAATTTTTACTCCAGATACGGGATTCCAAAGAGGCTTTTAAATACTTCGAATCACTATTAATACAGTGACTGGTGTGTATGTGTCATAATATTTTGTAAAGTACCATTTCGCCTTATAGGTTTAGTTGTACCACCACAATACAGATGAGAGCCGCTAGAGCCAGTACAAGTCCTTTCAAATACTTCCGCCACTGTCATCCTTATGAATGCTATTTGGGTCTTTAATACTTTAGGTTAGTATAACTGTTAAAACAATTGCCACAGACGAAGCTCATAGGACTTACAACGTAAAAAACTTAAAATAAATCATGTACGGAAATAAAAAAATAAAAATATTTTAAATGCAAATTTGTTTCGTGTATATTATTTGCAACGTGATTCTGAATATACAATTTATTTATTTATTTTTATTTTATATTATTTCTTTATTTTTTGGCTGATATGATGCGCTTATTTATGACTGGAGAAAATGGAAACCTGCTCCATTAAATAAATTATCTATCACGATTTTCGGCAAGTCGTTGGCGGGATTTGTTGTGGTGCCTGATTAAGCTTCCAGTTCCTAAATGTCATCAGTCACAATACTCGACTTTTGTAAATTAAATGACGCATCTCTATCTATCAAATTCCCACCAGAAAGTTGAACCAGCTTTAAAGAACCACAGATATAAGAAAAATGGTCAAAGATAAATCATACCGTTCACTACATCTGCTATCAAAATAATTAATACATGTCGAGAATGAAGTATGATCTGTTATCCGTATCCTTTCGACATTTGCTTAATCATTATAGAGTTAAATTAAGCCATTATAGAGGCAGAAACCATAACAACCCGAAACCCTGACAACTCGTCTTTAAGACTTCAAAATATTTTCAGCGATCTTATTTTTATGAACCCGCCAGTGTAGCTGAGTGCATTGAGGTGCCGCACACTGGACCAGGGAGGTAAAACTAACCCATAACCCGTGTACCTGTCGGCCTTATTGAGATTTTTGGAGGTTTTCGGTAGCCATGAAAGGCGAATGCCATAAATTTTCAAAATCTCCTCTACATAAACTACGCATTTCACAAACAAAAAAATACGCTTATCACCCAGAACATAATTACACATTTTGCAGACATATGGTAACACTTGAGTTCCCCATTGGTACTTACTACGACGTAGCAATAGGTATGAAATTCTTAGCCTTAGCAAGAGCATTAGGACGCAAAATCAATACCCCAAATACGACCATGCCAATGATGAGTAAAAACTCATCAAAGGCAACTCAATGTTGGGAAAAAGGTGATGAAAAAGATTGTTATCTTTTTATCGTAAATCAGAATAGCTGAATCCTTTACGCTAATTGTTTAATCATCCGCTCTGTGGTAAAAAAATTTATAGTATTTAGAGTTTTCAGACGACATCTTCACATCTATACATTTAATTTTCTTAGTTTTCATCAGAAAGAATCCATACATTTGTGGGTGTTCAAGTTAAATTGTACTTATAAACAATGTAAATATCAAGACCGTGTCAACCAGGCAAACTTATGTTAAAGTTTTGAAATTTTTAATAAATCTTTTTAAACTATTTTCTTCTTTTATTGATCAGATCTCCAGGTGCTCCCTGCATAACATCTGACCTGAAGATGGTGGCAGAGCTAGCCGTCGAAAGCTCGTTGTTGTCTTTCTTCAACACCATACTGCGGAGAACCCGTGAAAAATTTGATACCATCTATACGCCATCAAAGCCTTCGTTCTCACTTTAAAATAGTATAATCACAGTATTAATTATCAGTTAAGTAGGAAATGTTAGTCTCATATTTGTATCTATTTTCAGCTAGTAATCTATTATTTCTGTTTACTTTGGCAACTCGTTTTCCTCAACAAAGCCCACTTGGTCTGATGTTAAAAAAGAACCAGTGAAGCTATCAGGAGCTTTCCTGCAAGTCTCGAGGAAAATGGCATATCTGTATGTTAAATCTAATAAAAATTAATTTGGACAAATTTTCTATCGTGCTGTGAATATATCTGAAGACAGCTTAGAGAACGTAATGTAGTACTTTTAACCCTAGAAGAATCCATTGGCGATTTTTATATTCTTATGATGTTTTCATACTGCAGTCTCCTTTAAAAATACAGATAAAGAAAAAACTTATTCTCTTAGCACTCAGTTATTAAAAAATCAAAATGAAACGATAGAATCTGATCTTTTGTAAGACATTTAGAATTTTATCTGTCCAAGCCATAAAAATTGTTTGGGTCAAAGGAAGAGCGACACGGAGGATGTTTTGTGAAGCTTCAATATTTAAACATCTATTATTTGGGTTCCAAATCAGAAACAAGAAATAAATGCCAGAAAACCGACCACACAGTCGTATTACCACGGTCGCCAAATTAGATTGTTCGTGGTTTAATTGATATGATAAATAACTAGTCCACGATATAGTTGAGTTTAACATTTGTTTTTATTTTCAAAGAAAACACGGCGTCAAAGATACTGGTTACATACATACATATAATCCAGAGATCGCATACAACACTCCTTCCACATACAATACAGTTCTTGGCCGTCGTACAATTTAGTCAGTGAAAAACTGTCTCGGATGTTTATATAAACTCCATCGAAATTTCTAGAACAACTTTAAAAGCTTCCACCAGATATTTTTCGAACATTAACAATACTTAAACAATTGAAACATATTAAAAACAATCAGAATTAATACATAATCATTTACAATCATTACAAAATGGTCAGAAATGGAAATTAAAAATACTTAAACACAAAATTATTCACAGAAATTATTTTAAACTGTAGCAAATTGTCCTTTAGACATCGTAACTTCCATTAATACTTGGAATTACGAACATTTAAGCAATTATCTTGCACAGTTTGTTCTTAAACATATTAAATGGCCTTTAAATAATTTATTTTTATAAAACAAAGTCTACATACATTGATTTACAGGAAATTGCAAAACAAACCTACGAGATCATATTCAACCAAACTCTAGCTTACTATAAGTGCTTCATAAAACACCATTCCATTTAAGTTCAGGTTTGAGGGCTGTTACACAAGCTAAGAAAATTGTTTGGGTCAAAGGAAGAGTGTCACGAAGATATTTTGTGAAGCTTCATTATTTAAACATCTATTATTTGGTTTCCAAATCAGAAACAAGAACTAAAAGCCAGAAACTGACCACACAGCCGACAGTCGTTGCTAGTAGAGGCCAGGTAATTAAGATCTCCGGCAGCCAGTCCCGACGTGCCGACGTGACTGGAGGTCACTGCAGCGCTGTTGTCAAAGTTGTACGTGACCGGCGTCGCTGTTCCACGCCGGTTTCATCCGACGCAGCCGCTCCCAGACGCTTCTCGTTATTGCCAGAAACAAGTTTGGTCCGCCGTTGGCTGCGTTACTTAAAAGTTTCGCCGCTCGTTAGGCGTCACTCCGTCTCCTCGGGCTTTCCAAAACACGTTTACGAGAAACAGCTCTTCACCAAACATCGGGAAAACTCTGCACCTTGCCAGAGCAGCCAATAATTATGTTCCCGATGCAAACAAATCTTGAAAACCAAACACGGTCATCTTTTCCTCTTAAACAGTCACAACTGCTTTAGGTTCTTGGGAAATATTTACGGTGATTTCACAGATATTCCGCATAAATTGCTTTCGGCAATACGCCAATAAATAGAGCAAAGTCTGAAATAATTTTTATTGCACCTTTTGGTGGTACCGTTGCCGTCCAAATGGCTAGAATTTCTATTACAAAAATCACATTGTGCGTGTTTGAAGGGAACAGCTTTTTTCGTGTAGGTTATTGGTTTCTACAATTTTTTTTCATAACATTTTTTTGTAACACATATATAATGAAAAATTCTCTGAATTTACAGGTGCCCAACTGTTGTATTTTGGGTGGACATAGTGTCTGAATTAGGCTACATGAATGTCATTGCAAGGTGACAATCATTGATTTTTGTTTCTTCTGGCTATTAGAGTAGAGTTGATAGATGTATTCCACAATAACTGTGTGGGGTTTGTAGGAATATGAGATACAGCGTAAAGTAATAGAATACAGGATCAGACACATTGCTGACGTCATCAAATTTAAACTTCAGCGAAGGAAACCATGTGCGTTAGAATACTTCTGTCAAAAGTAGCTTAAAGTACCTAATAAAGCAGATAGTCATAACTCCAGCTGTCACCATCTGTCTAATGGGAGTTGAGAACACAGTTTAATGTCGCTTGTGACTCAAGATACTTTGTTTAATTGCTCCTGGTAAGATTTCAGAAGTTAGTAATAATTGGTTTGTGGCAATCATATTTGATTTGATTCTTCCAGACCTATTTTCATAACAACATAATGGCGTTTTTGGAGAATGATGAACTTGCAGTATGAATTTAAATAATATTCGATAAAACGGCATTTTAAATTATGTGGTTCCACACTTTTCCTTCTTTCATCAATTTACGTATTGCAGCGAGTGGTTGTTAGTAGAGAATACACTATTATTACCTTCTTCTGAAATACAATCTATAAGAAAATTGTCTCTCGTAGATTATTAGGTAGTCAATACACTTGACATGGTGTGTAAGAGTTACAAAACAATTTCATCTTTACGCTATTAACTTACAATTACGACGGCCTCGGTAGCGTAGGGGCTAGATTACTAGCTCCGCGTGCTGAATGTCGCCGGTTCGAATCCGGCCGCGGGAATGGGTGTTCTGTGAATGTCATGTCCTTCCTGCGGTGTATGTAACTGGTTGGAAAAATGCATACTGGAAGAAACTGAAAGCATTGGATCACACATAATCACCGTTGAGTTGTCTGTATAGCCTCAGATGCCCTCCCTCCCCCCTTCCCCAAAAAAAAACTAGAAACAAAAAAAAACTTAACAGAACTTACAACTTTCTTCAAAAAATGTTACAAATAGTACAATTATTGTTCTGGCATTTACCAGATCTTTTATTTATGGCCAGGAAAATCAAGTTACCCGATATGTTAATATTCAGTATTTGAGAAATTTCATATTTAGGTCACCAGTCGTAGCTCTTTGACCGTACTATAGTGTCATGGACCAGTTTCTAGTGTCTTGCCTCTGCCATCGTTGATTTTCAACACCTTTCGATATGTTTTCAGACATTTCAGGTCACGCCGCACGGTTGTGCGAGGAGGTGGAAATCTGGAGCGGCGCTGAGTTGCCAGTGTAGCGGACAGTAGGTAAGCTGTCATTGTTTTGATTACAGGTGTACAAAACGCTACCTGAGGATTTGCGTGGGTGACCACATACAGATGAGATGGGGAGTGGGATATACGCTGCACACAAGAACGAACATAGATGTGTCCGGTGAATAGATGCCAAGTTTAAACGGCATTTGTCAGTGGTTTTTGTTCTGCTTCAGTGAGAACAACCACAGTTATTAAGTTCTCGTCTGACGGGAGACCTTAGATTTTTAAATATGAGGTGGGAGTGTTTCCTGTGTGAAGAAGGAAACATCAAGAGATTTTTGGCGCAAAGTACTGTCGCCATCTTCACCTTCTACAAAACTAATAAGTGACTATTCTCTTTTTGTATATGAGCCTTTTCATCCAGTTTTACGCCCTGTGAACAACTATCAAACTGATGGACAAAATCGAGTCTTTTGCTTTCCCTAGCCCGGAATGTTTTAATTAAGCTCTAACAGAATTTTATTTCTCGCTGAGTTCCTTATTGTTTTTGTAACACTAATCAAGATTTTCCAGGATTAATTTCCGTGTAACATTTGTCATCTATTTTGTGAATAGTGAAATTGCTCTAAAGTCAATGGTATGTCAATATTTTACTCGCCTCATTCATTTTTGTAATTAGAGTGTGTAAACTTAAATATCACCTTTCCACTTGTATGGAGAATTCTATAATTAATTTAACAACCAAATAACTATCTGTTTTTATTAGATAACGAATAATTTAAATAAATTGTTCTTGCATTTCATGCAGATATTAATAAAAATTTCTCTGGTAACTTGGGGACCGTAATTCATAAAGAACAAAGTAATTTCAAGATTAAAGTAATTTTTAGAAAAAATATGTTAAAATTGAGCTCTAAAAGATCACTACCTGTTCTCGTTAAAAATTTATACCTATTGTGTTACAGATCGTAAAATTTACTGGAAAAAAAATCTTGAGAATATATACTTTTAACGCAGCTGGAACGTATATGTGGTATCTCCATAAGAATAACGCATGGTACTTACAGTATATAACGTACTTGTTGAGAGAAGCTCTCGGAGAAATAGTTATACCAATCAGTATGTGATTTAAAGTTACCTAGGCCGGAGTTCAGTGTCATACTGAATAGAATCTGTCCTGTAACATATGAGATGGATGGATGTTGCAGAAAAGATGATGATTTTGCGCTGGCGTAATAAGTTGTATCTACAAATCTTTGTGAATATTGTTTCCTACATTGATGAGGTGGTTCATGGAACGACCGGACTACACCATCCATCACTCAAAAGCATGTCCAGTATGAGCGATTAATTATTCCGTTGAGACGAAGAAACCCATATATGTCCATTAGAACCTTCATTGTCACCAGCATTAGATTTCGATGCTAGGCAGACGCTCGCACCCACAAAAGAGTTCTGTAGTAAAATTACGCAAACTTCCGAAATTTGTGTAGAGGACGTCGTTTCTGATCACCTAAGAGCCATATATTTAGAAACTAGTTTCAAAATTCGAAAACCAGCAACGCAGTAGTAGTACCGAATCAAAAATACACAATAGGCACTGAAACATGTAATATACAGATTCTTGGTTGTTAATTATGTTTTACCCAGCCTATTTCAATCACGAACCAACCACCTGGTGACTTTAGAGTCATTAAACTCTCATGAGCTCGTATGGATGTTAAGCTTTTTTTTATAAATTCGCTCCCCGTACGGCCTTCGAGATTTCAGTTTTCTCTAATCTTTCGAAATTACTCCTGCCCATTGCTGGTATGGTTCTTTTCAAAGACCATGACCGAATTCATACCCGTTCCTTGCTCCCATTATTTTACAGCTTTAATCACCCCATGCTTAGAAGAATGACGGATTGGTGATGCTGTTCTAATTGGAGGTGGAAGTGTCTGCAAAAACACGTAACTTACGAATGATAAGTAAATTTTTGTTTGTGAAATGTGTAGTTAATGAGGCGGAAGTGAGAGACCGTTACAGCATTCGCGTAGGTGGTTGCTGGAAACCGCGTAAATATGATGTAATGCCCGGAATTTGAACATGGACCTGTTTTACCTCCCCAATCGATTGTGATGGGTGTTTAACGCGCGCAGCCACATTTTCGAGTAATTAGTTAATCACTCAGTTAAAAATTGCAGTAAATTAATACGAACGATGACTAGGGTTGGTAATTAGCTAAACGAAGGAAGAATAGATTTAGGTAGCTCCACCCGTCTCGTTCGATTAGTTGGTTGTGATGCCGTGATAGTGTCAGCTCTGACACGGGGTTACTTGGGTCGAGTGCTGTTGGTGTAGGAAATTTTTATCAGGACTTGACCGTCAGCTTTTTGAATGGATAAAGGATTTTCTAACTGGTCGGTCGCAGTATGTTGTCGTTGAAGGAGATAGTTCTTCTAATCTAGATGTTACATCGGGTGTACCTCAAAGAAGTGTAATAGGACCACTTCTTTTCTTAATTTTTATAAACGATCTTGGAGACAAAGTGAAAAGCCTTTTTAGATTGTTTGCTGATGATGCGGTTATTTATAGGGAAGTATGAAATATGGCCGATTGCTTAGAAATTCAGCGCGATCTGGATATTATTTTGGCTTGGTGCGCTGAGTGGCAACTTACTCTAAATTGTAAAAAGTGCAAGAAAATGAGCATAACTAACAAAAAGAATCCGATTGTTCAGAAATACGAGGTAAACAGTTCAGTTATTGATATGGTCGATTCTATGAAATATTTGGGAGTAACAGTACAAAGGAACAAGAAATGGGACATACACATTAATTCGTTAGTAGGTAGAGCAAATTCTAGGCTGCGATTCATAGGTCGAATTTTGAAAAATTGTAATGAACAAACAAAGGAGATAGCGTACAAATCTCTTGTGCGTCCACATTTGGATTATTGTTGTGCCATTTGGGACCCGTTTCGTAAGGGATTGATCGAAAGTATAGAGAAAGTACAGAGAAGAGCCGCTCGATTCGTGACCGCTTGCTACAGTCCTTATGAAAGCGTCACAGAACTGATTATTAGACTAGGTTGGGAATCTCTGGTAGATAGACGACGCACGTTTCGTTTAAAATTATTGGTAAACATGCGTACTCCCACTTTTACTTTTGAGTGTAGTGAAATACTTCTTCCACCAACCTATTTGAGTCGGAAGGACAGGAAAGATAAAATTAGAGAAATAAGGTGCCGGACTGATTCTTATATGAATTCTTTTTTCCCTCGTACCATTAGGGATTGGAATGCACAGCAAAGAGATTAGCTTTGGTGCTGAGCACCCTCTGCCACCCACAATTTTGTGAATTGCAGAGTATATATGTAGATGTAGATGTAGACGTGGCGGTGCTCAATTCCTGATCACCAACTTGTGCACCAAAGTTCTTGGTTAATTCAGAAATTTATCCGCAGTGCATAAGGAGTGAGGGCATAAGACACTGTTGATGATGCGCCCGTCCGATGGGTATGTTAACCTCGGCGTCCCTGGGTATCTTTCGGAAGAGTAGGCTTCAGTTTGCTGGTACCGAGTTTCACTGTTTTTTTAATTTTATTAAATTTTTAAAATTTTTTTACTTATTATTTTACTCCTCGTCGACGTCTAAGGTTATTAGAGGTGGGATGCGACTGGATACAAGGAACGGGTAGGAATTCGGCCATGGCCTTTTTGAAGGAACCATCCCGAAATTCGCCTGGAGTGATTTGGGGAAACCATGGAAAACCCAAATCTGGATGCCCGGACGGGGATTCGAACCCGCGTCCTCCCGAATGCGAGGCCAGAACGTTAACCGTTCACCCAACACGCTCGGTCTCTACACTGAACACACACAGCGTTGCAGCCACACAAACTTTATAATAACACTTACGAACACAGTCACAAGGCAATGGCAAACCATCGCAGACATTGCCATAGAGGTGTAAATATCCACCATGGTAACCGCCTGCATTCGGATCCGTGCACGGCACCAAAAGACGAAGTTACATACTTACCATAGATATAAGCTGTAAACACGTTTAAAACCTAGGGTAGTGAGCTCCAGTTGTTGTTGTTGTTGTTGTTATTGGGGTTTTAGGGCACGTCGACAGCGGGGTCATTAGTTACAGTCACGTGTCATCATCTGCATAGAGAGTATTGTTGTCTGGAACAGAACTCATATATCACAAGGAATATATGTGGGTAGTGTGGAATCCTTGATGGCTGTGCTGGAAAGTGGGCTCTCGTCTACCTGCGCCGGCGAATCAGCATTTATCGGTTTCGATTAGTGAGGTAGGCGGACATTTGGTTTGTAAGGGACAGAGATATTATTTCGTACTTGTCTATAACCTTCACAGACTTCCACAGTTCTCCCAGATGTCTCTCATCTGGCACTGACATGACTATGCAGTACAGATAGAACCCCTTCCTATCATTCCACTTAAGCAAATTTTTACAATTTTAATTCAGTTAAAACGTTGAATCGTTCGACAGAAGATGATAAATGACAGAATTTGCACCCAGTTCAAATAACCAATATTCACCGAAACGTGCGTTGACCTAAATTCTACAAACAGTATTCTGTGGAAGAATACTACCGCTCTATTGTGGATTACAGTCATCCACGCTCTCTGGCTGAGGTTTCAACCTGATAAAAATAGGCGTTACCGCTTGCATTCTATTTTATGAGTGTAAAATTCTATTAATTATTTTGTGTTTGTTTCACATTTAGTTTATATAAGGTAAATACGGATGTGTTAAGTTAAGATTTCGTTATCATGATGAAAACATATCATGGTCAATTACAAAAACAAAATGTGACGTTTGGCAATTGTGAATGGAGAAATACGTTAATAATTTGTCAGAATAAATAATTACGATTAAATTTCAAATATTCAATACTTTGTGTTGCAGAATCACTACATCGCATGTCATAATAGTTTTACTTTAAAGATTTATTTTGGACTTTCCATTTCATTCAGTGGGAATTAAAATGTGTTGCGAGAATAGAATTAAAAATCACATGTTAAAAATTGAGTAGTGAAATAATTATTATTTTACGAAATGAATGCCCTTTGCTGTCTAAAAATATGTATTTTTTTTTTTTTTTCTACCGTCCATATTGTAACAGTAAATACGTTTGTCAGTCTTACAGCTTTGACACAGATGTTTATACTATGCCAAACTTTTCTGATGTTGCACTTCTGCAAACAAATTTGAACTTGCTCAGTATTAGACAGCTCCAAATTTCATTTTTCTTCAGCCTAGTGGTATCATTATTATAGTTCCTTGAGTTTTTGTTAAGTTTTCAGAAAGTTTCATTGATAATTTTTTATATATACGATCGATTGCTACATCGACTTACCATAATGTTAAAATTTAGTAACGAATTGAGTATTTTATTTTATCTCATTGCATTGAAACCGGAATTATAAATCAGTTTTTAATGGTGAATGAAGCTGTTATGAGTAAAAATTATAGTTGCATACAAGCTCTATAAACGAATGTGCACACTCTAGATTTAATTTCACCAAAATTTTAAATTAGAAATCGTTGACAATAATTTTTTATGTAATTCAAATAACACCTACATTGTTTTTTGTATTATAAAAAACAATTAATTTTAACAGTCTACAATTGCACATTTATTTTGGACCTATTGCATAGTTTAAGTCTGAAAAACATGTATGTTATGTACCTGACATCACAAATGAATTATTCTAGGATTTCAACATGTTTAATTAGTATTAAAAAAATGCATGGTGGTGGCACTCAAAAGATGGTCTTAAAGAACAAAATAAAAAAAAAAGATCTATGGTCACAATCTGGCAACTAAACTTTGTGTAAGTTCTATCAGTTTTCTTCAACGGAGTATATTAAAAAACCTATTGTACAGTTCGAATGAAATTATCTTCTAGAAAAGGTGTAACAGAACTACGTGAGATCACTCATCATATCTTTTAAACTGGTGATGACAAAATTGAAATAAAGAATAATGTAACTTAAAACATCTAGAGAACATGCGTTTTAAAAAATTTTGCTTAAAATGACAAAATTGAAATTTCTCAAAAATAATGTAACTTAAAATATCGAGAGAACATGTGTTTTGAAAAAAATTACTTATCGAAGCTACATCATAGAAACGATTAAAATTGTCTGGTGATGAAGTTTGTGTATCTTTAAAAAGATATGTTGCATGGATAAATACATACAAACCTCTTCGCAAGTTAATCAGAGACCTGCAGTAAAATTATAAATATCTACAACGTAAGAAGACACTATGAAAATAACAATGCGTGACACCGAAGAAAATCTTCCAACGGCCTCGTCTCGGCTTATGTTGCGAGCCAGTTATTATATTACCAATTAACAGGAAGCTTCGTGACAGCAGCCGCCTTTGTTCCAGAGGTTGTATTGACGCTGCTGCGGCGGCTTCACTACCGTCTCTGATTTCCTCGAAACCATGACTGACGTCATGAGAGGCCTGGTGAAAATCTGATATCCCTTTCAAAAGACTTCCATTTACTTCACTTTCCGATATCTGAGACTGTGATTCAGGTTACTGATCAATATGTCATCTCACTGAATATATAACTTTGAAGAATTACAACAATTTAATATGCTGATATACAGCTCAGGCCATATTTGTTTCGAAGAATATAATTTATTACCACATCATGAATGAGTGGGAGGTATAAACCAAACATAAAAACTACCAAGATTATTCCAATGTCAGTAACTATTTTGATTCATTTTGAATATCAGAAATTAATTTCAATCAAATGCAATACTAAGGCTAATAAAATAATTGGTTTCAATGTTTAAATTTCCGGATAGCACGGAAACTAGTTTAGGTCTGTTTCATACAAATATTCAACTGTATTCAACGTAGTCACTCTCGTCTGGGTACTACACCGAATAAGGTATCAACACAACTCTCGATGCAATGTTTGTAGCTAATTAACAAGGACTCAAGGATCCAGCATATATCTGTCTACCCTTTTAAGGTTTCATTATATACCTTAGGAATATTAAATTCCATTAAGCTATTGTATTTTATGCTTAATTTGTGGATGGGCCTTTTAAAGGTCAGAAATGTTTCATAATGTTACAATTACGAATGTTTTTCAGTTTTCCCCCACCCTTGTTCCATAGATCTTTGCATTAAGTAGTTGGCGTGTTTAATTAATAGAATTGATTAATTTTAAATACTGTTCCAAGTAATATAGTTCGTTATTTGTCGTAGTCGTCATGGATGGAACAAAGTATGTTCTGGGGTGCGAATATTGTAGTAAAGTACGCAAGAAAATTGAAATAGAACACGAAAATGAAAGTTTATTGATAGTCTCAACAATACCCACAGAACGGATTGATCACTACCAAATAAAAATTTTTATGTCTTAATCACAACTAAAGCTTGCAGGTTCTTTTGAGAAAAATTAGTGCAAGTTGATGAAACACAAAATCACTCATAACATTAGTTGCAGCCCACAGTTCTCATCCTCCCTATGCTTCACAGTTAATCAGTTACACTTCTCAGCCTACTTGTAATTACTAATGTAATTTTATCTCTCGTCTTCGCTTAACACACCTTTCTTGATACGCGATAATTCCATGGATACCACGTACAGGCAGTACTTGCCTCCGAAAAAAACACACGCAAGCGGACATGCTCGCGAAAATGCCGTGGTCTAGCCTCCGCTGACTCACAAGGGAGCGTGCACAAACCACGTAGCTCCATTTTGACCTCCTGTGAACCCCCCTCCCCCCCCACGTTGCCCGACGTGGCTTTTGCCTCTCCCTCCCCCCCCCCCTCCCCACGTAGCACGTAGCTTTTTTTCCTATTGACTCCAGAAGACATTTTGTACTGTTTTCTCTTGTGAGACTATCAAAGATTACATACGGAGATAATTAAATGGCGGAAATAAATATTTACATTCTTCTGTGTGTTCTGTATCTCATTTTAACTATGAAAAATAATATGAACGAAAAGCTACGTGGCCTGACTCGAAACCCCCCCTCCCCGTAGCCCAACGTAGCTTTCCAGTCAACCCCTCCCTCCCCCCTAGAATGAGCCACGTAGTTTATGCACAATCCCCAATGTGCCCATACACGACATAGCGCTACTTATTAAGCCGGCTGAATGGAAGGCAGTTGTTGCCTTACATCCTGTTGGATGTGAAACATTTATGTCATAGTGAGAAAAATGTTATATGTTATAAACAAACAAAATTAAACAGCAAAATTTACAACTGAATTTTGCAAAAATCATTTTATAATCCATACATCTAATTCTTTTGTGAAGGAGTTGCCAATACGATAATCTCTTAGTTTTCTTTTAAATACATATTTACTATCTACTGTCTATTAAGAAATTTATTAAACAGTTGGTTTCCGGGATATTTAACTCATTTTCTTACTAACAAAACTAATGTTTGTACTAACTATTTTTTTTTTTTTTTTTTTTTTTTGTATTAAACTTGTATAGCTGCAGATTTAATGTAAACAAGTAATAATGTTATATGACCAACCATATAAGAGAGTATATATACGAAGAAGTTATTGTACAAATACTGACCTTATTAAATAGTTGAACGTCTTGGTTTTCCCTTGAATAGCATATTAAAAGCTCTTCTCTGCCCCACAAAATCTTAAGTGACGAATTTCTACAAAGCATACGATATGCCTTAATGAAAATAAAAGCAGTGTACCAGTTTCTTTAATTCGAGATCCTCAGTTAGAATAAGTGTCATTATCGCAAATGAGTCACTTCTTAACTTGTGACATGTTCTTACCAATTGAGTTTCTCTTCTATTTAGAAGCCAAAGAACTT
This sequence comes from Vandiemenella viatica, assembly GCA_031002005.1. NCBI lineage: Eukaryota > Metazoa > Arthropoda > Insecta > Orthoptera > Morabidae > Vandiemenella > Vandiemenella viatica. The sequence goes on from CM061920.1 coordinate 194,979,046, forward strand.
CATATATTTTATTTCCATGATTGTGTTGGCTTTATAATTTATATTTAAATATTGTTGCACGTGATTTGTTTGTCAAATAACTAATTCAATGCGTATTATAAAAATTTAAGTTTATCAGTTTCCCTTACACCAATGTTCTGATTGACTGAGCAATTAATTTGCATTTAATTATAGATTACGGTTTGGTGTTTCGTTTTGTTTAAGGTTTAAAACTGACTAATTTCAGAAACTGAAAGGTGAGAGGCTAAAAAAAATCTGTGTATGTAGAAAAGGTAAATTTCTTTGAGGTGCACAGAAATATTTCAAAGGAAACAGTATTTGTAAAAAAATCCAATGATAACCTAAAAATTCCTTTCGTTTATCTGGGGCTGAGTCAGAATGGATGATAGTACCAATTAATATACTATGTTAACAATTTTCAATTCTGAATCAACAAGGAATAGGATTCTTCAAGATTTACAATAATAATAATAGTAATAATAATTAAATTGAGCGTGGTGACTTGTCCGTACCAGTGGACTGGGAAAGTGAATACTACGGCTGCATAGAGGAGGGAAGACAAATCGGGTTGATAATTGCAGGCCCATTAGTCTGACCAAAGTGCTAGATAAGTTGCTAGAGATGTTGATATGCAGTACCAACGGAAGTGATTGTGAAAAAATAAAGTGGTTTTTAAATCAGACATGTGCTTGTTAGAGGTTATTCATTTGCATCTCCGTTAATTGGTTAGATACAAGATATTTCAAACGAAATTGGGTAAAAGAGACTAGGTTTATTGTCTAAAAAAATTGACAGAGTGATGATTAAGATAAAAACCGTTGATTTGGATGAAAAAGTGCATCCTGGATGGAGGATGCAAATATTGGGTAGTATTAAAAGAGGTAGGAGTAAAAATAAGAGTTCAATATAGTACTGAAGAGATTTTTAAATTTGTCATGCGGGGGATGAATTGTTTGTTATAGATGTAAAATATTAATATACTAACTTATCGTTGGTAATAAAATCAGCTGGGCAGGACAAATAATATAGGTATGGGTTTCAAAGTCACGCTTTTAGCATAGATGGTGATTAAGTGCTGTAGGGTGTAAGTGAGTGAAGGAAAAGCTTGGTCGCATTGTTGCTTTAGCATGATGATTTTGTATGACACCTACATTATAGTTATCAAATACAGAACCAGATAAAGTAGTTAGTCTTGTTCCTGGAAATTACTGTAGAATACCATCAACTGATATGATAAAGGGGCTGGACTGGGATTCGTTGCAGATCAGGTGGCAGCGAAGGGAATGCCGGAGCTGTAAAAGGCATATATTGGAGTTGAGGCCTGTACCTACAGTGCCAGGGAAATTTGGACAGGAAGAAATGACCATGATTATGGTGCTTGATATAAGGAGTAAAAGAATGGAGCTCCTTTTTGGTCACGACGGATGTAATTATGAACGGATTACCTCTAATTATAAAAAATTATTGAAAAAAAATTAAATGCAAATGCAGCTGTGCTCCACAACAGTAAAAACGGATTAATTGAATTAAAAATATTTTATTTGTTATCTCCTGTTTGCAGCAGACGTGGTTTTGTAAAGCACTATAATGTGTATATTTTCCCACCTGGCTGTGTAATGTTGAGGTAATAGCTACGATTGTCATCTGAGTGGAAGCGGTGAGTAACCTGCACGATTAAAGTCAGGAGTGTCTTTCAAAGATGCTCCGTAAAAAGTTATTTGGCGTAAACCAGCAACAATAAGTCGAAAAAACACCACCGTGAATACAAAACAATCATTTTTAAAACTTTTGCCACTCCAAGAAGATAAATGTGCAATATAAAGAAAGACTTACAGTGAACCAATAAAAAATAAATTGTATTGCAGATCGTTTAACGTATGCATTTTTTCGAACGTACTAATTGTTACATTCCGATCCCCTGATAACCAAAGAAGTTTATTATATAACGTCATACACATATATCTCATCTTATAGCGTCCTGCAGATGAAATTGTGTCGCTGACATTGGAAGCAGCACGTCTATCTTGAACTCACGACAGTATAAAGAGAACTAAAAGTACGTCAGACCTTACAAGAGGCGATATCCAAAATGATGTGTCCACAGTTACGTTGTGGCAAACAGTGAGAACTCTTATAAACATTCCGAAAAAATGTACTTTAGGATTCTGGTTCAGAAAATTATTTAATATAGAGATTCAAAGCAATAACAATACAAAAGCAATCCAAAATATAATTCACCTCACATTTAAACTAATCAAATAATGCTGCAGTTGTTATGATGAACTATTCGTATAGTTACAGATAAGACACAAATGAAATAGTCTCCTGTTATACTGAAATAATATAACAGAAGAGCATGAAACTGGAGTATTGTTTAGTATCCAGCTCCTCCGACAGGGAAATATTTCGATTACATATAAATGAAAAAATAACCAATCCACATTAACATGTAACACTTCTCTACTGAAAGTTATTTCGAAAGTAATACTTACCACTGAAAACGACGGAATCTGGGCTACGATAGCAGATCACTTACAAAATTGTAAACGATTAAACATTAATGGTGATTTGAGGATATGAGATCTATCTTTCTATAGGTGCTATGTGTTTCGAATAACTACGTTTGGTTTTTTTCTTTAGTATCAATAGTGCAAAAGCAGTCTCTTACATATACGTACACATATGTATTTTACCGCTCTAGATTAACTTCCTGAACTCGGATAAATACTCCTCGCAACCCTACAAAATCACGCATATCACCTAATACAGTGAATTAATATATTTGGTACACAAATACGCGTATTCTCAGTCCGTTAGCAGGCGATAGCTATTGACGGTTTTGCCGTTATTCCCCTATTCCACGATTTCTCAGTCCATTTAACACTTGGCACCAAGTGGACAAAGACTCTGAACTCACTCAGCCGTGGTCCACCGAAGGGTCTGGTTGATGGGTGGGGGGGAAAGAGGCGAATGCTCTCAGGAGGAAAGGAAGAACAGAGAAGGTGGCCCTTAGGAGGGTAGCACTAGCCCCGAGAGGGTGGCAGCCCTCTTGGCAGCGCGATGGGACGGAAGAAGGGCGTACCAGCCCTTCGGCTGATGACTTGCGATTAGCCGAGTGTTACGTCACGGCCAGTTTGCCGGTAGCTCCCCCTATTAGGAACGAGCGAGTGAGAACACCGTAGCCCTGGCTGCCTGCCTTCCAGGGGCTCATCTCGAAAATCAGTTTTACTGCGCAAAGGCACCCGCCGACCTTCCACGCTACCTCCACTCCCATTCGCTCGCTGCCAGATCGCGCGTTTTGCAATTTAGAGTTTATTGTTCCCGCGGCTCTGAACATCTTTTACATCAGAGTTTCCTTCAACGGCTCTCCCAGGGACGATACGCTGAGAGCTGCACACCTGTTTCCATTTACTGCTTCTGCAAAGATAAAATCTCCAACAGAAAAGGCTGAGACAATTTCATGATTCTATGGTTTAAGAATTAGTGAGTTTATTTTATCATCTGAGTAAATGTAATACCATCTTATGAACGAATTAATAAAATCTAACGATTAGTAACATTAGAAAACAATTTTATATTCTGATCTCAGTTGGTTTCTATTTCTCCGAAACCTTGTTGACTGCATTTGGTACTGTATCAACGATGCTGAAATAGAATTTACTGTACATATCCTACCCATTTTCCCAGTTTCTGTCTCTCACTTTAAAGTGACTCTTAATAATTCCTGACAGTAACGAAAAGAACCATAACCATGAGGTTAATTTAAGTCGATAGCTCTATACATGCCAAGTAATTTCGTGAATAAATTTTGTTTTCTTCTCTATTTTTTTTTTAATCGCTTTACCTCTCGTCGATGTCATTAGAGGTGGGAAGGGGTTGGCTGGGAACAAGGAACGGGAAGGAATTTCTCCAATTCTTTTTAGAGGAATCATCGCGGCATTCGCATGGAATTATTTGGGGAAACCATGGAACACCCAAATCTGGATGCCCGTACGGGGATTCGAACCTGCGTCCTCCCGTCTTCTCTAGCTGATATTTTGAACGTAATTTGATTTTACACCTAACTGATAATTTCCGCCATTATTAAATTTGTATGGTCAATATTAAAGTCTTTATAACAGTTATCAACAACTTTGACAGTAAGGTTATTTAATAAAGAGAAGACTGAATTAAATACGTACCAATACCACAATCACAAGCATGTTACTACAGGTTTTTCAACAAATTATACTTAAATTAATGTTTATATCTATAATATATTAATACAGAAGGAATTGCCGGGCGCTACTTCTAATCATATCGTAGGCTATTAACATCGCGATTTCGAGAAATAATTTCAGCGCGATGCACGCAAAACCGTCTGTACATACGTATTTTAATTGGATTTTTAACATTATACAGTTGAGGGACTCAGTAGTATAATGAGGTATGTTTCATATTCTTGGCATATTCCACTTTGGTGTGACATCATATACCTGAGAAATTATGATAAAAGTGTCTCAAAATTAGTATCGATTCGAAAGCAAGGTTTTTTTTTGAAATTTTCAACAACAGATGGCGCTGCAGGCGATTTGAAAGATATAGAAGTAAACGCAGTCTGTGAGTTCACTATTCTGTAAGTCGTCTTTCTGCTGTAAGCGTGTTCTGTTCAAAGATTGCAAGTTTGCTGTGAAAAAATGGTTTATTCCTTAGAATAATCGTACTTTAGATTTTTCCAGACTGCAGCGACATCTGTTGTTGAAAATTGTAACTAATTTCGAAAGTTTGTCTGGCTGAAAATTTACTGTTGTCCTAAGCATATTGCAACAAATGGCGTATTTCTATCGCTGCCCGTTTAATTTTTATTGATTTTTCAAATATACCGGTCATTTTTTTAACACCCGGTATTTAACCCATTATACACGGCTACTAAGATAGTACTATATTCTGTCGATGGTATAGTCAGGCGACTGTCCAAAATTTACACTGATCCAACTTAAAAAAAAACTAATCGTTTTTTGTGTGATTCGCTTTATGATCTAAACTGATGGCTATATTTCCACAGTAAAAATCATACGCAAACAGCGAATACACAGCTTTTATACATGTCTAAAATATATTACAGTGTCTATACACAACATAAATTATATCATATTTATACATAATATTAATTTTGAGCAGTTGCTAGGACAGAAAACATTTCAACTTTTGTAATGGAATTCAACAGCATGGAATAAAAAGAAATACAAGAAAAAAATCAATGTTTGCAGCGTATTTCAATTCGCAAAAAGGATACGAAGTTGATTAGTTGATATGATATTGCTGTTAAGACATTTCTAACATCATTGACTTATTAGATACTGCTTGTTCTCACACGCACATCATTTGGTTTCTCGCCTAAAATCTGTTTTCTGAACAGTGAAAGAAAATGGTTAAATAACAGATATAACTTAAACAAATATCATGACAATTTGTGATAGCCAAAAATAGAGAAGTTTAATACTTCAAAACTTATTTTCATTCATTAATAAGGACATCTGGTTTTTTAATCAAGACAAAATAAGAACAACGTAGTTGACTAGATCAAAGAGCTTTACTCTATATAGAGCATTCTCCAGTATGATTTGAAAGAGAATTTAAAGGTAGGCTACAATGTTGTACTCAGCTCATTTCAGGCAACAACTGCAGGTAACGGGGCTGAGTCCGGTGTCAGAAATAGAATAAGCATTTGCATACGTACCTAATGCTGGTTAGAATTTTCATTTTATACCCGTTATCACAAAAGTCACTGATTTTGAATGGGATGAAATGTTTGTAATTAGATATTTCGTAATCATGGCAGTTCAAGATTTGGATTAACAATGAAATAAATCAATTGAAAGTATTTGAAGAACAATAACGATGTAATGAATGTACGAGTATTTCGCAAAGTAAGCGTTATTCACGGAATGGAATTACTTTCGTTAACCAACATCTTATACTTTCTTCTACAATTGGCTCTGCCACTAGAAGTTAGAAAAGGATTTGTTATGCAGTAAGTGATAAAATTCTTTGCAGTCATATTATAAACCGGAACTCTAAATAAAAAATTATACACAAAAAGCGATATGCGAAAATTAATTGTTCCTAATGCAGACTATTATTCTTGCCCTTATTTCCATTTCTGGGTAATGTAATGTTAGACTTAAATATCGGAGAATAAACAGGAAATCTATGAATGAGGAAAGCAAATGCTGTACACCCAAATGTGTGGTTGTTAACAGTTATATTTTGCAGTTCTCGCACGCTGTCGCTATCGGAATTCGGTCAGAGGTCTTAGATGTGGACAAGGAACCATAGCAGTTAGCGCCTAACTCTTGCGCTTCGATGGTTGGCGGTTCGAGTCCGGCATAGGACATGTGTGTTTTAATAAAGTGTGGTTTTCTCCTTATGTTGCACGTACTGTATGAACTAATATGCTGAAGCAACACAGTAGCAGCTTTATTGCTACTTTTTTGTTATTTTGCAGTTGAGTTATTTCTACGTGTGATATATTTCGCAAAGACATGAACAAGATTAGTCGACTGCGAAAGAACAAGCACTCAGCTACAGTGTTTCAGAATTACTGATTTATTTATTGACCTGAATTATTACTGCAATTTTCTTCTTTAAACGAGCATCTTGATTACCGATTGATGATTTTAAACTGGATATTCTCCCTAGTAAAATTGCCAAACATTACAAAACACACAATCGTTTCAGTTCCTCCTTCCTTTCCATATTTGTTCTATGATGGCATCGATAAAATTATTGAAAAATCTACTTAAAACAAAGTTAGAAATCTTTGCTGAAAATGTAATTGCCGAAGTGACATGAATTGATGAAAAAGTAGGTTTCCAAAGCAATTTTTAAGTCAATGTAATTCTCACTTTTTTCTTATTTTAGCAGATCTCAAATCAAAAGCTTATTTTAAACCCCTCTTATCTTGAGATATTGTTGTACTAATCTCGTTGTGTACTGAGGTAACGTTAAACCATAAATAAAAAGCAGAACTGATGAGTCTCCTAATCACTAAATGTGAAAAATTTAAACCCATTCGTAAAAATCAGCTAGATTATGTTTTTATTTCAGTAATTTTAATCATCACCTAAAGTTTTATACTTATTTCAAGAAATTAAAAGAAGTATGTCCAAGAGTGGAGGTATATATTTCGCTTATGTGTGAACGAGTATCTAATCTTGAAAGACAAATTAATCGAAAGAATTAAGAATCTTACATCTCATTCTACTTCAGCAATGAGCTCAAAACAGTTGTTAAATTCCATATTCTGTCTCAATAAAAACTTGCTGGACGGCGGCAAGGGCACGTGTTGGTTGTTTGCGAGACCGGCTACGTCCAACCACATCCAACATGTCCTGCTTGTAGTCCTTCAACCCCTTTCATAGTCCAACAAGAGTGTTACATCCGAAAATCAGATGATCTTAGGTCCTACAAATTGGACTGTGAATGGGTCGCTAGAGCGGCGGAAATGTGGGTGGCGGGCACGGAGAAGTGCGATGACGTGGTGTTGTGCTTGATGCTTCAATTAATTGAGTCACGAACTCCGCAAATTTCATATGACAAAGATTGTTATGTAACTAATTTAATTCATCCAATGTTTAAATCATCCAATTATTATTATTATTATTTTTGTTCTTTAAAGGTGAGGAAGATAATAATAGGACAGTGTTAGGTGGAAATAGACTTTGCTTATAAAAAATGTAGAATTTGTGATAAAAAATTACTTATTTTGACTTAAAAGTTCTTTTGATAAAATATTAATATCTAAATAATTATAAATTAATTTTTTCACATCCGCATCCGCAAAACATTCGCATCCGCGGATGTCAAACTCTGAAAATCCGCATTTGCATCCCCTAAGATGATCTTCGCTACAACCCTACTCTCTAAATTAACGTGAGAATTGCGTATACTTGATAACATTGTAGTTTGCTGTATGACCCGAACGGCCAAATGCTTTACTCTTACATAAAAAAAAACTTGGTGTGTTCGAGTACGATTTGTTTTAACTTTCATTCCTTCGGCAAGTGGGCATCTTTCATGGTTTTTAACTCTTTAATGAACAAAATCATTGAAATGGTTCAAAGTGTCGAAATAACTGGTCAACCGGAAAGGCTCTACATTTCATCAACGAAATACACTTACACCCGAAGTTGTGGGATTTGGACTCATCTATTTACAAACATTGATTCAAAAATAAAAACCGTTGGAGCTACACATACCTACATGTATTCTTTAGTCCTTCCAGCATTGATTTGCACACCTCTTTTACAATGTTAGAGACGGATAATTCTATGTCGAATAAATACATCAAACTTTTGTATCAGTCACCACTAATCATAAACTGCAGAGTGATAGCATATCTGGTATTGCTTTCCTCGTGACGGCATCATTTTTTTTTTCAATCATAAAAATAAATTCTTCAAAACCAGCTTCCAAAATCTTGTAAATATCCAGTTGTTCGTCGGCCGAGTTGGTTGCGGCATCGTGCTAGTGCCCGGCACTAAAACGGGGCTAGCTAGTGGAAGAAAATTTCACCTTCCGGGTTTCGCTGGCAGAGTAGTAGACGTGGTGGTGCACAGTTCCTAATCACAAGGTAGTGCGTCAAGGTACTGACTTATATTCCAAACCTTGTAATTTGGAAGAGTGGGAAGGAATGTGCGGGCACGGAATTTCATCCTCTCTGTTCTTCATGGATCATTTCATACATAACGAGCAAAACTGTTCACTGAACATACACGCAATCAGAGTCATCAACACTTAAATTACGCACACGGGAGAAAGAAACGGGAAACCTACTCCAGATGATTTTCCCAAAAGTATACCCCTCCATGAGAGTCGCCTACGCCCCGGAAGGACCATGGTATCATAAGAAGATTTCTATGTCAACGGCAGTAATAGCATCAGGTTTAACAAGATAAGGATGCACCCATCCATTTTCTTTCCTTTTTAAATTTCTGATGATAACATATGTAGTAGCCACGACAATTTCATACTCTCCTATGGTGCCAATCACACAGTGCGTTTAAACTGGAAACGTTGGGCGCATCAAATGCTCAGCAATAGTTGAGCAACACATTGCTGGTACATATATTGAGCATCTATTGCCGGAAATGTTGCTGGGCAACTGATGGGAAATTTGCCAGAAAAAGATGGCCGATTACGAGCCCCTTTAGTCTATTATACCCACCTATTGTTATTTTATTTTATTCCTCCTACTAAGTATATGTTGTTTTTCCAATATTGGTTGTTAATTCGTGTCTTATATTTTTCTTCAATTTTCTCGTTATATATTCCTACACAGCGTCACTTTCGTAATTGGTAATTATAACTTGATTGAATGCAAATAACGGAATATTTCAGCAGCAAATCCGCAATATTATTCTGCAATGTAAATTCCTTTTTCTTGCTTTTATTACTTCCAGATAGTCCCACTAGGCTGATTATAAAACTATAGTTTTTACACTCAGAATGGGGCCTTTCTATGGGAATAGTGGCATTACATTTTATATCAAGCTTAACTGGGCAGGACACATTGCACAGATGGTAGGAAAAAGTTTCAAAATTCTGCACTTGTTGGAGAGAGTGATGAGGGGATGCACCAGAGAAGTAAAGGAATTGGGTTACGAAACTTTGGTCAGACCATTGCTTGAATATCGTAGTGTAGTATGGGAACCACATTTTGAGTATCAAATACAGGAATTGAAGAGGGTGCAAAAAAGGGCTGCTAGATTTGTTTCTGGAAATTATCGCAGAATGCAATCTGTAAGATATATGATAAAGGAGCTGGAATGGGATTCATTGCAAGACAGGAGGAGGATGAGGAGGGTAATGGGAGTGTACAGGGCGTATACTGGCGATGAGGCATGGAAAGATATTGGAGTAGGTATGAAAAGTAGTGCATGGAAGGGAAAAGATGACCATGACCACTCGATTTCAGGCAAAAGGATGTCTTAAGATTTTCTTTTTTAGGTAAGGGTTTCAGGGATTGGAATGAGTTACCAAGAGAAATGATGAATAACTTACCGAAAACGTTAAAAAGATTTAAAGTTAAAATTTGTAGAGGGCAAACGTAGGTGGGCGCAGGATAGGGCGAAGATGTGTATGTAGGGAAATTGCCACCGGAGCCTGTGCTCCATTGCAATTAAATAAAAATTAAATTAAACTAAAATTCTGGGTTTCCTATAATTATTAAAACTGTTAATATTTCCCTATCACAAACATCGTTTCGTTTTCAAAGGTAACACGGTTTAGAAATTTACTGCGAATACAGGCTTGTTCCCATTAATAAGATAAAATGTTAATATCATATCAGGTATATGTTAGCTGTTCATGTTATTTTAGTTTGTCGGTAGTCTAGTGTACACAGTGTATTTATTCTGCTCACTGAGTCGTATATATGAATCAGACACTGAATTTACAAAGTTTGTTCTACCACACTCACTCGAAAATACCTTTCATGTGTTGATTTATGTGTGGCATCGGCGCAATTCATGGAACTAAGTTTTTGTTGAATGATCACCAGTCTCGCTAACAAGACCTTTCAACTGAGACAAATCCGTGCGAATAGACCTTTCACAACATTAAGCGTCACCATTTTTAAAAGTGTTTAATCTGCGTCTGAGGTAAATAATAGATAAATTGCAAGCGTGACAAGAAGGTTTTAACTGATATGGATTATTGAGAATATTGACATCATCATATTTTCTTTGTATGTCCCGCCGTATGTGAAATACACCGCGAAGCACAAAACTTGTAATTAACTTTAATCTCACTTTTACCTGCCAGAAAGTTCCTCCTTTTACTAATATCAGTTAGTTAAAATTAATTCTTTGGCTTCGTAAGCTTGTAGGCATGGATAGAATTCGAACAAAGGTTCCCACGCATTTGTTAACAATTAATCATCGCTTTGAATACAGTTCTAAACTACCGTCTTATCGGATTATAGTTCACGAAATATGTTACTGCAGTGAGGCGGCTATTTCAAATCAACAGTTTCTGCATAAATTACAATTTGCGCCCTGAAAGCACTTAAGAAAATGCAAGAAACTTTAGAACAAGAAATCACCTATTGAATTAAACCCACAATTAAAATCGTTTTATAACTGGCAAATTAACAAAGGATGCCATAATTAGATCCATCGAAAAAATCAGAAGTATTATTTTCATAGACATGAAGGAGTATATAATAATCTATTTTTGCCCACCTTGCTTGCGCTGCTTAAAGGGGTATAGTGTCGAAGAAATTTATACTGATCTTTCATTGACTACTGGAAATTGCTTCATTGAGATACCAGAACTTGTCTGTTTCTAGGTCTCCAGTTAATGGATGTCAACAAGGCTCAGTTTGTGGTCTCGCAATCTGGATTACATGATGAGAACCAGTGATACAGATATTTCAAACAATAGTGGAATTCTTTGGTGTATCTGCTCTTGATTAGTAACCTTTTGTTAATAGATGCAAGAATACTCAATAGCAGAAGTTGAAAACAAGTATAATATAGTGCTCAACTTTCTCAGCCTGTGGCTTAATAACTTTAATTGTATTTATTACATTAAAAACAATGATTCACGTGAGAAATATCAAAAAATCCTACTTAAAGGCGCAGTACAACTCTCTTAACTAAATTCGATTATTCTGCTGCTTATTATTCACTTGGGTGAGTTTTTAAAAATTGAGGTATATTGGGGAAGACAATTGGATGACAGTGGCTGTTAGTAATGAAACATTAACATCTGTTAATAGATATCTCGTGATGCAGTTGTAGCAATCGCAATGTTGTGCAGGGAAATTTACGAAATTTGCTTCTGAAGGTAAGCAAAAAAGTGTGAAAAAGACGATTCCAATGAAGAATGTTGCGGTTCCTCCAAGAGCATACAGGAATATAAAATCCAAGAACGAGGCTGATTTGTCACACACAACTGCATGGTTTAACCACAGCCACAGGTATCTGGAAACTGGAAGGTGAATTCAGGAATCAAGGCTGATTAATATGCTCGGAAAATGAAAACTCAAAAGACAAGAGACTATTGAAGGAACGGTACAACATAAGACTTTCAATACCTACAATTATTTAAAACTAGCTCGTACCCGCGACTTCGTACGCGTGGATTAAGATTGTTTTTTTTTTGCCGAATTAAATAAAGAAAGTTGTCGGTAACGAAGGATTGGTCCCATACAATATCGAGTCGGAATAATATGACAGGAAAGCTATCACTATATCATTGTACCGTCGAACCTGTCTCTTGAAGAGAATCAATTTCCAACATACTTCTGTCACCTTTCGATAAGGTCTCAAAATTTCTTGTCTACAACTGTTAATCATACTGGAAAAAATATCCTTATAAAATTCCATCACAACGATATAGCCATTTAGTCTTCAAAACGTAACAAAAAGACGGAGACTTACTTCCGTATTTATAATAATATTACTGTGGTTCACACTCACACACTGACTGCGAACAACACCTGAGAGATAATTATAACGTAAAAAAGTGTACACCTACAACATTGCAAGACTACCTACGATTTTCCTCGCATTGCAACCCTAACTTTCTAATATCTACAGTTTAACATTCAATCCAAATAACCTACGGCCCAGGCCTGACTCTTACGATGAAAAACAATTTTTTAAAATCTTAGCCTCTACGGAGATTTGAACCGGAGACGACGACGTTCGTAAGCAAGCACTTTAACCACTGAGCTGCCAGTGCACTACACGGGAAAGCGGTACGGAGACGTCCATATCCAACGTGTCTGTCTATCGCCGTATTTCGAAGTTATGAGGCAACATGTATTATTTATACAGATAATTTTTCAACCAAATGTAGACAGTATTTTTATCCTTGTTTCAAAGGATAAGTGTGCAAAGTTTCATCGAGATCGGATGAAAACTGTGGATTTGTATGAAGACCAAACAAACCAAAAACAAAACAAAAAAAAACATACATTCATCTTTATATATAAAGATGACAGCAAGAATGAAGTGTTAAGGGACTGGGCAGACGAGAAAACGGTATTCCCCTTTCGTAGTCGAGAATCTAGTAATGAAATACCTTCAATATACTCCTATACTAAGCTTATATGTACTACCGGTCATAGAACGTACAATGAAACTACGAAACCGTAATCTCATTGAGGGTAACAATCGGTATCGTGGTGATGAGATTAGGTCGCAGCACGTATTATGTGATTGCGAAATAGTACACAACATGACAGTACTCCGAGAATGTCTGCATAAAAGAAGAAAAATATTCTGATCGATGAGGCAGCATAATTAGTAGCAAGAGTAAGAGAAACATGGCTAAGCGCAGTCAGATGTATCAGCGAGGAGCAGGAGAAAACTCATAATTTATGAGAGATGTTAAGCATAAGATAATTATGGTTTTCTTGTGAATATGTTGATAAAGGTGATAAAATTCTCTAAAAGGATGTTCTGTAATATGATGCCCCACCCAACATTGCTGATAGTGTGAGAGGATCATACATCAACGAATATCATATTATATCATTTTTACGTTCGGTACATCCCTTATAGCTCCCTCCTTTCTCTTTGGTTGCCAACATCGGTTTGACTTTTTTTCTTTTTTAATTGTAATAAAACTTTTCTTCTTCATTCGTATTTTTCTTAGTGATTCCTCTTGAATGTTAATGTTTACTTTGTATATACCTGCTACCTCTGACGCAATGATGAATACTTGTATTTATGTAAAACGATTCCAGAGGTCAAACATTCCATATAGAGAAAAATGTGAAGATAGTGACTTATTGAAACGCCGAGGCACTGTGACAATTCTGCACATAATCACCCTGGAAGACTACATTGCATTTAAACTCTGGGAAAATATTCGTTCACTCGACATTTACCTCTACGGAGAGGAGACTTTCCAACATGTACCTGATGATGACAACAGAGAACGTTGTCGAAACGTTGTATTTTTATACACAATCAGGCTGAAAACACGGGAAGAAGATACTGTAAAGATCAGTGACCTTAAGTTACTAAGACGAAAACATTTGCTTACATCCTCTTTGCTGCAGCTGCTCGAGGTCGTCGAAAAGAATCTAACTGCTGAAAGGTGTTTTTAATGCAGGCAATTTGATAGTGTTACACTCGGTTTGCTCTTGAAGCATTTGCTTTCAGTATTCAAAATTGAGAAGAAAATTAATTAACATGTCGAATTGACTGTGTAGCTTTGGAATACAAAACACCATCAAAACTTACTAATTTATTTGGATGCTGTGGCCATTTTATTATTAGTAAACTTAATAGATCTTGCTCCAAACTAGAGTATATGTGAATCTGTGAGTTTTAACCTACACACCGCAGTCTTAGAGAAAGGAAGTAGTAGCAATTTAAGAGTTGCTGGTGTTGATTAACTTGAATCGTAGCCGGCCTCCGTAGCGTAGGGGCTAGAGTGCTAGCTCCGCGTGACGAAGGCCGCCGGTTCGAATCCGGCCGCGGGCATGGATGTTTAAGTGTTGTGTGTCTGTGTGAATGTCCTGTCCGTCCTGTGGCGTCCATACATTGGAAACATACAATATATATACTTGATGACGATTTATACACTGAAATTAAATTGAGCTGGCTGTATGACTTTTGTTGCCAAATGCTATTAAAAAAAAAAACCTTGAATCGTATTGTTACAACAACAGCGGCCTGGTGGCTCAGTGTTTAACGTGTCGAAATATCCCGGCTGGTATTTTCAGAGGCCCCGACGTTTACTTCGGGCACAGTTTGCAAGTTAATTTGAAGTTCGCCAAATAGCTTGTGTGGTTTGGATTCCATTTTAAACTGTAGGCTCCATTTACTCGGTAGGTTAGGTAAGGAGGAAAAGAACTGGCCACCCTATCTCAAATACCAAGCTAGGTATACCTCCTTCAGGATTGTCCAACCGTCTTTCGGACTGAATACCAAGTTTATTTTCTATTTGTTACAATTGTATACTTTCATGTTAATCACTTTACTGTCAAGCTTGTGGCGTCTGGTTATGAAGATGTTATTAAAATTGAAAAATTAATTAGATGCATTAATTAATAATTTATTTTGCAAAATTAATCTCGGGTAGGCGCCAAGATTGGAAGTGTTCTCTATCCGAGAGAAGCGACGTTACAGTTCTGAACTTTTTATCAAAGCAATTGTACTTTTGAAATTACCATTAAATATACATATCTTCATCTATTGAAATGATATTGGAAAGGAAGTTATTGAAAACAGGGTTTACAACAACTATTATTTTCTTTGAATATAAAATTGATTGATTTATTAAACAGAACTGAGTATTTAAGGAGGTTACAACATTAAGCGTTTATTGAATAATTCAGAGCATGATTCGGATCTCAGAGCGTTGCCTGGGGTTGAATGACGCAAGAATACATCGCCGGAGTTCGTTACCGTAGCAGATCAGACGTGGATAGCACAGAGTCTCACGTACCCTGTTGGTCAGCTGGGTGCTAGGTCAGTGGTGTCGGCCGCTGCAGGTAGAGGCGTCGACCTGTCCCTGGAGAATTCGGTCTGGCGACTGCGTCCCCAGTAGAGGTTAACTTTCTCTCCGGCCAGAAAACAGTACTATGTCTTTCTCCTCGCTTGTTGGCCCCGTCGAAGACTTCCAAGTTCCGGTATTTTAGCTGGCCCGGGAAATTTCAGCCAATGGGAGCGTTTGGCGGGGCGTCTACGATCTACATTGGCACTTCTCATGCAACATATAACTTATAGTTTATAAAAGTTTTAAAAAAAATGGTCGATTCGCTGGTTCCCAACAGAGGCGTTCCGAAACCTTGACGTTTTATCTAGTTTTCAACTTTCTGCTGTACCAGGAAACCGAATTTTGGTGCATGTCCAATACTTTTCTTTGAATTTCTTTGAATGCATGAAGCTTTTAACTTTACGGCCTGCCATAAATCGTTCGTCCCTTTTAGTGAGGGTAGGAGTCGTCTAGCCCTAACCGATGACAAAGAAACGTGGAATGTTTCGGCCCTGCCCGAAACTTGCTAATTCACACGCACAAATTTCCCGTTACCAAGGGCACATTACAAGATTAAAGTTAATTACGTTTTTGTGCCTAAAAATCATTTCGGAATTGTGAGATCAGGCTAATTTAGCTTTTCAAAAACATCCGAATTATACAAACGATTACTTCGATTTTATTATAAACTATTTAACATTTTATGTTTAGTGACTTGGATGAAACTGACGTCAATAAGTGAAACTGAGGTCAATAAGTGAGACAAAAACTACCGATACGTTTCATTTCTATTTTCAGAGTATATAACATTGTAACAGCTACCTTCACGAGCAAACGGTTCTCCAACTTAATTCTGTTGTTGTATCCTTCTGCTTACTGACTTCTTCCATCATTTCACACTAAATTTCAAGGTGATAAGCCAACACTGCTTGTCAACACTTGTAGCGATAACGCCTCTCTGTAGCGTTTTCTCTTTTTATCAGAAACGTGAAAACCTGTTGTTAACAGTTCTTCTAAGGTAGATTTAACTGCACTACAAAAATATAATAATATATTAATAATTGCACAATTATACACTTTTTGCCTTTTAATCTGCTGTACGAACCATAAAGTAGTCTTATGATGAGATGAAATAACTTGTTAAGTTGCATAAAATTAATTTTAATGACCTTAGAATTAGTATACTATACAAATATTTATTCCTAAAAATTTTGTATAGGATACAGCGGACAGAGTAACAGCGCCCAAATCTTTACCGATGCTCTGGAGTCAACTGCAACGCTTTATCAATTACGAACGGGACTATTTTCGAAATATATTATTTACAAAAAAAGTGAAGATCGCGATCAGGTCCAGAGGAACACGCGTTGGAGGTACGTAGATGAGGTGAGCAACCTATTCCACCCTCGAGGTGTGGCACTGGGGTGGTAGTGGAGCGGTTTACCCCCTGACTACTTTACCTTCATCGCGAAGTTCCCTCCACGATAACCATAGCACAGCAGGAGTGGGCCTGCCGAGCCATTCTGCCTTCGTTGGGGGATCGATTTCAGGTATTCTAAGCCCCTGTCAGTCGCTGCACACTGTACGAGGCTGCCTGGATTAATATGTAGCAAAACAAATGTTAAACTATATGTCGATAAAGCCTCAATTCATTTTTCACAAATTTTTATAATTCACTGTCAATTTTTTAGATTTTTTTTTTCAAAATATGTCTAATACCTATGTAACTAACTGCTTATGAAGTCTTGTACACCTTCATTGTAGGAAAATTTCTTTCAACCTTAGTCCTTTTTTAGGAACCCAATTTGTTTGTTGTTGAGAAATATAAACTATTTTGGGGCTGATCAAAAGTTGTTTAGTGTAGTTCTCCCAATTTCACTTGTGAAGCAGCAGCAGTGTCGGGCCTATCATTATTGTGTTCAAGCGAGACGTTGGCGGCCGATACATCACTCTAAGATCTGCCGAACACTCAGTAGCAGCGTGTTGTGTTGACACTCTGAATCCAACGAGGAACTGGCCATACACAACACCTTTAGCATCATTAGAACCTTGACAGTTTACAAACGAATTTCGGCTGTACTAGAATATGCTTCTACTGTTGCTTCACTAAAACTCTTCTTTTCGACAGTATAGTGGTGTGAGAATACGCATCGGAAATGAATCTCTGAGAAATTTCAACCCTTAAAAAATTTAATTTTAATAAATCATACTTAGTACCAATCTTGAAGTGGTTTTGTTTAAATGTAACTTCTAATTTGTCTTCGTAAATAAGGTTTTAAATTCAGAAAGTTGTCAGTGCTGCTATTCTCGCTCTATAACGATGTATGTGGGACGATTTTATGCCACTCGCACACTTCAGATTCAAAAGTATATCATTGCCTGTTGCGCATGCATTCTACGAAAACTTTTTATAGGTTTGACACTTTAGGTACTCATAAAAATCACACACCGTGATAATAAGTAAACACCGAGTGTGGTAGGTGAGCGGTTAACGCTCTGGCATCGCCGTTTCGAATCCCCGTCCGGGCACCTAGAGTTTTCCATGGTTTCCCCAAATCCCTCCAGGTGAATGCCGGGATGCTTCCTTCAAAACGTCATGGCCGAATTGCTTTCCGTTTCTTGTCCCCAGTCCTTTCCCCCTTTAATTACCTCGACGTCGACGAGGCGTAAAGCTAAAAGAAAAAACATATAAGTAAGCTAACGACTAGAGAACCAAGCGTGAAACATTTGGAGTACCATCGTACAAATGCCATACAAGTTGTGTTGCTATGTTAACAAGAGTTAAAATTTGCTGTTTCAGAAATGTTCTTTGTATGTGATTTATCTTCTTCACCTCAATGCTTCGTAAAATATAATTTTGTAATTTAATATGGCTTTGGTGTACTCAGTTTCCATTCGTGCTCTTTCAGTTATTGCTTGTAGTTGATTGGATCATATAGGTACAGGTGGAAATCAATCTATTTTAGAGTGGTTAACGTGTAATCAGATATCACGGATTTCCGATAAATTTTTTAAACACGGGAATGAACTGAATGCTGGTGGCGGCACCTCCGCTAGAATTCGATTCGGCATTAGACAGACAAGATCTCAGCGTTACCGGAAACCAGCTTGTTACCGTGGAGCTGCAACCAGCGAGACTGCGACAGGTTTAGGGGGAGGGACAGGCTGGAGGGAAAACAGGGATGGGCTCAATTTTCTGCCGCAGCGCACACACTTAATCGAAAGTGCCAAAATAGTTGAGCGTGACGCGTTCAGCCCCCGTGAGGCAGCTTGATGTACTAAACGCGGCCTCCATAACGAGATCCGCCTGCAAAGTAGTTTGCACGACCTCGTCAGTCTGCGAAAGTAATCTGTACACACAGGGGAGTTGGTTTCTCGACTGCTCTTTGTACGCCTTGTGCAACAATCACAACCTGACGTAACACACATCTAAATAAATTGTGCTGAAGAGCTGTAGAGGACAAATTCTATTTTAAATTTTGGTATTTAGTCAGAAAAAAGTCACAAAACATTTATTTTCGTTCTGAAACCTCGTAGTATACTCTTTTTTTTTTAATATGTGTGTGTGAGAGAGAGATCTCCTGGAAACCCTGGTGATTGTGCTAACATCTACATTATAATGTATAGATCGATTTCGAACAAATCGACCTGGAATCATAAAAGCGTTGTCGATAAATGTCACTTTCTTCCTACTTCCTTGTCCGCTCATCCAATAGGTTTTATTATTATTATTGGCTTTGGGTTTCTTGACCATACAGCCAATCTATGTATTCATTTTAACATTGTGGATTTACAGATATAGTACTAATACTAAGCAGAGTTAAATTTTCAACATGACATATATAATTACAGGCTTTGAATACATATTAGGCCGCGTTTACAAGATGCGAGTTGACTGGAACGACAGTTGGCCGGACCGTCGGTGGTGGGGGTAAGAGAGTGGACTAGCATGCTAGTAATAATTAGAAGACAGTGCACTGCCCACTGTGAGGACAGTTCTCTACTCCTACATTGTGATCTTATTGAACATAGTATGTCCATTTTACAGAAAGGAATTAACATCGTAGCTAATTTATTGATTATAATGTTGAACGATATGAATAATAATAAAATAAATCGTAGAAAAACGTTAAAAAAGTGGATATTAAAAAGAAATGAATTTTTATTTCATAATATTGTTCATAACTTCTTAGAGAGTATATGTAAAATAACTATTCCTTGATAATGTTGCACAGTGAGAATTCATTACCTATGATAATGCTACTAGTTGAAAGCTGATCGACGTCTAGCGGATTTTATCTTATGTGTGCCTTATCCAACTCCGATTGTAGGTGGTTATCGTGGTGGATGTACCCTTGCGTAGCAACATATACTTGGGAATATTAACTGGCGTTGCTTCCCGTTGCCTTCCCCAATGTGTGTTGGAATATGTTACTGTAGGTGTGGGTGACTGTAATAGTGTGTTCAGCAAACAGTGCTGGCCTATAATTTGTAGGTTAGGAAATGCGCATCATCGTCTCTGCTTATGCGGGATATAAATAGAGGCAATTTCCTTAACTTTTCTGCCATGGACAAATTAATTTAATTCCTATAGGATTTTCGTCCCAATATTTCTATAAATTACTCCCGTGGTAATTTGGTTAATTTAAGCTGCAAATTAACGATATTAATGAAAACATTTTGATCTTCATATTTTGCACTATATTACCCTATATGATAAAAATTTGATAATACCTTTCAGAAAAACTTTTAAACATTAAAACTATAGTAAAACTGCTCATATGTACAGTTAATACAGATTTTGATAGTTAAAAGAGATCGCTTTGTAAATTCTGCCATCGCTTCTAATTCATGATGAAAATGGCTTATTCATAACATCAATCATTTGCAAATCATGAACATTTCTAAATATTAAGACGTTAATAGTGTCGGTAGTCACATTTCTCGTCCTATCGCGTGTGGATTCCACGTTTTGTGAAACGATTATTGAATTTACCATGACTTCGTGCTGCAAGGGATTGAGAGGTAAAGCGGTCAAAATAGTTGCTTGGAGATGGGATCTCCTCTAAACGCCAAGCAAGAAGGTTTGTAGACGCTATCTTTACTTTATGTGTGAGTTCCGAAAGTAATCATATTATGATCATTCGTGTGAAGGTCTTTCCAAGTGTTTGCAAGATAGAAAACATTGGCAACCAACAAATAAATCAGAATCGTGTGTCAGTGAGTAGCTGTGCATTTTTTTCCCCGTATGGCTTTAAGCCTCATCAACGTAAGGTCATTAGAGGTGGGATGGGCTGGGGACAAGGAACGGAAAGGAATTCGACCATGGCCTTTTTAAGGAAATGTCCCTCACTCACCTGGAGTGATTTTGGGAAACCATGTAAAACCCAAATCTCAATGCCTGGACGGGGATTCGAACCGGCGTCCTCCCGTATGCGAGGCCAGAGCATTAACCGCTCACCCACCACTCTCGGTGTTGAATTGTGTTTTTTATAGCATAGTCGCAATAAATCATGGGTATACTGGTAACCACGCTAGTGATTGACAGAAGCTGGGTTGTTTTTTGAGGATAGTGAGTGGTTTCTCGGATTGCCGATTTGGTGAGAGACTTTGACAACCATCAGTGGTGTACGCCGAAATATAACACCTTGAGAGGTTGAGTTAGTGATTGGCCGAAGAGTTTTATGTTAAGTAACTGGAAATTTCTGTAAATTTGTTTTATGTACAGTCGACCACAGCGGAAGATGCGGCTCTGCAAAACGAGGACTGCTGAATGACATTTCATGCGTGATAAAAGGGGAAACTTCTCAGTGTATCTGCGCAGGGACGCGGTGTGAAGAAAGAAAGCGGGAACATGGTTTGCTGGCTCCGCCAAGTCTACTTCACGAGCTCTATCCAAGAGTGGTGACCAGCTAAGCCTCACTACCAGATATCAGCACAAATCAGAAGTTAAAGACTTGTAACTGTCATCATTTCCGTACATGTGTTTGAGGTCACAAATTTTGGAGTCATGTGAAGTCACTGGTGGATTTTTTGTCGACGTCGTAGGGGCTACTGAGTCACTTGCATTACCTTGGTTTCTCGAAATTCGTGGCAACGTTGTTTTCTAATGTAAAAACTGATAAGAGTCTAATGTTCGCTCACAGCTTGATTGGCTACAACATCGTTGTGTTTTGATGTAGAACCATCCATGTTCCATTATTTACAGCAGCACTTATATCTAGAAGAAGTGTTTTCACTTTCATTGTTTGATTGATGATAAATAAATAATGTTAGTTTGATTGCGAAATTTATTTGTGTCTAAATTATTATTTATCTTTACCAAATTCATTAATGTTTGGAAATGGAATATTTTCCATTGGATAATATATCTTAATAGACCATTGGGGAAGATTAAATTATTATATAAGAAATATATTAATTTATGGACCACAAACCCCCTCAATATTATAATGTTTGTAGGCTGAGTCAGTGCATTAATTAATGTTATTTGTTCTCCTAAAATAACAAATAATAGTCTCTTAACACAGCCAACGCGAAAATAAGTGACTACGATCTATTTTGATTTCAAATTTATACGAAATGACAGCACGGGTGGTGACGGATGATTGTCATTTATTACATTCATATGAGTTAGAGATAGAACGTAGCATCCGTACAGAACAATTACACCACTTAAAAACATAACGTTGCTCTGATAAAAGGAATAAAGGAATTTAAATACATTAAGCATAGAACAGGATTTAAAATGGTCTATATATGACTAATATTGTTACGTCTTTCCATTGTTCCAATATATAATGGAGGTACTACTAAAGAGTTTTTGCAACCAATATATTTTATTTAAGATTTGATCATTTTTTTCTTTGAAACAGCACAGTATTTGTTGATTTCTTATTATTCCTTTAAAATTACCAATTATTACTATAGTATCATCAGTCATAGACGCTGTGTTCTTGATGGATTTCGCGCTTTTAATGAATGTAATTAAAAAGGCATCTTTAAGATGTTTATTATTTGCTGTAATATTTTAAAAGCGTTTCCTACAGTTTCCGCTGACATTTGTAGGAACCAAATTGTTATTTAGCTTTTCGACAGTTTGTTTGCAAATCAAGTGTCGTCAATGTCTTCAATGGTTCTAAGAAATGTCGCAACCTAATTTGTTGACTCTTCCCTAGTTCATTTTTTTTTTTTTTTTAGAATTTTCCTCTATTATAGACAGTTTTATGTTAAGAACCAAGAATCAACCGATCCGTTAGTTACCGCATTGAGAGAAGAAAGAACTCCTCTATAATAACCAGCTCATGTGGCCGAGGAACCTCCGTAACTACAAGTGAGGAAACAAACTCAAAGTGATCAAACACGTACCAAGAAGCAAATTTCACAGAATAAGGCAAATGCTATAAAGACTCACAGAACTTAAGAAACTGCGCATCTAGCGCAGAAGCTTCCTGCACTCTGAGGGACCATGGATTTTTTTTCCCATTGATAGATGTCTGGCATGCAAAATCGTCTTGAGTAGTGTTTTAACAATCCTATAGTCTTGTACCAATTTAACACAGTTTGATTAGTCAGTGTATAGAAAGTTCTTTGTGCTGCTTCACATAGCCAATCTTCGTGAATGGAATATTCAACGGCAAAAAAATTTAATTTCAAGTAGATCAAGAAGTATTATGACGAGAATTATTTATGAAAAATATGAAGTTGCAACTGGAAATTTGTTCAGACATCCCTAGAAAAAAGGAACTCTGTGTGATATGGAGAAGTCTCATTTAAACATTGTTTCCTTTGTTTTTCCTTATGGCTTTAAGCTTCGTCGACGTCGAGGTCATTAGAGGCTGGAAAGAACTGGGGGCAAGGAATGGGATGGAATTCGACCATGAAATTGTGAAAGAATCTTCCCGGAATAAAAAAAGGATGTTATTGAAATTGTTTTGTATGTAATCAACATAGTGTTTTTTTTTAAAAAAAGTCTCGCTAACGTCTCATCCTTTAAACGAAAGAAACGCGTTTCGCGGGTGTTATGAGAAAGCGCTTCCTGGCGAATGAAGCAGCCCAATTTGTGTTCGCTGGCCTGCGAGTTGACACGGGCGTTATTTCATTTGAAGCCACCATATTGCTAACCAATTCATTTTAACTGGATATCAATTAACGATATTTTATATGCCAAAAACGTCGGGTGGGCAGTTGTCATACATTACCACGGCCCAACTCCCCGCCAATACTGCACGCTTCGTGCGCGGAGCACGTGTGCTAGAGGCAATAAACCTACAGCCAGCGAGCCACGCCACATGTTCGCTACGCGCGACATATTTATGATGTATACTGTACTAGTTTATAAATCCATTGATTACAAATTTATCCGCCGCACCCGGAGCGCAGAGTTAAAACACAAACAGACCGGAAACGGCTGGCGGATCGCTTACACTTGTACCAACACCGCCGTCATAAATACGAAACAGATGTCATCAAAGCCTGGGCTTGTAGTGACTCATTTTGTTCGCAATATTACGTCTTGTCAGTGATGAAAATCTGCAGCTGTCTACCCGTAGACCTATTGGAGAACATTATTTCATCTTTCAAGAAGATTAAATTTAGGTTTACCGTTGGAGTAACACCGTGTGGCGATGGGTTACAAATTAATCCTTCAGAAAAAATGTTACCGTGTCATCAGTTAATCGACTAATCAATCATACATTGTTTTTTAAGCATACTAGGAAAACGGTAGCACATGAAAAGCTTAGCCAGAAAAATAAAAATTTTAAAATAAAGGACTCCTTTATAAGCTAACACGTTCAAGAGAAATCGAAACTATCAAGCGTAGTGGGTGAAGTGTAACGCTCTAATCTCGCATTCCGAAGGATGCGGGTTCGAATCCCAGTCTTGGCATCCAGATTTAGGTTCTCTACGGTTTCCCTAAATGATTCCAGGAGAAAGCTGAGGTGGTTTCTACAAAAATTCCATGATTGAACTGCTTTCCTTTCCCTCAGTCCTTTTTTGCCTAATGTCCCCGACGTCGATTAGACTTAAAGTCATAAAAAAAGAAAGCTTCATGTAGGTTACATCAATGTCAGGTTAAGCTTCTTTCCTGTCGAAGTACGTGTGGTGACTAGACTACTTACTCCTAAGCTAAGTTCATTCATTGCCTCTACAAGAACCTCGTCTGTCTTGGCGCTGTAATGGAATTGGAGTTTTTGCACTGGCTTCTATCACTAGTGTGATTACATTTTCCTAAGGCAGTCCAAGAGCCTTCCAATGAACATGACACCTTGGACGAGTAGTAGGGAAATGGTTCAAAATCCTTCATCTGTTGGAAAGAGTGATGAGGGGGGGCACAAGAGAAGTAAGGGAATCGGGGTACAAAACTATGGTCAGATCACTGTTGGAATATGGTGGTGTAGTATGGGACCCACATTGTGAGGATCAAATACAGTAGTTGGAGGCAGTGCAGAGAAGGGCTGTCAGATTTGTCTTTGGAAATTACCGAAAAACACAATCTGTAACTAATATGATAAAGGAGCTGGAGTGGGATTCATTGGAGGATAGAAGGATGATGAAGAGAGTCATGGGAATGTACAAGGCCTATATTGGTGATGAAGCGTGGAAAGATATTGGTGAAAAATTAAGAGAGGTGCTTGGAAGGGTAAAGATGACCATAACCACAGGCGGCACTTAATTTCAGACAAAAGGGCGTGGGAAAATTTTCTTTTATAGGAACGAGTTTAAGTGATTGGAATAAATTGTCAAGAGTAGTGATGAATAATTTACCGAAAACACTGAAAGAATTTAAAGTAAACATTTGTTGAGGGCAAAAGTGGGCTGGCGGGGGAAGGGAGAAGGATGCGTATGTAGGGCGATTGCCATCGGAGCGTACGCTCCATCACAATTTTATTAATTATAACACTCGGTGTAACTGGCATATTCCTAGCATATGCTGACAGATCTCACACTATACGAGTCGATATCAAATCCAATCGTCAGAATGTTGGTAACATTAACTTTTCTGAAAAGTACTATTATTTCTTTCCTTTGGTATCTTCGTGTTCAGATTATCTGCGATCACAGCGGAATTTGTAGAATTTTCTCCGATCTGGAACAGTGCTCCAGGAATAGTACGATATTCTGTCTCCTCCACCAATTTATTCACTTATTAGTGGAATACAGTCTTGCAGCTCCAAACGTTTAATTTTAAAATCTTCTAATGACAATTATTTACATTGCTGCAATGATAAATATTAAGGACATTATACGACCTGCAAGTAGCAGTTTGGAATCAGGAGCTATATACACCTTACATAATAGACTACATATTACCAAAGTATTTCTGCCTCTAAACTTTCGTTGTTTCTATCGAAGAACAGGTTGATGACTGCTAGTTGTCAACTGCTCTGCTGGTACGTTGTTTGCTTTTGTTTGCTCATTGAGCAAAAAAAAGGCCATAACGCGTTGTGGCTAAGTCAAAACGACCATAACTCGAAATTCGCGTTTGGTCCAGGTGTCATTCTCCACACAAGATGATTCACATTTTTCCTTTCTGTTTAGAGCCTTGTAACGCGACGGGTAAGAAGAATCATATATATTACATGCACCCTGGACCGATTCGTCGTGAGCACAGAGAGTTAGGTACGGGTAAGCCACAACGTGTTGTGGTCATTTTTTTTTTTTTTTTACTCAATGAGCATTTTCAGTCTTTGAGCCTAACATATATAATAAATTATCTTACGATGCGAAAAAGTTATACATTTAACAGCTTTATTTTCTCTCTGGGTAGACATTTGGCTTAAGTGAAACAAATTTCCTCGTCAGTTGAACATTAATTTATTTTAGATTCTGAAAACGTTCTTCCAGATACTGTTAGTTACAAGTTCAGAGCTCAGCTTATGTTACAACCATTTGGTTTTCTTAAAGGCAGTGACTGAAGTTTTTTTTAAATTATTTTTTCATTTAAAAGGCTCATCCATCTATGTGTCAGTAACTTACTTTCATCTTTGTAGTTTCTCTCTCTAAATATCGCTTACTTCATGGAAATCATTTGTTGACTTGTAAACGGTACCCTTTACATCTGTTTACTTGTAATTTTTCCTAAAAACTTTTTCTGATCACTTTTCAAACATAATTATGACATATTATACCAGAAATCTATTTCACATGAATAATTACCCACAGTATCACCTTTACCTTCTTTATTACAATTTTTCCCCGCCTGGTGTAAAGACTTTTGCTCATCTCTGGGAGTGGTATCCTATTTAAGTTTATTTACGTACAGAAGTTCAGTCGTCGCAATATTTTAGTTAAAATTCTATACATTTCAGAATAATTATACATGCATCAGTACCAGATAACGAGCGGCACCCTGTCTCTGTAGAATCCATATCACGTCATTTTGCTTAGTTCCTTGATGCTCATTATTTTTTAAGAATTACCACGATAATGATGCTGTTTGAAGCTCATATCCTGTTACATAAGTATTTTTTTTGGGAAAAAGCTTCCCGTAACTGTTTTCATATTTCAGTTCCACCTACCTGTTCACGAGAATAATTTATGAGGTTGAATCACATTTCGTTTCATAAAAGCTAGCCTATTGATTTTTTTCCTGGGTACATCAAAATGGCTTACTTCCACGCAAATGAAAGCCATTGGCTTATCGTCATTGAAAGATGCTACTGAACGTTCAAGAAATTAATGCAAGAGAAGAGCGGTAGATCTACATTTATTAGCTGAAGCAGTACCCGTTCCTAATTTTTTCTAAGGTAACCATTTCCTTACAGTGTAATCATGCACAGTTTCTTATTTTAGAATTCATCTAACATTAATGCTTACGTGTCACAAAATTTCGTTTTGCCTTTAATCGGCAAGAGATATCTACAAAGAATTTTCATTAAAACGACACCAGAGGTATTAATGATATGAATTACTTTAATTTATGTAGTTTAGCTATTGAGATGTCACGCAATTATATTTTTGTGCTTTCAGTCCTCACGTCCATTTGTTTATTCCACTTTATTCCTGACTATTTTGAAATTAATTTATTAATACGAAACCAAGTAATATCACAAATAAAATTATCTGGGGTTACCTGAGTGCGTTGATGAAACACGTCGTATCAAAAGTTATAACTCTGCCGCTATTGTCATGACAAATTTTTTAAAATAAATCTGAATAACAGTCATACTTTTTATTATTATTATTTTCGAATTCTCCCAATAAATGGAAGACGTTAAGCAAATGAAACAATCAAATTTCCTTTGGTTTCTTCTTGTTGTTCCAGTAGGCTTACATTCTTTCCGAGAAAGCTTGTTTGCGTTCTTCCGACCACTTTGGTCGGTATTGTTTTGTTTTGGTTGCTCAGTTATAACTTCCCATTTGTCTACTTTGTGTCTGTTTCTAAGATGTCTGTTGTTCCTATGTTTACACTTTTAAGATCCTTCCAAATTTCATTCAGCCCAGGTGTTGGATTTTTAAGTGAAGTTACATAATCTATTATCTTTTTGTCGATCGATTTTCTGGTAGCCTCTTAAGGTGACCGAAGAATTTCATTCGCCTTTTCTTGATATCAATTTCGATGTTTGAAAATTTTTCTGTTATTTTGATTAATTGTAGTCTGTAACCATCTTTAGTGAGTCTTGTTCCTAGAATTTTTCTAATGATTTTTCTCTCTACTTTTTTATTTATTCAAGGTCATGTTTCCTATTAAGTGTTAACGTTTCACTTGTATAGAGGACAGTTAGTTTTATGACTATGCTGTATTGCCGAATATGGTATGTCTTGACATGGATTTTTTGTTGTGCACTAATCCTAACGCTTATTTCGTTTTTTTTTTTTTACGCCTCGTCGACGTTGAGGTCATTAGAGGCGGGATGGGATAGGGAACAAGGAACGTGAAGTAATTCGGCCATGAACTTTTTGAAGGAAGCATCCTGGCATTCGCCTGGAGTAATTTGAGGAAACCATGGCAATCCCAAATCTTGACGCCAGGACGGGGATTCAAGCCGGCGTCCTCCCGAATGAGAGGACAGAGCGTTAACCACTCACCCACCACGCTCAGTCGCTTCATACTTTTTATGACAATTGGAAAGTATTGGGTGACATGGTGTCCATTACTTGAATATATTACTTATTATAACTCAGATGACACTGATCAAAGTTTACTAAATTTCCTACGTCAGTGTATTCTTTTAAGTTTTTCTGCTCTCTCTTATCATTCATAAGGGCAAGAAGAATGGCTACTAAGTAAAGATATTAGCGCCCTATAGATGCCATAGCACTGAAAGATTATACGGACTGGGTGACCATGAAGGTTCTAGGATAAGCCGGATATCCTTACAACTCGTAGTCATTCTTTTATCAGTGTATTAGCTGGTGCGCACTGCTTCGTTCGTGTTAGCCAAGAATTTTGAAGGTTTTTATTTTTTTGAACGAACCCTTCCATATTTACAGGATAAAAAGTAGCCTATGTTTCTCCCTGCCAAATCGACAATCCCGTCATAATTGGTTGATACACTAAAAACAGTATGTTGCGTATATTTATATTTTTAATAGCGGAGAAAATGTCGCATTCTAGAAAGTTTTTCAAGAATATTCTAGAACATTTTTGTATATTTAATAACTTTCTAGTGCATTCTAGAATATTAAAAAAAAAACTTTTTTTTTAGAACTCTGCCCAAAATATGAAAATGCCCCAGGTAGACCAACTTCAACCACCATATCTCCCACATCCCTACAACTAGCGACATGTAACCACAATAGTGCATGATGGGAGATTCGATGCCACTATCTTACAGAAACGCCCGTGGTTTGCGCTAGGTAGTTGTGACTGCAAAGTGAAATATAGAACCATACAAGTACATTTTTATATATATTTATAAAATTAGTGTAATCGTATTGTTGGAATGGTAACGAATGTGAAAATGATGCACTGCTGATCTAAAATTTCTATTATGAAATAATGTGGGTTTAAATCTTTTGAAAGAGGTGTGAGATAATAATGTAATTTCAAATTCACGTGTTTCTGAATTGTACATAAAGTTTGCACGAGAACAGGTGGGTGAAGGCCGAATAAAAGATTCATAAAATTAGATTATTTGCAACTAATACCAATTAATTAATCAGATGATAGCAAGTTCGGGCAACACTGACACGTTTTATACAAAAACACACAGCGGATGCTGTATCTGCAACAAATGTGACGTAAAGTTTGATTTCCAGCACAAAATAACTACCAAACAACTAAATAATCGATTTGTTGAAAACTCCTTCGCCACTATGAACTGAGAAAGCGAGAACGTACAAATCAAAGATGATGGAAATACCGACTTTCTTTTGCTACCATCAGTAATGAGTATTTTCCATAAATTAAACAACCAAACACTATAATTATTTTCATTTTTGGCCAAGCTAAGTGAACGAGTAAATAATTAAATGTGGCCTCCCTGTTCCGTCTTCTTAATAGCTGATAACTTACCATCCAACATTAACCATTCACTAAAATTGTAATGGTAATTAAAGAAAGCCAATATCAAAGCTCTGAATGAGTGTCATGACTTCCAGTACGTTT
This sequence comes from Vandiemenella viatica, assembly GCA_031002005.1. Lineage (NCBI taxonomy): Eukaryota > Metazoa > Arthropoda > Insecta > Orthoptera > Morabidae > Vandiemenella > Vandiemenella viatica. The sequence goes on from CM061920.1 coordinate 195,009,083, forward strand.
TCGAACATAGGAAAATTTATACCCAACTGTATATAATTAGGGCGAGGAAGTAAGTTAAAGGGGCCAATTATTAAGTTGTAATAACAAATAGGCCTACATTATTTCCAGCAGACTCCGTATTTTATAGCTTCAACCAGTATTTGATGAAATCTTTTCGTTACTTCCTCATCTGTTGACGTTTGCTGATAACTAGTAAACTTGGTCCCTTATAATTTATATTGTATATAAATGATCTGGCAGAAATACTGAAGAATTGTAATATTCACATGTTTGCAGATGACACACTAATTTATTATTATGGGAATAATCTAGAAAAAATGATACAGGTAATTAATAAAGAGTTAAAATTAGTTAATGAATGGCTAAATAAAAATCTGTTAAATCTGAATGTGGCAAAAACAACATGTATGGTGTTGGGGAAAAAACTGTTTAGGGAACAGGCAGAGGCACTGCATTCTGTTGTGATTAATAGAACTAAAATGAAGTGGGTTCAAAATTATAAATATCTTGGTGTAGTCATTGATCATAAGCTTAAGTTTATAGATCATGTAGATTAAATAAATAAAAAAGTAGCAAAAAAGGTAAATTTAATATACAAATTAAGAAAATTGTTATCTAAACCAGCTAAACAGCTATTGTTTAAAGCAATTGTACTTCCTCACATAAGATACTGCTCCACAGTATTAATCATGGCAAGCAAAAGAGAAATTATGAAATTGCAAAATAATTTTAATAAGGGAATGAGGGCTGTTCTAAATAAAAGACGAACTGAAAATGTCAGTAATATGCTTAAACACTTAGGATATTTACATATTGAAAAGGAAATAATTAGAGATGTACTGATTTTTGTATATAGGTTGGAAAGTAGATTATTACCAAGATATATGACTAGATTAGTACAAAAGAATAATGATGTACATAATTATAAGACAAGGCAGGCAAATCATTTCCATTCGACTTATAATAAAAGTAGTAAAGCACAGAAAACTGTGTTGCACAAAGGTTTAAAAATATTTAACAAATTACCTGATGAAATAAAAAAAGACCAGAACTGTTGCAAGTTTTATAGAAAAGCTTGGTTAATGGTTAAAGGAAAGAGATTGTAATATTTTCTCGTGAAGGAGTTCATTGAAATTAACACTTTCTTTATATTTGTTTTTCTGTTTTCCTTTTAATATGATGTATGAATTGTAATTGTATATATATGTTAGCCATAGGCTATTTGAAAATAAATAAATAACATGCACTAGATACTAAAAACTTACTGATAGCTCACACGACACAAATGTACAGTTCGGGTATAGAAATACTGGAATTATGCACTGAGGTTGCAATTTCACTCATCACTTGCAATATCCAAACTGTGTAGATTTTATAACTTTAAAGTGTCCTTACGTTCTTCACTCCCTTCAGCCGTATTACAGTTCATGGAATTGTATGGTATATGTCTGTAAAAATAACATATTTACTTTTTTATGTGATCTCTACATAAGACTGAAGTGTCTCTGCTTCTTGTAAATACCCTTTGTTTTCAAAGACTTCGTGTCAATACTAAATTGGTGAACTACATTTTAGCTTTATGAGACAGAATAGCATATTTAGAATGGAGTGAAAATGTGCATCTGAGCCGAGATACAAAGAGAGTCGCTGGACACTTACTTCATAACTTGCTTCCTTCTTTGTACTTCTTTGTTAATTTTGTATCATGTGAAGTCATGGATTGTGCAAGGAAATATAACGAAACTAATTTAAAAGTTTAAGTGAAGACAGTATTTTTACAATATCTCGCCAACTTGCAGCAGCTGAGTGAAAACGTTCCAAGGCACAAGCAGAAATACATTTCAATGCAAGATTCATTTAGCTGACCAAAACCAAAATGCACTTTCATTTACTTCTTCAAAATTAAAATCGTGAAAAAATCTAAAAATATTTCAATGGAAATAAATCAATTCATTATAGCTATTGTATACTAAATGTAATTCAGAGTGTAAGTCAGTTCAAGCTGGTGACCTGTACCATTGCGTTAGCAAAGGTACAGCACTGTGTTTTCCTTCAAGATCTCACCATGAGGTTTCCGTTTAGTCAACCCTCTTTACTCACCTCATGGATAAATCAGTCATCAGTTGAACATGTTAATTTGGTCTGTTGTATTGTTGTATCGTTGAATAAATTCATTGGTACTTGAATGTTTGTCGCTCAGTTTTTAGGCAGTTAACAAGCCATGCAATAAATATATTTTTTTATTTTTTAGAAAAACGAATATAAGAAGGTAAAGGCTGAACACATTCTTTTGATAAATAAAAGATATTTTCTAAGTAATTATCTTTTAATTTGAATACAATAATGCTTTTTGGAAATGGGAATATGAAGAGAGTAGCATATATTTCAGTTTGTTATTTTACGAACTGCTATCCAGTCCGCATGCATTGCTTACGTATTTATTTTTATTGTTTACATTTAAGGCAATCAGCGTTCATGAATATTAATTGATTGGAATATCGGGGCTGCTGGACAGGTCGACGTATACTCTCTCGCTGTCATCCCGCTACACTCTCCCGCTGTAATCACATTAATAAAGAATGCAACATTCCGTCAGCAGCACATTACAGTTAAAACGTGGAATGCGAAATGTTTGATTTCTGACTTCCATTGCCATTCCCTTTGATTTCGACATTTCTGTATCGTTTGAATTAACTGATATCATTATGTTTCCCAGATTACTGAAGCTTCAGTTCTCGTACTTTGTAAAAATAGCTTGTAGTATTATTAGGTTTTATGCATAAATAATTTAGGAAATGTGGATTCATCACCACAATAATAAATTGCAAGGAATAGTGGGATGGTTAAATGTAATCATTTTAATTGTACTCGATATATTGATGCTGTCATTTTATTTTCTGTATTAGATGATGGCTGAAGAATTATCACGTTTAGAATGGAATCGGCGTTGTTGTCTGAAATAGTGATTGTATTTAAAATATGATAATATTTTTTTTAATTACAGAAGGCGTATCCAGCCATTTAGTTTCATTGCTATCACTAACAATAGAAAAAAGGTTGATTTACCTGACGTTTAGTGAAAATCATTATTATAAGCTGCAGTTTATAAAATTAACTGTTATATAATACCCTATTGCAGCCACTGTCTGATGAAATCAACTTAGTGTTATGGATTTTCGCATTAGAATTCGCGACAGACAAAATGCTAAGGTAATGAGGAATGCACCAGTGAATTAAAGAAACTTGGGTTGATAATGGGTAGTACACAGTCGGTTATGGGGTTTCCGGACGAAACACATACTCCCACATTCCTGAGGGTATTTCAGTGCCTCAATTTATTAACCCGACCTCACGTCTGGAGTACAGAAATATGATTCATTCCACGACGACACTTTTTATTCATTAATGTAATCAATTGTTGATACACCAATCAGGGTTTTTGTTCTTGAACATAAAAATTCTGTGACTGGAAACATTGTTGTTAACACTGATCTGTCATTTACCAAATCCGATAAACTAATTATTAGATAAGCAAATCGAGTTTTCGCGTGGAATTTTGAATAAATACCTGCGTGGTTTGTTTTGTTTTGTTGGTGGTAACAACCGTGTAACGTACTGTACATTTTGATGTTAATCTACATTCCTAAGGCTTTTATTTAACTGTCGCCACAATTATCCGAAACAACGCAAATCAAAGCCGTATGAAACCAATGAAGAACGAATTTAGATCTGCGAAAACCACCAAAACGTTTATAGTTTGGATGTTGTTCTAATGAGGATAATCCCAGTAAAGTGTTCCGAAGTGCTCGCAGTTACAGGATGGCCATAAAATTAGCTTTTCTTTTTAAGTGAAATGGTTAAGTGCGGGCACGATGATGGTCAGGAAAGAAAACTGTAATGGATCCGAAACAACGCAAATCAAAGCCGTATGAAACCAATGAAGAACGAATTTAGATCTGCGAAAACCACCAAAACGTTTATAGTTTGGATGTTGTTCTAATGAGGATAATCCCAGTAAAGTGTTCCGAAGTGCTCGCAGTTACAGGATGGCCATAAAATTAGCTTTTCTTTTTAAGTGAAATGGTTAAGTGCGGGCACGATGATGGTCAGGAAAGAAAACTGTAATGGAAAAGCAACACTGCAAAAATCCTATCTTTTTTTCTAACAAACAGTTCAAGAACATAAAATACAATTGTGATCAGTATAGAAAAACCTCCCCTGTATTGTGTACCTTACATATAATTATTCTAGAAACTTCATTATGTTTTACGGTAGCAGTTATTCAGAATTTGTACCTCACATGCATATTGTGCAAATGATTGAGAAGCTTTCCAGTAAATTAACTTTAAATTTTTCAACACTTAAATGAGAAGGTAATTTCTTATAACTTGCCTGAGTTAAGGCATTTAATAAATTACTTTTCTGAGATTCACATAACTGGGTTCACATAGAAATAAATGGTGAAAAGCACAGTTTAGCTCAGCATCTATTTTTTATTAAAAACCAATATATGATTTTCTATTATTCAGACTTCGGTTTACAAGCGTTATATATTAGTCTTTTATACAATAACAATGGCATTTGCTAACATACTGATGCAACATTTACAAATATTCCAGGCACATCAGCGGCCAGGAGAGTGAACTGGCGACGAGCGAAGTTAATCAAAATCACTGCTCCACCCAGGGCTGCTTGTAGATACTTTAAAGCAGAGGACATGGTTTATCCATAAATATCTTTTGCTTAGTTATTGACAGGCTGATTCAAAAAGAACTGCAGCCAATATTTAATGAATAATAAACAAACAAGTTCTGGTTAATAGCAGTTCTCTTCCCCAGCACGCGTTCAACTTATGTTCAAACGACCATGTAATGATAATACGGTCACGAGACATAGTTACCATATACACACTTTATCATTATTCCTGGCCGCCGCTGAAAAATTCTATCACTCTTGTCTTGCACAATCCTACATCAATGTCATCCTAAGAAACAGTAACGCAATACTGGCTCGACAGTACTGCGTTACTGTTTCCTGGGATGACATTGATGTAGGACCGTGCAAGATAAGAGTGACAGAATTTTCCAGCCGCGGCCAAGTATAATGATAAAGTGTGTACATAGTTATCTATGGGACATTTCAGTTGCATTGCGTATGGGACATGTGGCTCCTTTTAGTTTGTTTTATATTCTGCATTGTACATATACCTGTCACTCCAACTCGAAACACCCATGATAATCAACTTAATTTTTTTATTTTTAGGAATAGCTCTTAATTGTTTTCGCACGTCACATCTGTGTCACAGAAATTAATACATTATAATTAATTTACATATGTACGGTTTTCAATTGCCTGCTTTCACTTTGAAACATAAACGTCCGAAAGATAATCTTCAACCAAAATACAACCCGACTGTACTTTATTTTACAGAGCAGTAATTCCTTTGAGTCCTTTGTGACTGATATTAACATTTAATGTGAAGCCGGTTAAATTAAATCTCATCATACTGTGGTCGATTACACAATAACACACTAAAGCATCTACTTTATGATTGTCTTATAACCAAAATAAATTATTGTTTCTGAAATTCAGATTAACTTAATTTTCATTCCGAATTAGTGCTATGAAATACACCAGATATTTGTAATAATCACATACAACAATTATAATTTTTTTTACAAATTTTTGATAGATTCCAACACACACAACATAATTCATCAAATTAAATTTCTGTGAAATGATATGTATTTTCTTATTACTGTACACTATACTCCATTCCATCAACTCGTTATCCTGTCCTTCCTGAAGCAAATCTGTTACTCAAAATGACAATAACAACTGTACTTGTTCATTCAGTTTTTTCAACAATCCACCTTCTTGCCAAAGCATCAAGCAAGAATCTTCCATTTCATTAAACACTTGTACGATGATTTCGACAGAACAACAGAATCATTTCTTCTGCACATGCAGTGTTGTCGCACTTTAAATCAATATCCCGCAGACGCACAAATTTCACCGCTAAATAAAATCACACCAACACCTCACCTGTTACCTGTGCAGCCCAGAGCATGTTGCGTATTTACAAAAGCCCATTAAGCATTTTTGTCCCAGTTGCCTAGCCCACTGATGTGGTCAACAACACACAGCACTTCCACTCAGTGCTAATGAATGTACAGTCAGCTGAACTGCATGGTAGGCTCCTCTCGTGTTTCGACTGTTCGACTTCAGTGTTGCTTCCAAGTATTAGCTGAAACAGAATCGGGAATCTTGTCAGAAAAATGGAAAGTACCAGGGTGTTTCTTCGATTCAGAAAGAGGTCTCCGATCTTACCTTTGTAGTAGACTTCGCGATACATACTGGGGCAGTACTTCCCAGGCTGAAATAAAAGAAAGTGCCTTTAGATCATTCGCCAACAGTTTATAACAAAATAAGTGTTTTGACTGTGATGGAACATTATTATGATATGGACAATTGTTGTTAGATATTTCTGTTCTTTAAAGTCATTTTATGTTAATAGCGGAAATATTTGTTTTTTGATAGGAACAGTGACGTATGCCAAAAAAGCCAGCAGTTTCTGTTCTTTCAAAGTTTTGTTGTTTCGCTTTGTCAGTATCCTGTCAGCAACATTAAGACAAAGACTTTGCATTACCTGTGTTACATCACAAAATTTAACGAAGCTGAAATTTTTTCAAACAATACATCCTACATAGAACTTCGATACGAAGCAGGTCATGAGTATGAAATATTAATAAACGCTTATTTACTTATCGATTATTAGGTCTGTAAGGCAACAGAAAATTATAAATTCGATACAACTCATTTATTTTAAAAAATAACATTTATTTCGATTTTTCGATTATTTACTCTGGTAAACTGAAGGAACTCCTATCTAGGGTCATACCTTAACGCTTGCACTACAGATTGTGCGAATTTTACATGTATTTGTTTTGTAAAACTTCTCGGAAGTCAAACGTTTGTCTCGAAAGATATACAGTAAAATATTCGTTAGTAAAATCTCATCTCGTAGATGCAGTTATGCGTTATATCAGTATATTCGTAAATTTCTTAAGTGCTTTTTCCATAAAGGCTTCAGGATAAAATATAAAAATTGAATGATAGTCTGATCAGATAAATTTTAAAATATACTTTTATAATGCTCATACAACTAATATCGGAACATAATTGCCAGTGGCTTATTAATAAACCACTACTGAAAAACTGTAGGTGCAAATACAGTTTCTTGATAAAATCTTTGACTTCGCTCCTATGTGGACAAATGTAGTCAATTGTGATGTGGTGCTGATTGTCACATAGTACCAAATTCTTTATAAATACGACATTAAGTTAATTATAGTTACGCTTTTCAACGCTAACTACTTTATCAGCAGTTAGTTTATCCTTTAAAATCGGTGGAAAAAGTTTTAGTTCTAATTTGGATGGAAGAAATGCATATAAACTGCGAGTTAATTACACATGAATGTTTTTTTGTATACATCGATCCACTATGTCCTAACAAAATTGAGTGTGGCTTCTAAGATTGAAATTAATCTATCAGGAACTAAATAAATACCTTGAGGATTATTTAAGATTTAAGTGGGATAAATTTCACTTTTTTGTATCAAATTTGTAATGAATTAAGAATTGAAAACTAAATGTAGGAAATCAAGCAAGCATACAGCAATTACTTTTTTGTTTTTCACAACTCTGCTATGAGAATCCATTGACCAAAATACATGTAAGTAGAACACAGATAATTAAATATCCAATATAATTGCCTCTATCATTTTAAATTACGTCGTTTATTAAATGAAACGGTTGTGTGATATATTTATAGAGAATCTGTAATATTCGCTAACGAATTGAGCTAAAACGCGGTTAATGGAGAACTAATTTAATATTAAAATATTTAATATCTGGATTTAAGAAACAACTTTATGTTACTGTAACGAATATCGAAATAATGAAGTCAATTTGATGAAGTATTTCAACAAATTGATTAAGGAATAGGAAAGACGTTGTTAAGGATGATTATGTGCATCAATTATAAAAAAAAAAATGAAGAGAGAGAGCAACAAGAGACTTGTATGCGGACTGAGTATAATCCGTGATTTATTATTGAAGACTTAAAAATAATGTCGCTAAAAAAGTAGTTTGGGATTTAAAGCGTAACTATAATTACGTAATGTCATACTTATAAAGAACTTGGTGTTATGTGACTGTCAGAACCGCATCACTAGCACGCATAATGTGATATGAGTACCAATTAGACTTTAGTATCATTTATGAAGAGAAAATTGTGTTTAACCAAGTGAGTTACAATGAGTACATTTAGTTCTTTATAAAATATTAAATACAAATATGAATAAACGAATTCTCTCTTACCTCTGCATTTAACTTCCATTTAGAGGAAATTTTTTTCTGAGTTTTACGTTTTGTAAATTGGTTCTTTATGTGTAAGAGTTACTATTTTTATACACAAAATCCCAAAATAATTCTTTGCAGAAACCTTTAAACATTCCTTCGGGATGAGATAGTATTACTAACCATTATTACACCTGTCTAAATCTATACTATTATGAAACTGGAAGCAAGCTGTGCGTTTCTTAGAGGTATGATACGGTATCGGGCAAAAGCTACCGCATCAATTTCGATGGTGTTTTCAAATTTTTAGAACTAATGGTCCGAATCAAAATCTGCGGAAACAGCTAATGACATATATGTACCGAGGGACGGAGCAAGTAAATTAAGAAAACTGACAAAGAATCACACTACTTTTTTTGGAATATGTTTCGTTTCGTGACTTCGGCTATTTATCTATTCAGTACTCCGAAATTTAAATAATTAAAATTAAGGGAATATAAGTATCAAACGTTATAAGTGTGAGTTAGATATATAATTTATTGTAGGCACAATCACTGAGATATTTGACAGTTACACAATTTGTCTCTGGTACGACATGTTTTTAAATCCTCGCTGAATGCTGTGCAGTGTTATTTAAAAATTTTAATGTGTGATACTTCTCGTCTACATGTCATATGGATGCGCAATTCAGTTTTTTCTCTAAAAAGTTGCCTACAATAAACATCAACATCTTATGTGCAAATGTTCTGTGATAATATCGTCCCAGGAACGTGTGTACAAGCTTTTTACGCTGTTAAAACCACGGCTAGTAGAAAATCGATTCTTTTTATTAGCTAGCACTCGTAACCCTGATTCTGTAATGTTTATTTGAAGTTGTAGCTTTTATCGCCATAAAGTTGAAACTTCTCGCGTGCGTGAGTTTATGACGACAGCAACATGCAATTAATTAAATTAAAAAGTAACTAGGAATCCTAAAACCTTATACTACACGGCGTATATGATAAAACTAAATCCATCGTGTCTTATGCTTTAGTGTGATATGTGTCATTCTGGTATAGGTTGCATTTCAACCAAACCACAAATTTCGTTAATGTTTCCGTTCGAAAATCATAGTTTCTGTCACATACATGTTAATACATTAATTGTATCGCGATCGAATCTTGACTCTTTGCAGCTACTAAAATGGGGCTGAAACCATGACAGTAATGTAGTAATATGGCACCATTGAAAGCAAAGGAAATTACAAATAATTCTTGGCTGCATTTCAATCTAACCACAAACTTCGACAATGTTTCCATTCGCAAATCATAGCTTCTTTAATATGCACATTAAAACATTCACTGTTTCGCAATCGAAACTAGGCCCACTGGAACTATTTATAAGTAACTGAAATAATGACACTTAAGGCTCACCAGATTAATACTTAAATATTTAACGAGTGGTAAACAACGGGTAAATGCTAGTTACGTCTGTAAGGTAATTCAATTACCATTGTTGAAACAAAAGATGAGTTTCAAGAATTGAAAACTGATTGATCATCAAAAATGGAACCGATTTGCTTGATATGCTCTTGAATATTAGAACTATGTGTTGATGCTACACTTACATACATTACGTCACACATAAATATGTAGAAGACAGTTAGTTGTTAAACTGGACATGCCATTGTTTAATTTTATATGTACAAAGACTTTGAAACAAATGATTGTCTTCGATAAATAATGTAAGTCGTTTGATAGTTTTTAACAGATTTTTCTTTAAGTTTAAACTGAGTGAAATAGCATACTTTTTCTGTTACTCTTGGGGAAGCTAGATTTTATTCGAGATATGCATTTTTGTATTATTAATTTCCGAAAATTCTACTGTTTTATTTAGGGTGAAATGATTTAAGCATTATTTTTTCTATTTGTTGCTAATTTATTTGTTTCCTTCTGTTTCTTCCTTAGAAAGAAAAAATCTCTTCAAATTAACGCGCTCCAACAGTAGGACACCAAAGAACATTTTCTACAGTTAATACACCGGAAAAGCCTCCATTCATTCAACAGCGATAATTTTAGGGACAACGCATTGTTGCATCACTTTGCTGAAAAACATTGTATTTTTAACTCAGTAGTATAGTTTTAATTTATTTTACAGAGCGATTCAATAAATGTTGATATTATTCGAAACGTAAAGGATTACATTAATTGATCTGTTCATCCACATAGTTTTCTGAGAGAAAACATCCCTTGTTCCCAATACTTTTGCACAGAACAATATCATTTTTATGCTTTTTCTTTGCACTCTTCTCCATAGTTTGGTCAGGACTTTTAAATTTTGAAGAGAAGCCTTTACAGAAATACATACAGTCTTCTTCTTTTCATGTCGACATCAGCATCAGATACAAGGTAGCTTTTTCGCCAACGCGATGGCTTTGTCACAAGCTGATTGAAGGTCCGACTGAGATACGTTTATTCCGAGTTGCGGGCATGGCCACAAATGTACCATAGTTTAGATATCTCCGCAAGAACACGTGGTATCTGGTTATTCTCCCAGGCATCCCCATGAAGCGATAGTGTCTAGGCAGTGGCCAACTCGAAGTCTGTTCACTGACCTATAGATAAATATTTAATTGATTTTTCTAAATTTGCTTCTTCTCTCGCCGTCCTGTTAATTCCGTAAACGCAGATGTAAACCACACTATGATTTCCCTTTACTTTTTTTACTAATCATAACCAATTATAATTAAACTCAATCATAAAAATGTAATAAAACAAAAAAAACATTTTTTTAAATTTTATTTCTTTGTGTTTATGGTCTTCCACCTAAAGGTTGCTCGTATTAGCCTATAGGAGTCATACTAAACTAAATATGGAAGCAAGGTTGCAAGTTCCTTTCCTCCTTTCGTCTAAGTTGTTGTTACAGATTATTTGTTATAATGATGGTTGTCAAATGTAGTGAATTGTTTTCACGTCGTGTATATCAGTATGAAAACAGCGAGAGTGTGAGAACAGGTGCTGACTTTATTTATTTATTTTACTTATGGATTTACGCATAATCGACGTCGAGGTCATTAGAGGTGGGATGGGATTGGGGACAATGAACGGTTTGGAATTCGGCCATGGCCTTTCGAAGGAAGCATCATGTAATCCACCTGGAGAGATTTGGGGAAACCATGGGATACCCAAATCTGGATGACCGGACGGGGATTCGAATCGGCGTCCTTCCGAATGCGAGGCCAGAACGTTAACCGTTCACCCACCACGCTCGGTCAGGTGCTGTCGTATTTAAGCCTACTCGTCCAAAGACGCAATGGGAACCACCAAATTTAAGTCCTTGTCCAACCGTCAAGTTATCAACACTAACATAAGCCCTCACTCTACATGCAGAGTAGTGGTTTGGGATTTAAACTAGAGCTTTTGATACACTTCTTGTGATTAACAATTACACAACACCACCTTCACTAATCTCTTGACCAAGTCCTCAATGATTAAAATTTTTCCCACGACATCGACTACAACAAGTCAACAAGTCAACCTCCTGCCAAGTGCGGGATTACACCATGGGGCCCCAACGAAATGAGCCAGTCGGGTGGGCCATTTGTTTAGTTTAGGGAGGGGGGGGGAGTGTAAAACAATTTATTCATTAGTCATCTAATCACGAAGGCACATTCGAACTTACCATAAGAATAAGTTAAAATATTAAGAATGATAGCGTTCTCATATTCTCGTATTGACTATTCTTTCTATGTTTGGACGGTAAATCAGTCTGTGTGTTCGCACTATCATCAATACGGCCAATTTAACGATTCGAATGTTCAGTACGACGCGGTTAATTTACATTTTTTTCACCATGTATATCTAAAATAATGTATCGACGCATATCGATGTATCAAGGACAGATGAAAAGAATGAATAACTGGTATGATAAATGAGCTGGTTCGGGATTCATTGGAAGACAGGAGGAAGGTGAAGAAAGTGCCGTGATTGTACGAGCATATGTTGGCGATGAGGCTTGTATAGATATTGGTCGAAGAATTAGGAGTAATGCAGCAAAACTGATTTCATATATACGGGAGGGGGAAATTTTTTGTTTGTGAATAAGGATGTCGGGGATTGGAATAATATAACAATGGAAGTGTGAACAATCTACCAAAATAAGCTGAAGGAATTTAAAATTAAAATTCGGAAATGGCAAAAGTAGACAGGTGATGGAAATTGGACTCAATGCATTTAAGATGATAATGATAATAATAATAATAATAAAAAGGGTAAATAGGAGATTAGGGAAATTGCCACTGAAGCATGTGCTCCATCGTAATTAAATTCAATTTAATTCAACATTGATATTCCCGTTGCATCGATTTAAATGGTACAGACGCACTTAAAACCTTTCTGGCGTCACTGGAGAGAATAATTAGGAGAAGATTGGTAGCCCTGTAGCAGTTACGCTGGTTGAGCTACAATAGCTAATCAGGCGCCGTGATTAGCGGTCGTTTGTAAAGATAAACCCCGTGCTAGCTGGAGGCCTGCGCTGCCCTTTCAAGTGGCGCTAATCTATTGACACAACACTCGCCCCTCGGTGCCTGGTCGGTATTTACACTAAACTGAATTGTACCGGGCCGCAGTATCAACATTGATCTATATGCTAATGGCGAGCAACGTGTTGTGTGAGCGCGAGCGTCACCGACGCCGACGGCGGCGCCGCAAACCGTCCAGTTTACCGAACATCTCCACTGGCCAAAATAAGCCCCTCTCGGATGCACCACCTGCTGAAAGTTGAACTGCGCAACGCACAATCTCTCCGCCGCGTTAACACTTTGCTGCATTTGTAAGACTAACCTAAAACGGTATCAACGCATGGAAGTTTATATGTGAAATTATATCTAACCAGCATTTACCCGCCACTTTGCACGTGCAGATCATGAAGTGTGTAGAAATGCTGGTAGTCTACCTCTTTCTCCACCAATCCGAAACTGGTACTAACCTTTTGAAATTTGAAGTATCTGCTTCCACAAAGTTTCCTCTTAACGTTTTACGCTCTCCTACTTCGGAAAAATTGCCACATGTTACATTAAAAATGTCGAAATATCAGACTCTGCGCAACAGCGTAATATTGCCAGCACTGTAAAAAGAACACAAAAATTATCTGCATAGGGATCATATCAAACTGAACAGTCTCTTTTTGTCATAGAGGTCGTAGTTAGGTTGAAATTCGGCCTAACAATGGAAGCAATGCATTGTCTCCGATCGCTTGTATCGATTCAAAGATGGCAGTCGTTTTTGTAGGGCCTACTACATCTCGGACAAATTTTTTTTATTTGTTAATTTCGTGCGACTTTTTACAACGAAGAGAAGCATTAACGGCAAAAAAAAAACTTCAATAAAGGATTTAACCAATATTTCAAAAGATTTTCATTAATTTTGCAGTGCCATCTAATAGCTGGGCGTTTCTCTCATACTTTGGCATTTTTAATTTAATTTGTGGTAACTTTTCCGAAAAAGGAGAGTGCAAAACGTGAAGAGAATATTATAACGAAGCAGTTAATCCAAATTTCATATGGTTAGTACCAGTAGTAGGCAGCCTCCCCCCCCCCCCCAAAAAAATGTTTTACCCTTTCTATTTTTAGTGTCAAATATTCATGCAGAGAAGCAAAATATATACATTTCATTTTTAAAAAATTCCTTTCTTTCAGTTATTATCTTAGATGCAATTTTTATACTGATGTGGTTTTTTTTTTGTAGGACTTATATTTTAATACAGTATAATATATGAAATATAAGAAACTAAAGCTACGTGAAACATTATCACTAACATTCCAGTAAGGGCGTACCGAGAATCAATAATCTTTCAGGTCAGAAATTTCCTGAGGACATACCTTTCCATATAAAGTGCGTGTTATAGCAAAAAGAAATGTACCTTAGATATAACGCTAAACGAAAGTTACTGTCTGCGATAGTAATGGCTGTTAATTCTAAACTATCTACGCCACCTACGATAGTATTGCAGCAACGAATGTACTAAGATCACTCGCAAGATTTTTTAAGGCAGTTCTATCATTAACGTGGCTTGACTATTTGATGATGAATTCTTATAGAACTCGACAAAACAAATCGAAAATAATGAATTTTTTTGTTGTTTTCTCGCTTGGTTTTCGAGATATAGCATGTCAAAAAGTTCATAGATAGTTCCTTGCGGTTTTGGTGGCGTTTCTTCTGGACCAGGCTGTTTTTCAACCTAACAACAACCACCAGGAAGAAAATAAAACACCTATAGAGCATTTCCACCGTGTAGATATAGTGGTTTCGGTGAATTTTTTTCTGGTCCATGCCGGATTTCACTCTAACCTCCTCACTTTGAGATACAATATCTCGAGAACTAAGCCAGATACCAAAAAATATTTGTTCTTTACTTTCAATTTGTCTCGTCGAGTTACATAATAATACATCATAAAATTGCGGCGCCACGGTAATAGTAGAATCCCCTTTTTTTAATACCATATAAATACATTCATAATCCATGAGTAATAAAATGTATTTTTTTCTTAATGGCTTTTATATAATTACCCACATTTCGAGCCATTTTCCTTCACGGTATTTCAGAACTGAAGTAGATAGATTGAAATGTAGTATAAACTTTGTATAATGATGTACCTCTGCTGGTAATAAAAAATATTAACTTATTTATATTAATTTAACTTAACAAAAAATGGAGGACTACACGATAACCGTGATGCCGCAAATTTATATCGATATATAATGGTTAACACAGCTGAAATTATAAGCATTAAGTGTAAACTTTTGCTGGGATTTCATGTGTAAACTTTTGCTGGGATTACATGGCTAAGCATAAGCTTTGGTGAGAATGTAGCTATGGACATAAACAAACATATTATTTTCTGTAATATTTAACTTAGCTAAAAAATATTTTATTTTTAAATTCGGATACGGAGAATTTCACGATAACCGTGGTGCCGTAAATTTATTTAGAGCAGTTTTCTTTATTAATAACAATAACAGCATCTATTTTTTCTGACAGGATATTGGTTTTATTTTGACGATATTTTGATTGGATCAATTATTTCTGTTTTAAAATAGCACGTACTAAAACTAATCTTACAAGTTACGAAATATTTTTGATTTCCTTCGTTTTCGATGACACCAAATTACTAATGGCGTTATTTCACCCGCATGTAAGTTATTCCTAAGTTTAAAGAATCTATAACACAGAAGCTATGATTTACGAAAAGAATCAATAGCCAGATATGTGGTTAGGTTAAAATTCAGCCTGGACCAGAATGACAATTGACTCGCTTTGTTAGATTATAAGGCATGATGGATTTAGTTTTATTGTTATTTACGCGGTGCGGCATAACGTTTTAAGATGCTTAATTGAATTTAGTTTCACTCGTTCCACGTTGCTGTCGTCATTAACCCAAAGCACGTATGGTGATAAACATTGCAGAATCTGGGTTATGAGACATTTAATAGAAATAACAGTCTATTTTACTGGTCGTGAACAGACAGCCAAAATTTCTACACACGTTCCTTGAGCGATATTAGTGACGAATATTTGTAATTTATAGTCACAAAATATATATTAATCGAGTAACGTACGTAGAAATATGGAAAGTTCCGCACATGTCATTGTGGGGAAAATGTATTGTTTCCTATGGATATTTATGGTAGCTGTTTTTCATACATCATTCTTCGAGAAAAAAACTGAACCATAATGATATATAAAGAAGAAATATTGGCTTATTAATGTACAAAGTTTAGCGACATATTATTACAGAGACAAACTGTTAACTGCCTACCAGAGATAATAAATATCTACCACCATATAGTAATTAATCTAGCGCATTTAGCATGTTAACTTACCTGTTGCGATGCAAGTCAACGCTTATTACGTTTAATTCGCTTATTCCGTTTATTTTAAGCGCTGCGGTCAAGAAAACTGAGTAAAAAAAAACTGAATCCAAAGTTTTGTGAGATTATTGCGAAAGGAGTGCGTTTCTGAAGTGCACTATGATTGGCAGCCCACAATTTTCCAAATATAAAGGTTTTTAATTGTTTGCTCCTTCCCATGGTACATATAAGTCATTAGCTATTTTCCCTATTTTGACTGGCACCATTAGCTCTAAAAACGTGAAAACCACATCCAAATTACTGTGGTACTTATTGCGCGATACCCGTTACAGTAAAGACACAAACGCAGCTTGCTTACAGATATATAATTTTAATTTTGGGAGAAAGGAGATGTTAGAATGTTAGAACACGTTTGATCATTCTCAGTCTTCTACTACGAGTCTTCTACGTGTCTGCCTCGTATGTGTCACGTAGCATTATAATATTCCGGCGCTAATGATCCGGCGTCGACGCGCGTCGACGCCCCCAAAATCCACAAGAACAATAACAACATAAACAATTATAACATTGCTTTCAAATAGTTGGCAAATGGTAAAACTAAAATGATTTAGGGTTCATAGCATGTAAATAACTGTAAATAAGATATAACAAGAGGAGTGAATAATAATGAACTTTCTAATACTTGTGAAAAATCCCATGAGAGCTTGGGAGTGACAGTTTCTTTCAATGTACAGCTGTGGATAACTCTCAAGAGTTTGCCCACCGGGTGTGGGATAGATAATTGAGTGCACAAGCAGAAGATCATTCAACTGAGTAGCGTAGCTTACTTACCGAACAGATACCCGTATAAACAAGTGTTGCATATAAAGACTAAACTCGTGTGAATAAATATCATCGCTGTCCACAAATTTAGTACGGTCAAAGTTAAAAGAGACACTTAAACCTGACGCTCGGAAGGTTTCCAACGTTGGTCACGATTACAATATCTCTGTTTGCACAAACGATTCGTCATGGACAGTAACGTGTTTGGACCGCCTGTATAATCCGATTACCGTCGGAGGTGCCTGTGTTCCCGAAATTAAAATAATGCACAATTACTATGAATTTGATGGTATATGAAGTCATGCTATCCATACGATGTGGTCTGGTAAGAATCTATTTCAGTTTCTAGCAACCTTTGAGTGCCGGAAGAAGAACTGCGTTGGAAGGAAAACTTTTTGAGTCCGAGGGTGACAGCTAAAACTTCATTTGATTTCGGTGTACTGTACAAACTATCAGCTCACCTCCACACGTTGGTAACCCAATCATTAACCCACAATCTGTTCACAAAGTTCACTCGTAAATGCCATGTGATTAATTCACTTTTAATGTGCATTGTAAAATTAATTCCATAAAATGTTCACCTGTGTTGCTTATTTCTCGAGATTCAATAGTATTTTTGGAATCACAATAAATGTAAAATGTTTTATGAGAGCTTTTCATATCTAAATTCAGTTTCACTTAAGGATCCAAAGTATTAATTAATATATTTTATTACTTAATTAAATTAACTTATTAACAGATAAATACTATACACCTTGGCGTATCATCACAGTCTTACAATCACAGCTGCTTCTAGATACTTAACCATGAAATTGCGTCGTTACAAATAATTATAAACTAGTGAGAAGATTTAGATATTTCCGTTTGTTTACTAAATTTGATGCTTTCTTTTAATTGTCATTCTATTCGAAGCGAGAATAATATGCCAAAGAATACAATAGAAATGAAAGATATATTAGGTGTAGATGTGCCTGGTTATAGGAAAAGCCGGAAGACGATAGAAATCGCCATGACTTCTACTTACAAATTCTAATACTGGTAGTGCAGACCAAGATTGAAATGTGTACAATTATGATGTTTTAAGAATTATAAAATAATTAATAATGTAATATACCACAAAAATTATTTTAAATACTAATATTAATACTGCTAGTGCAGACCAAGAATGACATGGGTACAATTATGACGTTTTAAGAATTATAAAATAATTAATAATGTAATATGCCTAAAAAAAATTATTTTAAAAAGAAGACAAATAAAATATCGAAATGGAATAATAATAGAACGATGGTGTCAAGAACGGTAATAGAGAATCACAAGGCATTAGCGTTAATTAAACAGCGTGTAAGGAAAGTCTGTACTCAAATCCAACTAATATCGATCTGGTATGTAGAAAAAATAATCGAGGAGTGAAACAAAAATTTAAAGTGACTTTAATGTTCAAGGTTAAACATTCCATAACATTGGAGAATAAAACAGGTAAATTTGGAATTTTCTGAACGCACTGAGACAATTTTCAGAAGATGATTTGGATTAATTATAAACTGAATAAAGGAAAAAGTATATCAGAGATATATTTTAACGACGACAGTTCACTATTTTAAAATTGGAACAAGACGCTGTAAAAAAAAAAAAAAAAAAAAAAAAAAAAAAAAAAAAAAAAAAAAAAAGCACCATATTTCTTCAAAAGGAAAATCATTAATATCAACCATTTACTTAGAACAGAGAAAAAAAATTTATAAATATGGAGTTCAGCTGTAAATGGAACTAATGTTGTGAGTGTTGAAATCCCAGTAACAATCAAAATGTGCTATCATAGAACGATGATAATAATTAAAGGCACAGATAAAGAAGGAAATATGGCGGTTGTGCTTCACGCGTCCACGACGTACGAGCAACGAAGTGTGAATCGTTTTTATGGAGCAAGGGACGAACGCCCATCGGGATCCACAGGAAAATGCGGCCCAGGTACTTGGGAAAAGTGTCTCGCTTTGAGAAGTGCGAAATGGTGGTGTTGAGAGTTCGCATGACAATGAGCTTTCGAGGAGACCGCCTTCGTTGCTGACTGACGACAATATTTCCCGCCTTGATGCAATGGTGAAAGCTAGGTACAACCATCAATGCCGACAGTTATTGTTCCACACTGCCACGTCTGTATGCTGCCTTCAGGTCGATGTGGACAACATGGTTATCATTGACGACAATGTGAGACCACATGTGGTAATCGAAACCACAGACAAGCTGTGATCGTTTCACTGCGAAAGTCTGGACCATACAGTCCCAACCTCGCCTCTAATGATTCTCACGTTTTCGGTCCATTAAAGAAGTTGCTGGCAGAACAGCGATTCACGTGCAACGATGAAGCCAAGACAAGAGTCCGGTAGTTCCACAGTCAGCCGGACTAATTCTACCACAGGGGCATCTCAAATTTAGCATTACAGTGGGACAAATGTCTGAACTGGTGTGGGGACTACGTGGAAATATAAGGTGAGGTTCGTAAAATGGTATTACATTTGTAATTACCTGTATATACCTTATTTCTGCTAATAAGAAATAATTGAAAAGACTTTCTGGTTCACCTTTGTATAAACTAAAGCTCAATGCAATTCCTTGTGCCCACAGTAGTGCCGCTAGAAAATCGAAGTTTCAATCACACGCGAATTAATACATTCACTGTATCGCACATCCGTGGCATCATGCATCACGGTACAAACTTGACCCAAAATCTACACGGGTTATTGCATCTTTCTGTTTTGTTATCCGTGATTCAGATCGATGTTACAAGGTACGAACGGTTGACATAACTACATGCTGCTCAAATAATGACCCCGTAGTATGGCGTCAGTGTAAACAAAGGAAATTTAAAGTAAATTTTAACAACTTACTTTATGCCAAGTAATATTTAACTGTGGTTCAGGCCGCATAGTAATCAATATGCAACCACTTTTATTTAAACTAAGTAATTTTTTCAGATACAGGATGCCCATGACAATATTTTAAATTATTTAAAAGAATAAAATTACTCATGCTTTCTGCTGTAACGTCAAATGCGAGTTGTAAATCTGAAAAATGCTAAATAGTAATTTAATCATAACTTCTGCTCACCTTGCTGATCAAACTCTTAAATATTTATGGGCAAAAAATGTAACATTGAACGAATATAAATAAATAAAAAGGTAATTATTAATATGTTATTTTAAACGAAATATCCGTTTTCCTTTCAGTACTTTGACAATTCATTTATTGACTGATGCTTAGTTAAACAGAACTGTTATTAAAAACCTCGAGTGACATCTCCGCAAGTTGTTAGTTAGGCAACAAAGGCGAGGAGCGTGACGTCACAGCATGACAGACGTGGATACACAGTAACAAAGACTAGCGTTGATAAATAATCCTTAATGACGAGTGGAAAGAAGTACTCTTCGTGGAATGAGTCTCAATAGAAACAACGATTTCTGCATCATGACTTACAATTTCTACGCTAACAGCCAAACAATTAATGTCTGAACTCCGCCTACAAGTGTGTTTATGCAGACTGTATTTATACGCTTCATAATGATATCGTAGTGAAGTATTTTGAGTCACAGATTGTACTCTCTCCTGCGCACGGCTCAGAGGGCTCCACCGTAGCCAGGGGTGTGTCCGCGCGTACATTTCGCGTAATTTACCTCCGCTTCATCCTTATTCATCGCGAGTTTCTGTTGCCTCATTGCTGCCAACTGTCCCCGTCCAGCTCCGGCCGCACTGCCGCTGCTGGACGGGAACTATCATTGCGACGCCATTAGCTATTTGCATGCATTAGCAAATATAGACCAAACACGCATTCTGATGTAAATTTCGACCGCTCGACTGCTCGCCGGTTTGTTATTTGGTTGGCTTTTCGGTTCCTGAAGCGGGGGCAACACTTTCCGCCATGGCACCACGCACCGGGGTCGGTTTGTTTAATCACTGCCTACGTCATTTCCTCCCACCCTGCCTCATTGCACATGAGGTTGCACTACCCGCAGAGCAATGTTGCCAACACATTAGAATCTCAGCTATGGTATCCATTTTCATATGTTGACTAGTGAGGGTCTGCAAGGCCTAAGGATTAAACTGTAAAATTTTCATTTCAACAATTACTTAACACTACCACTAATACACAAGGCTTTGGAATTACCTTTTAAATTTTTTTTTGGGGGGGGGGGGTGCATACACTCTTTTGACATACACAGAACCACTAAGTGTAAGCAAACGAGTCTACATTAACTTTAAATCAGAGATTTCCTTCACCAGTGACACTATTTAACTAGCCAACGCAAATGTAACGAACCAGTCATTCATTATTCACATGAAACTGCGTGCTAGTATAAAGCAAGTCTTCCCAGGCCATAATATTTTATTACATTAAACGGACGCTCATCAAGTGAATAAGCGATATGATTATTAACGATACGTGTGACGATACTATTATTTTTGATAACTAAACAACTTATATTTAAATAAAGTATTAAGAGATCAGAGAAAAGAGCAATTCTGTTAAACGGCGAGAAACGTTGTGGAGAGTATAAGTCGGACATAATACAAGACAACCTACCCTTGCTTATAGGTCATTGACCGATGGTCCAGGTGGCGGAGTGATTATAAAAAAAGATCCTTCTCTTTTTCAAACTTTGTGAACTCAAGTGTTAGTCAATAGGCAGCCTAGTTTAGCAGTTAGGCAAGGAAATTCATAATAATTTAAAGAGAATCAAAAGCTCAGTTGCCACTCCTTGAAACGATACAGCCAAGTAGAGGGCACCTATTGGTTGGGTGGTAGTAAGTACAATTACTCCAAAAATAAGAGAGATATGAGAGTGATATCGGGTTTTACGTCGCCAGAAAAGAAGATTTTGAACTAATTCAAAATCAATTAAGACTGTTCAGCAACGTGAGTGAAAATAGGCCTATAATTAACTTGAGCAAATCAGGTTCGAACATATTTATTCAGGATTCCAAATCCACACGAACATTACAGGGAATAATAAACATAGTTAACTGGTGCAACGTTTTAAAACCAGTGGCATCTTACAACTTCATACAAGGAAGTATATTAACACAATACAAAAAACAACAATAATTAACTTTGCGTTTCTTTGATAACTAAATTATACAGCGAGAGTCATTCCCGTATCCAAGGAAACAATCCAGAATGTTTAACGTGCTCTATCTTTTTTATTCGGTCAGAGCATATTGTTCAGAGTCAGTTTCCAGACTACCGTTATCAAAAGATGGCTTGGGAATAATGGAAGCTAAACTCAAATCTAAATCTAGTTTTTTACGAGCCATGTATAATGACCCTAGAAATAAAGATTCAAAACGGCACAGTTGGTCGGATATTACAAACCTGCAAATTAAGATGCGCCAGTATGCATAGCTCAAATTTACAAGATATTCTAACACTAGATACTTTATTTTCAAGAAAGAAGTTACATCATCGCAGCACCAAAGGGAAGAGTGATGAAAAGGCCAAATAACAACTTCAACTGTAAGCAATCGAAAAAATATAATAGAAAAAAAGTTGTGACTACAACTGCAAATAAACATCAAAACATAAACTGTTCTCTGATATACAGGCCATATGGTCAATGATATTTCACCAACAAATGAAAAGCTATTTCATTACAACTTAAAATTAACAGATGTAACACATGTGGAAATGTTGACCGCTAATATAACAATTTATTTCAGGAACAGAATACGTTTGGAATAGGATGAAGAATGGCAAATGTTTACAAAATTTTCTTCATTTGAGGTTTCGAGCACGAGTCTAGCATGAACAGATATCAAGACTGTACCATCAGAGATTTATAACTATTTAGTTTAGATACTAGGTCGTACTTTGTAACTTATATTAAGAAAGAAGCCCAAGAACCTATGGGATTTGTTACAGACTCTCAAAATCTAATTATGGATTGTGAATAATACAGCCAAGTAGAAAGTACATTTCGCAACCTACCTGGATGGAGTTATCATAAAGAAGAAATTTAGCAGTGCAGATCCTCAGTCAATTTATCTTACCTAATATATGTACAAACGCAATGTTTAGACAGTTTAGCATTTACTTGCAACATAGTATTGGTAAAAAAGAAATTAATGTTTTAAGAAAAAGAAGTTACACTGTCAAAGCAAATATTTTTCAAGAATTTCTCAGATGAACAACCATTAGTAATAAACGTTTCTTGTAAGACTTCCAGGGTAACAGGAAACTTCATCAGCACTTGAGACGATGATTAAAAAGTTAACCCATTTCCTTTCGGGAAACACTATCCAAACACTACTGTAATGCACATAAATTAATGATATTAATTTAAAATGTAACATTACCTATGATATCTGTATGATGATGAAAGGTTTCATCTTTCGTAAAGATTAAACTATAACATTTGAGTTATTCAAATTTATTTGTAAATAGCTCTATTTTTACAAATATGTATGAGAAGAGTATAATAACATTTAAATTATATTGTTTCTACATATTTCGCGCATGATTACATACTGTTCACAACAATTTTCCAATAGATATATTACAAAAAGAAATTGTGAGATATCACTTGTATTTATCCCTCAGCTTAGTACAATTGAGAAAACAGTTTGGGGAAGTAACGATCTATTAAGAGGTGAAAACATACTTTTGGCTTTGGGAAATAAAACAAGTTAGTTATGGTGTTGTCGGTTCATCCTATTGAAATCAGCAATGCTACTGGTAAATGAGTTTCGTGTATATTGTGTATAAATAATTGACTTTATATTAATTAACAAGTGATATACGAGTATAGTTGATGCAATTGTATGACGTACTAGCAAACGTGCAACATGCGATGACGAAGTTAAGAAATTATTATTGTATGCACAAACGTACAGCAAAATTCTACGTCAGTGCATTGACGAACATTTTTTAACATAGACGAAAAAAAAATATTTTCTGTTTCGATTGTTAATTTTGTAAAAAATTAAGACATTACATACATTACGATGTTAAAGAACTGTAACAACTAATTACTAAATGACTTCGCTTTATCCATCATTTGTGTACATGTGTGAATATACAAATATGTCACAAAGACAATATGCGTTGTTAGGAATATTATCATTTTGCCAACCAGATAAAAAAAAATAGGAGTTATAATTGGAATGGGGCTTAATTGTTTTAATATCAGCTTGATAATATAAGAAGTTTTATTTTTTTGCCGATTATTCGACTATGAAATTAGATAACACCAGAGTTAAATAGAGTATTAAGACTCTACAAGTTGTATTTTAAAAATCTTGAGTTCCGCTTTCAGTCTAATTAATATAGATAACACTTTAATTAAAAATGGTACTTGCTTTGACTTCAAAGCACGCGTTATCTATACTTCTATGGTGCCTTCGCAGCCGCTCTTGTGATAAATATGAAATTTAAACAGTAATATTGATCCTTAAATGATAAACTCATTTGTAATGGTTTGAAGTAATTATAATTTTACTGTAACGACTCTAGAAAAACTATTGAAACACCTGCACTCATTTTGATACTTTCATTAGAATGGAAAAACTATTGATACTGACATTAAAATTTTCTCCGATCAACAGAAATACTTATAATTTCATTTCGGAAAGCCAAGAAATTACCAGCCCCTCTAAACCAATTTTACTAGATCACTTTATTGCATCCCCTTATTTGCCATTTAAATGTTCTAACGTTGTAAAGATAATTTCATTAGCAGAAGAGATTATTTCAATACACGGAACTTAATCTTTGTCCAGCTTCTGTTCGTAGACTCCATGAGAAGATATACAGTAACGTGACCAGTAAAGCGGAGAAGCTCTATAAAAATATCGAGTCGCTGAGTTACCTAATACCAGGCATTAACGGTTACGATACTCGATACTACCGACGAAAGGAAGACGGTTATAACGTCGCTCTTCTGCAAAATTCAGATACGATGAACACTAAGCACTCATCGAGGATGGCATTTATTTGTTAATACTGTGATTTAATTGTAATGTCTTACCAAATTTTGCAAAGTTTCATTTAAATATTCAACATAACAACATCATAATTAACGTGAAATAAATATTAAAATTTATAGCTTGTACAATTTTTGGCTGTTTTCATCCTTCTAGTTTCGATTTATATTGATTACCAACGATCAATGAAACAGTTATAACTAGGTTGTGTATTTACTTCTAATGCAACCATCATAGAGCTAATTGATGCAACTGTATGATGCAATAAGTAGGAATACATTTTAAAAAAAATCTTCTGCTATTCGCATCTGAGTCTCACACCATTGTTTTAAAAACAAAAGACAATTTAAATCAATAAAGTATTTTAACATGCAATCATCGCAATTCAAAGGAAAAATATTCACAATTACATGTAGTGCACTGTGGATGATATTAAGTTATTTTCAGCTCAGTTAAGGGAAGGATGGATTCTTCGTGCAGCATTTACTTTTAGAGATTCTTGTATTCCTACCTTATTTGCTTCTTTATCTATAAAGCCGTGAGGCATAATTTAATTTAATTGCAATAGAGCACACGATCCGGTGGCAATTTCCCTTTTTATTTTTCCATTTTATGGCCTACTCTGTCAAACGCCTTTGACAGATCTAGTGCTACACTATCCATTTGGTCCCCCTTGTTCATTTCATCTGAAATATCTTGCATATATCCCACCAACTGAGATTCGCATGAATATCCTTGCCTGAACCCATGTTGCCTACTTTAAAACCACTTACGTTCCTCACTTATATTTCTGATGTTGTTGCATATTAATCTTTCTGTCTTGTCGATACTGGTAGTTATTAAAGACTATAAGGAATGGAAGGTACCAGTATCTTTTAAGCTTTGTACTAATGATTGTTGTTTTATTATGATTGAGAATGTCGTGTTTTAAGTTGAAAAGGGATTGAGCCCGGTACTCACAATGAGAAATTTCTGAAATATCGTCATTCATTTCTAAGTAAAATCAGTCATTTTACTTGGTGATTAGTTTGAAATGAAGTTACTTTATAAAATTCGTAACAAATTCGAGTAAACAATGAATTTATATTTTTCATAAACCAAAGTTGTTCAAGTTTTAAAACAAAAAATTTAGAAGCAGAAAGCTTAGAAATTAAAAATTATCTACATACAATTTAAAATCTTCGGATTATCTGGTTTAAATGTGATAGTTTCAGGCAGTAAAACGTTATTGGGGAAAACAATTTGTTTGAATTTAAACTATTAGAAACTTAATTAATTTTGACTGAGACATCCATTGTTGGCCTATGTAAAATATAATCACTGTTCATGTGTCATAAATACTATTTTTTTCCTTACATTTAGATTCATTTTATTGCTGTGTTGTATGATTTTATAAGATGCTATCATCATTTCGCCAATAGTTTGTGTTTGTTTGTTATTTATTTAAAAAAAAAAAAGAGTAAAATACAATGAATTCTTCACAGGAGTTTAGCCGGATAGTGTTGAAAAATGACAATGTTTCGACAACCGGCTCGGTTGCCTTCATCAGGTCTACTAATACCTGAAGTAGTAGACCTGATGAAGACAACCGAGCCGGTTGTCATTTTCAACACTATCCGGCTCAACTCCTGTGAAGGATTCATTGCATCAATACATCGGGAAAGTCTCCACTCACATAATAGTATATGAGTTAGTTTTCTGTGACATTTGCTTCACACAACTGGTTCAGCGGTTCTTCTCCCAGGTTGTACGAAATTTAAGATTCAGGAGGTATCCAAGCTAATTTTGTGTGTAATTTAATTGAGCAAATGACCATTAGTTCACTAGCGTGTTTCCTTCGCACATAATAAAACCTTGAATAGCACAGTTAGATAAAAAAATTAAAGAGGCAGATCATACGACTCTAGTATGACGTTTTTTTTGAATTAGTGGGACTAAATGAAAGGAAACGAAGGATTTCTGGTCTGAAGAATATAGAATAATTAGCTCACAAATAGAGAAGTTAGTGTGTGCCTCCCAATGAACAAAAAAAGTTAGAAAACATGTGAATTAATGTGGGCAGTTTAGTGACAGGATTTTTTGCTTAGGATTTAATCTTAGACCACATTAACCGTATCGAGTAAAATATGTATGCCATGGTCACAAGAGCGCAGCAATAAAACAGAGAAAATGTATAATGAAATGTCATAATAATATGTGAATGAACAGGAAAATATTATAATTTTGAGTAACTGGAATATTGCATGTTTGTTTTGTGCGAGAGACGTAGCAATTACTCAGATATAATATTTAGAAAGATTTATCCTTATTCTACCCTGATGTGTATCATAAAGACATGTTCGGTGACAGTAATAATTTGCAAGAGTATTCAAATTGCTTTCAAGTTGACCCAAAGAAAAGATTTGGTAAAATGTTTAAAACCTTTTAATACTATCTGTTACGAAAGTCGTAATTCCACCCAGAATTTAAATCAAGGCTGGTATATGTTTTACAAAACCTGAACATCGTATCAGTAGGAACAACCGATGCAGAAATTTGTAGATGGAACCATCCTGTATTCCCGTGATGACTTTCCTCTGCGGAAGTTCGCAATGCAGCTGCCTCGCGATCCGCTGGAGTCGTAATAAATTCACCGGTCAACCAGTCGGTATTATGTCCACTGGTGATATCCGAATTTTGCGGGACCGGAGATGACTTGCCGGCCGCTGGCATCGCCACCGGATATGCGAACATGATTGACAACTGCCGGTCGACTCGCGTACCACTATCGGTCTACGTCCGCCTGCGTGACGTCACACTCGCGTACAGCTACAAAGAACTTTCTTTATCTTCCAATTTATTGAATTATAGTAGGAGAGTTGAGAAAGCGTCATGTGAAAAGTCCATATTTTGAACACAGAGATATTAAGGCAGACAGTCGTTTTTCGCCGGGAGTCCGAAGTGGTATCCTTCTTGCTTGTACTTTTCCTGGTATTGCAGGGTCGGCCTTTCTCTGGATGAGACTTGTTTGGGATCTGGCCGACTTTTCACTGAGCCTGACGCCTCCCGGAAAGAAATGTTGCGTTTCCATCTGTCTGCGAAACATGTGTTCTGTGTGTAACAAGTGTTTTTGGTTTGTGTAACGTTAGTCTGGATGTTGGGTCCGTTCGGCATTCGCCTAAGTGATTACGGAAAATAGTTTAAAAAACAGACAGATTTTTAAATATCCCAGACCAAACGCTGAACTAATGTATGTTTCTCCTGAAGTCACAAGAAGTTTCGCCTTTCAGTAATGTCTATGAATGTTCAATTTTTCCCTTGTGATTCTTCCTATCAACGGAATTTTATGTGAGTAATCGTGTGTAAAGTTGCTCCTAAACTGGTCCTTCGTGTACATAAAATGCGATGTTAGAGATAGAGCTCCACATTTCCTTCCATGGCGTCAACACTAGGTGGTACAGCCAGCATAATACCGAATGTGTTCGCTCTGGCCTCGCATTCGGGAAGACCGTCCAAATTGCAGTATTTCATGGTTTACCGAAATCACTCCATGTGAATGACGGGATAGTTCCTTCAAAAGGCTATGGGCGAATTCCTTCCTGTTCCTCGTTCCTACCATTCTATGGTCTGTAATAACTCGACGTCGACGATACGTAAAGCCGAATTGTCTGCTGACAGAATACTAACATTCCTCAACCACCGTTCGACGCCCGAACTTTATTAAAAAAAACTCATTTTATACCGTGCAATCAGGTGCATTCCAGTATATCACAATATAGAACGTCTTCTTCCAAAACATCACAAACTTGGACACTATTTTAGGATTTTATTATTTGTTCGACTGTTAGATTTCTGACTTATTTGAAAACTGTTGTCCACTCCGTAATTGTAATCCTTCGGCATAGAACATTTACTATGTTTGCTATCAGGATTTTGCGTTTTTCAGAAATATTTGTTTCTCGCCATTAATTACTGCAAGATCGACGTGTTTCTCCATAACTAAAAACGCTTTCTCCTACTCGCTCCTCGAAAAGTTTCTTTACTATATCTAACTAAAAGCTTCATTTCGAAGCATCAGTACACTCTGTTGTCATAACCATGCCCATGGTTCACTCATCCAACCAATGCCTTACCAGAGATTTCGCGGGAGAATGTGCTTCACCTAAGATTTCATCTTTATTGCCTCTTTTGGTTACCGATGTACAAGGTATTTTGGTAATTTTATGATTATCATGTTAGGATATTAAGTTATCATAAAAGAATAAAGAGCTGGTTAATTTTTATACTGCCACACATCTGTACAGTACTTATTTACCATTTGACCATGGTAATTCAGATATGTATGGAAGACCAATACGTTGACTATAACTTTACAAAAGCATAATAACGTTCCGTACAAAAGCCATCATCGGCTAGACGGGAGTTCTTAGCTACACGTCAGAACGGGTATTCTACTCTTTACCTCTTTGATATTATTGTACTGTCCGTGTATGGTATTACACAAACACACATACACTTTGTTGTACAGCTGTAATTATGACTGTGTACAATCGAATATTCAAAATCCTCAACTAGAAGTATCTTGAGTGCTAATGCTATATGATTCAATGTAATATTCACGGGTGTTAAGTCGGTTCCTAAAAACATAACGTTTCGACTTCTGACTTAAAGGATTAAAGACATTGAAAGCCATATGATATCTGATGAAGACAGCAGAGCCCACCGTCTTAACGTTGTGTTTTCACAATAGCCTCCGGCTGGATATACCTGAAGATTACATTGCAGCGATACGCCAGGAAACATCACTCAAGCTATACTATTGTTTAATTTTCTATATCTGTTAGTCAATTTTTTTTTTAAAATAAGGGTCACCTTGGGTGAATATGTTGGATTCAACAACCCCAAAGACAACTTTTTTTACAATTAATTGAAATCATAATTGTAGATCTGAGTAATACCTGCAGGTTTTTGATTTTTATGTAAAAGTCTGCATATTTCCAGAGAATTTCATATTTTGTTAAGCCTATCAATAAACAAACACGATTCGTATCCCAACATGGAGCTCACTTAGTAATTTTGTATAGAATTTATTTGTGAAATTTCTGGAATACTTTCGTTATATAACATATTACTGATCGAGTAAATAATGGGTTGCATGCAAATAAGCTGATGTGTTAAGGACTCAATGTAACCGTTGATGTTCGGTTAATGAAGGAATTGTTGCAGATCTGGTTACATTCTCATTCAGAATAATTTCAAGAAAGTAGAAACGAGCAGCAAGAAAACAACTCCCGCAAGTTGGAAGAAGATGATGGCAAAAGAAATATAAAATTATGTTCTGCACAGAATAAAAATTGTACGTGAATTGTGAATTTTACGCTTTGGAGGAAATGGCGAGACTACTTCAAATAAACTGAGTAATACTCATATTTTTCAATCAAATAAGTGGGAAGCGATTAAAGAAGGAGAGTATGCAGATGGTCAAGGAGAAGAACATTAATTATTGTTCGGAGAATACAAAGCACGTTATTTAATACATTAAAACATATTAAATTTTGAAAATATTAGGAGGAGAAAAAGCTTGACTGGCCCTCATTTAGTAATGTGTAGGAATAAATTATTCGAGCTGAACATGACTTCTAAATAAAAGTTGTTAATGATGTTAAATTTAAGATGGTATAATTCAAAAGAAGGCAAAAAATTTGTTGGCGATGTTTTCGAAATGAAGCAAATTTGTTAGTAAGGTTTAATAATTCTTGGAGCTTTCGGGTTATGTAGATGTAATTATTTTTCGGAATTTATGGTGCGTTTGACTCTTTGTTGCCCTAAAAAAAATGGAGATGAGGATAAATGGTCGACAACAAAAAGAAAACACGCAGAGTAAACTTCGAAAAGTACATAGCTACATCTGCAACTTTGTTGGTGACAGTACACGTACCGCTGTGTCGGCGTTGGGCTTGACGTTGAAGTCGATGTTGGTTCTGACGGGCCTGTGGTGCAGCGGCTGCGGTGGTCTGTAGTTGTTCCCCAGCGGCGCCTTCGGATGTCGGCTTTCTCCCTGAGTCAGCTTCCTAAGCGCGAACAGCTGCAACAACAGGTTGTGTAAACACGCTGTAGATGTCAGAATCATCTAGCATCCTGCTATCTCAGACTTGTGAGCAACCAGTTCCCTGAAGGCAGAATAAGGTTAGATCCCTGCAAAATACAGTTATAAATGTAGCCTTTGTAACAGTCCTCAAACCTAAACTTTAACTGGAATTTTATTTTATGAAGCATCTTTAGCAAAATAGAATGTCGTTGAAAATGGTTTTGGATATTTGTCTTGTATTTTATTGTAAATCATGGTAAATGGACTTTTTCTGATGAAAATAAATTATGTAAATACCATTTAATATGTTTAAGGACAGATTACTCAAATGTTTCTAATTGTAAGTATTAAGGTGAGCTACGATGTTTAAAGGATGATTTACTACAGTTAAAAATGATTTATGTGGATAAAGTTCGACAGAGTTTTACAGACTCAGATTACGTCGGTCAAGGACCGTGTTGAACGAACAGTTTTGGTAGTATTATCTTTGGAAGAAGTCTCGACTGTAATCGTTGGAGTATTGTGTTTATATGTGAACTGTGTTTTGAAGTCCGATGTCACTAGCAATAAAACAAGTTAAAATCTGAAACCGGATCGTGGACTAGTCTATATAATAAAAATGAATCGTCAAATGTGTTGCTAAGTGCAAAACTCGAGAACAGCTAGACCAGTTCGGCTAATTCCTTTTCTATATTTTCGTTAAGGCACAAGGAAGGTTCTTATGGAGAGAAAAAAACGTAAAAATTTGGAAGAAAAATAGCAAAAACAACATTTTTCTTTTCCCTCAAACAAAACAAAACAAAGGCGCGTTAGGATTATCTTAGGTATGCCTTCAAGTTGATTAGTCTCAATGGATATTGATCAATGCCTGCGTGTGATCAGCGAAAATAATATCACTGACGTATGTGTGATGATACTTCCTCCGAGCGTGACATTTTCTTGGTTGCTTTTAAATTTTCACTTCTCTCGAAAACCAATTGTGTGTTTATTTGTTCCGTGTGTTTACTTTAGACCCATGCCGCCAATAAGACGGGGGCGCAGCAATTTGGGCCGAAGAACTGGAAACGCTACAAACCAAGCTAATTTTCTAACTAGTCGAACTGCACAGCAACGTAAAGAGCGAAATGGAATTGAAAGGATTAGGATATTAAAATCACGTGCAACGCGTCGTTTTCAAGCTGCTTTCAGTGTTTCGAGAGCGGCTTTCAGTTATGATGTTTAAATTGGCCACAGTTCCTACCAATGCGTTGCTATTGGATCTATGAACTCAGTTTGCCCACATTGTAAGGCGTTGAAATACAAATATGAAGCAAATGGATTGTGTTGCGCAAATGGCAAAGTGAAATTAGAGCCATTGGTTTCGCCACCGGAGCCATTGTACTCATTGGTTTCAGGAACTGGAACAAAGTGATTGATCTAGGAAAATATTTTCAAAACAACTCATTGAAATTGGTAATGGAAAAATCCCTGTAGACGTTTTGACTGGCTGCATTACATTTCCTGTCAATTTTTGTCAGTTAACTGAATCAAAAACCGAGGTCATACAAAAGGTGTTCCAAAATGTCACTCAGAATTACAGAGATAATTTTTTTTTTGAGTGAACGAGCTATATTAGCTGCCAAAAACACGGACGTAAATGAAATAAATTTCAAAATTCAAAATGAAATTGCCGGTGAATTAAGGACATACAAATCAGTTGATTGCGCAATTAACCAAGATGAAGTCGTCAACTATCCATTAGAATTTTTGAACTCGTTGGATTTTCCTGGACTGTCGCCTCATAATCTTCAACTAAAAGTAGGATTGGTGGTCATAATGTTGCGAAATATCAACCAACCGCGTCTTTGTAATGGCATACGGCTAGCAGTGAAAAAAATTACTGAACAACGTGATCAAATCAACTATTCTAAATGGAAAATATAAGTGAGAAGATGTGTTGATATCTCGCATCCTAATGGTACCAACTAACGTACCATTTGAATTTAAACGATTGCAATTTACAGTGCGGCTTGCTTTCACTATGACCAAAAATAAACCCCAGGGGCAGTCGTTGAGTGTTTGTAGCGTTAATCTTGAAAGCCCATGCTTCTCTCATGGACAGTTGTATGTTGCCTGCTCCTGCGTTGGAAATCCGTCAGCTTTATTTGTTTACGCGCCAGGTAATCAAACAAAAAATATCGTGTTCCATAAAGTATTATTATAAAAAATATCATCACATTATTATAAACGTCTTGCATGTACGAAGTAGAAAACTTATTTTTGTAAGTAACTGTTGTTTATTATTGAGACATTAAATCAATAAATAAAGTGATCACTCTTAAATACGTTTTATTTATTTTTTATATTGGACTACGACGGGCCAATAACTTCTAACAGTCTGTCGGGGCAGCTAGTTATTTAATATATTATTTAAACCACGAGCAATCTAATACTGTTCTAGAGTAATATATCTTGGAGTAATATATTTACTGCATACTACACGTTTAAAGCGACGTAGTAATGACATTGAACATTAACATTCAAGTCTTTTATGGTTTTCTTAGTTTACTACAAACAAAATATATTCTACAACAAAAGCAATGGTTGATTTTCTAACAAGATAATAAACTCTCCGCAATCGAGTTTTGGAATACGAAGTTAATAAACTGAGGATGAGCTATGTATGTATTTACGTCATAGAAACCATTCTTAACTAGAATAGTTAGATGAAATTGTATGTTGTTTCATGAAAGAACAAAAGGGACTAAGGAAAAAAAAAAATATATTTCTGGTAGCGATTTTTAGCTAAATTAAGCTTTGGTTTTACCTTTGCTGAAGTACAACATTTCATATCCAAAATACAATTACAAATGATTTGCAGCTGTGCCACAGTGCTTATTTAATTAAATGAATAACACCGAAACTTCACTAACGTTTAATGGGACTTCCGACTTTTGTATCACAGCTGTGTATGAAGCTCACTACGTATAATGCCTACCTATGAACAATAAGAGAGGCTCAAAAGCTGATGAAGTCGAGAATATATGACCCTATCTGAACAACCGGATCGGTCACCGCCCGCTAACCCTTTTGACAAAATGAACTTAAGAAATGACAATCACCTCGTTATTCAACTACATATGTTTCTGGACCTGAGTGACATTTAGTATATATCAGTGTCTTATAATCTATGTGGAAGAAAGGTTAAGATTCTAACTAGCATTTTGTGATTTATGATTTAGAAATTCAGTCCAGCAACGCAGATTTCGGTCTACCGTGGTTCCCCTAAATCATTCCAAGCGATAGCTAGGATAGTTCCTTCTAAGGGCCTTGCCCCTAATACTGTTCCAAATCTAATGATCTCGCCAAATCGTAAAAAAATGAATATAATGTTGATACTTAGTGTTGGTAATATATTATTCTGTACTGACTACTTGGTTAAATTAAAGAAAATTACCCTGTTTTTATTTATTGAAAATGATAGAATATAATGCGGAAGGTATCTTTAAAGTTAATTTGAGCACAATTGGAGTATTTATTTATTCCATCTTGCAGGGGGTGTAACCTAGCATCGCGACGGTTTGTCTGTGATGGCGAAACGACAAGCGACCTCCAAAACCACGCTCACCCCTAGCGAATCAATATGCAGCGTGGGTGCTCGCTTCAGTTTTATTGCCTGCGCAGATATTGCCCAAAAAATTAGCGCTCTCCCGTGAAATGGAATGAGAATATCAAAAGTTATGTGGCTGTGTCCGGGTTATATCTGATCACAATTACGCCTTTTTGTTGTCACAATGTTGGCCGGAAGAATAATTTATCCGGCTCGGGAATTTCTGCCTACTGCTGTTGCGTGACACGCGTGGTTTCCCCCCCAGTTATTCTATGCTCCGCCTGCTCTGCATTTGTCCGACTGAAAAGATAACTGCACCATTTTAGAAACCCAAGTTTTAATATTTTTAAGTCTACGGTCTTGCCTGGCGTCACGAATAAGCCTAGCTAAATATCATGGCCGAATATTATTCGCACTGAATATCAAAAATGTGAAATCGACATCCTATTTTTTGTCTGATGATATTCGCTTGTAAAAATTGTTGGATACTGTTCTTTTTTGTAAGGTACAACCTGCAGAGAGACAAATAATGCAGAAAATTTTACTGTTTGTCTCGTAACGCAGCATTATTCAAATGTTGATATATATTTTAATTGTTGGTTAAATCTAAAAATTACTTTCCTCAATGCCTGGGCTATAGCTAATCATATTTTTTAACAAACTGATTAAAAAATTGCACAAAGTGATATTTTCTTCTTTTGTAATCACTTTCTTCGTGCTAAGCTGCTCGGCAGCTCAGTGCTAATGTCTCTGACTCGAAATCCACAAGTGTCCGTATGCGGCTGCTGTTTACACACTCTGTTTACCTTACCTCTACGTCTTTGAAGGCTTGTTTTATTGTATCAAAAGTAATTCTATTCGATACTGACTACTAATGTTTATAGTAATCTGTCTTAGTACTTATGTCTCCAAATAGTTCATTCATCACAGGGCAATCAGCACTCTTGATTAAAAACGGCCATGCCCCAGGCCGATAGTGAACCACCAACCTTTGCAAGGCGAGGCCAGAAAACAAAGGTCCATTCTTTAAAACCCTAGCAGCATAGCGAGAAGGATATTATACTACTAAATTTTTCCATTGAAGTTCACTCTGAATTTTATAAACACACAGGCAATCGGGATCTCTAATGCTGACAGTACGAGTAATTTCAAAAAAACTTATTGTGATTTAATAAAATAATAAAACAGCATATCAACAGATATTGCGTTTTTGCTGAAACATAAAAGATTTTTATTTTTTAAATCTGTAGAATCAGGTAAGAGTATAATGATATTATGACTCACTCAAACAAAAATACACTTACCATACGGAACACCAGTTACACGATAAACAGCCATGTGGAAACACACAGTTCACCACCCGTCCTCCTCGATACACTAGCATCGTCAGTCCTTGATTGAACCTTGTTTGGTGACTAAAACTTCTGTGAGAGGCTAGTAATCACTGGGACCATCAAGAAATAATCCCCGCAATTTTTGTGTCATAAAAGTGAAGCTGAATTAATAAATAGGAGACTGTTAGCGTATGTATCTATTGCTGAAACACTTACATTAGGCTGTTTAATTTTACGCTGACGCAAAGAGTTCTTAAAAATGCTGATTCATGTGCTGTACATATCATGAAGACATTTCAGTTTAGTAAGGGTTTTATGGCTAGTCGAAGCTGAAGTAATTATTGCCTGAGGGGATCGGGGCGAGGAACGGGAAGGAATTATGCATGACAATTTGAAATGACAATCCCTTCATTAGCCTATCGAACCCGTGTCCTCCTGAGTACCAGAACCTCACTCACTAGGCTGAATTCGGATAATATATGGGATAATTGTGACACAGTTTGTACCTCAATCTTATAGCTCAGATTTTGATCGTAGGGTAATCAATATTATATTCATTCCAAAATGCAATATGTTATCTGTTTCTTAACTTATTAACTAAAACCAACTGACTGAGTGTTTGTTAGAAAAAGAGCAGATGAGTAAATCAAACTCAAACTTTAATTATTCTCTCGAAGACAGAAGAATCCCAAAATAATAATTCTTGTAAAAATAGGCCAAGACTCGTGGTTATTTAGTGACAAAGAGTTATGAGATCTTGTCCTGAGCCAAGCCTGCACTTTACAGTTTGTATTCACTTTCTATAACAGAATGGTTTCTCTCAGTGTTATAGAACGCGGATATAAAACTTATAATTTTTTTTTTTTTTTTTTTTTTTTTTTTTTTAATCTTGCTATAATAAAAATTTGAGGCATGTAGCAAATACTTAGACCGAAGAACAACCTCTTTCTCGAAGCGATTCGGGCCATCTTTGTACCAAAGTTGGACGTGAAAGGGTATCCCGAGGCCATGCAATCATTTGAAATATCTTTTAGAATAAATGCTCCTTCCTGGGTAAAATTCTCCGCTAGTAAAATAGTCCCCCACTCAGAGCTCTGTGGGGACTGCGTAGGAAGGAGTCAGCAGAATAGACAGACACATTCTACAAGTCAGGACGTGGAATGTTAGAAGTCTGAAAAGGGCAGGCAGATTAGAAAATCTGACTAAAACACCTTTCATATAATTGCTGATTCTTTTAAAATGCCACGATTAAATTCCATTTATGTAAGTGCACATCAGCGGAAACAAAATGATATCAAAATATTTCTGACAGAATGAAACAGCTTAGAAAAGATTATTTAAAACACTAATTTTTTCTTAATGTAATCTGTCTTCGGCGAGGAGGATCTAGCGAAGATTATAAACATCGCTGCTACGTGTATTTTGAATAAATACGGTTCAATTAAATATCGAGAGTCGTAACGATTTAGATATAAAATGTTATGGGTAACTATCATATAGGCTGGAAGGATCTCCAATATTGAAGAGACTGATGTTCAGGAATCGGTTGTCGTCGCTGGTCTGTTAGAGTCTCCGTATGTCAAATTGTTCACAAATACAAAATTCTCAATTAATATTGATTGAATATTAAGAGTAATCCTTGTAAACAATTTTTAGTTAAGTATTTTCATATAATAATGAACAGGAAAAAGCGATTCAGTTATATAAAATTAAAGTTTTCAGATTTCATCCTAACATGAAACGGTATTGATTATTTCAAACATTCTAAAGATTTTTTCACATCTTCTCTGTCTTTTGTGTGTTTATAGGTTTGCGACAGATTTTTTTCATGATGATATATGAGATGCTAAAGATTCACTCAGGATTTCATGTTTACCTATTCGTGTACGTGATCTTGGTACGATTAGCGTTTCTTTTTCTGGATCTAATTCTTTCTCTCACATCCCTTTCTTCTACGTTTCTCCTAGTATGTGTTATTCTGATTTGAAACTCTGCAACATTTATGAATAACCGCAAGGACGAACAGAAAATATGTTTAGTTAGTGTTGAAAGCGACTATTCAAGCAGTAATCATTCAATTTTCATCTTATCTGACATCTATCCGTTTCTTATGTTACCTATTTCTCAAAATTACCAGTTTACTTAAATGCCACTTTTTCATACTTGTAACAAAAATTGTATCGAATTTCTATTTAGGATAAATCTTTACAAGAAGTAAAGATTATCTAATACAATACGTTCATTATTTCTGTGTAGCAACTTTCTAAAAATGACTGGCAAAACTGAATAGGAAATTACAAGTGACAGCTACTTTTGCAGAGATGGAAATGATACGATTATTATGTCTAAACTGAATTTAATACCAGAAAAGTGTAAGGTATCTGCGAACATTAATATTTTTTATTGATATTTAATGCCATATGTTATTCGACTTCAGATTTATTTGTTGTGAAATAGAAACAAGGAAAATTTATCATAGTGAACATAAATATCAGTTCATGAAACGATGTAAGTTTGAACATGGTTAACATTTTATTCTTTATTTTTCTCAATCTAGACATTCAAATTCTTTACCCTGTATAGCTCTGGAAATTCTGGAAATTTTTAAGAAAACTGATTTAGTGAGAACAGTTCATATCACTGAATCAAGTACATTTAATGGACTAATGATTAAGCATTACAAAATTAAAACGGGTACAATTATTACAATAAGAAACGAGTAGAAACTAGTAAAAAAATTATACAGTTTTTGACGAAGTGTTAGGCATTCGATTGGAAGACGTTGTTCAAATTAAAAAAAGAATGCAGTGAAACAAGTGTCGAGAGTGTTAGACCGCAGTGGCTAATGGGTTCAGGGCGCGGCTGCTCAGGGGGGCGGTGACAGCGCCATCTGTCACCCGGTGAGCAATTACCGGCCACCAGCCAGCACCGTCTTAATGACTTCTGAATAGAGGCGCAGCCACGAAAAACAGACACATGGCTGTCAGATACCTGCCCGAGGGCTCACTATCATCAAGGGGTAGCAGCACTTAGTGTCACACGCCCCTAAGCTTCCTTAAATAACATAATTTGCCAACTGCAATCGACATCTAATATCACTTTAGAAAAGCTTTATTATACTTCTTCTTCACCACCTATTCCAAACATTAGGGGTCGGGTGTCTTTGATGAGTATTACAGATCATTGGCAGGGACCAACTTAAAGATTTTATTTTATTAATTTAAATTAATTAAATTGCAGTGGAGCACACTCTCTGGTGGCAATTTCCCTAAACATACATCTTCCCCTTCTCCTGCACCCACCTACATTTGCCTTCTACAAATATTAACTTTAAATTCTTTCAAAGTTTTTGGTAAATTATTCATCATTTCCCATCGTAACTTATTCGAATCCCTGACACCCTTACCTAAAAATGAGAATCTACCCACACCCTTGTACCTGAAATCGAGTGCCAGCTTGTGGTCATGGTCAACTTTTCCCTTCCATGCACTACTTTTCATACCTATTGCAATATATTTCCATGCCTCATCGCCAGTATATGCCCTGTACACTCCCATGACCCTCCTCATCCTCCTCCTGTCTTGCAATGAATCCCATTTCAGCTCCTTTATCATATCCGTCACTGATTGCATTCTGCGATAATTTACAGAAACAAATCTAGCAGCCCTTCTTTGCACCCTCTCCAACTCCTGTATTTGATACGTAAAATGAGAGTCCCATACTACACTACCATATTCGAGCAATGGTCTGACCAAAGTTTTGTAACCCAATTCCTTTACTTCCCTCGTACATCCCCTCATCACTCTCTCCAACAAGTGCAGAATTTTGAAACCTTTTCCTACCACCTGTCAAATGTGTCCTGTCCATTTAACCTTGTTATCAAATGTAACGCCAAGATATTTACATTTCAAGTCTTCAGCAAGCAATTCTTTCCCCACCTTAAAATCATAATCAACATTTTGTTTTTTATTTTGTGTATCTAATAAGCTGACACTTCTTTCCATTTATCTTCATCCCATGTTTACTAACACAGCTAGATATCCAGTCCAGATCACCCTACAACTGTCTACAGCCCTCTACCGTTTTGATTCTTTTGTATAGCATTATGTCATCTGCAAACAATGTAATTTCAGATAGTAAACAATCAACACAACTATTAATTAGAATAATGAACAGTAATGGTCCCAATACGCTACTCTGCGGCACTTCCATTTTTACTTCCACTTCTTTTGATACTGCATTTCCTACCCTAACTTTCTGTTTTCTACCTTTTAAAAATTCTTCTACCCAGAAAATCACTTTTTCATCCACTCCAATAGTTTTTAACTTATTTACTACCATTTTATGGCTCACTCTGTCAAAAGCTTTTAACAGAGCTAGTGCTACACTATCAATTTGGCCTCACTTGTCCATTTCATCTGAAATATCTTGTATATGTCCTACCAACTGGCATTTCTCTAAATATCTGACGATTGTATTTTTTTACCTATAAGTTTTTAAATTTGCCATTTTTCACCATCCGGTTGCGATTTGATTTTATCGTCACCTTACACTATTAGTTTCGTGCTTAGTTTTGATAATGCTGATTCCACATAGTTTAATTTCGTTTTTAGGTTACATAATGTGCTTATGTCCAGTGTTATTATTATAAAATTTATTCAGAAATTGAAATTCACTTTCTATTGTGTACTTCGGCACACTGAGGACGGGGTAAATATTGCCGGTAGGGAATTGTGGGAATTGAATAAAAAAGAAATGGCCCATGGCTTTTATGGGAACCATTCATTGTAAACCTAATTTTCATCAGCCATCCTCGGAAACGTACCAGGGTTGTTCTAACGACAAGGCCGAAACATTATCGCTTTATTCAGGCGAATCAGTTTTAAGTGCTAAGCGATTGTTACTTGATTCAAAGTTCTATGCGTTAGTGTTTTTGCATAGTTAATACACTATACTCAAGTCATGTTTTGGAAACAGAGACACAGGGCTACTTCCAAATTTATAATATTATAAGTGTACATCATAAACAAACCGACTGCGAAAGAAAAACAAACTGAGTAACCGATTTAGCATAAAAAATAAAATAAACGCGTATGTCATTGTTGGGTTCCGAAGGATTGTCCGGACGCTTGCGTGACAGTTTCCATTGGCCACACATTCCGCCTCTATCGTAGCTGGACCTACAGTTTACCGTGGAATCCGTGCAATGCTAAGTCTAGGCGTGGCTCATATAAAAAAAAAAAAACAACGGAAATGGAACCCAGAACGCGGCCATTGAGCCAGAAATCCGCTCTCTCGCTGGGTATTGCAGAGACCTATACATCCAATGTGTCTGTTTATCATCGTTCACTTAGGTTTAAAAGTCCATATTATACAGAATAAAGTATCCTATGTGCTTCCTAATATCAAATAGCACCTCCATGTCAAATTTAATCAAGATCGGATCAGCCGTTTAGGCGTAAAAACTTAACAAACAGACACTGTTACTATCGCATTTGTAATATTAGAGTAGATAATCAAATTTCACTATTAAAGATGAGCATCACTTGATTCAAAAATTTAGTTTACAAGCATACGTGCGAGTAGAATTTTAGAGTAATCAGTTTAG
Organism: Vandiemenella viatica; assembly: GCA_031002005.1. Lineage (NCBI taxonomy): Eukaryota > Metazoa > Arthropoda > Insecta > Orthoptera > Morabidae > Vandiemenella > Vandiemenella viatica. Next base: position 195,050,682 of record CM061920.1, read on the forward strand.
TTACCGAGGTTAGAAGAAGGAAAACACCTTGAACCCTAAATATCAGTTGTAATTTCGAAATACAGATTTTGTATCACTAATTTTTCTGCACTTTTGTGTGCCGAGGAAGCAAAAATAATCGTCAACAAACGTTCATTTTGTGGCGCGTGATTCCAGCGGCTTGTTCCTCAATTAGTGTTGGCTGCGTCTGTCGCATGTCGACATTTAAACGAGAAAAGCGAGAGACAACTAAGCGCTGCCCGCCAAAGTTGAGCGTAATGGCTGCAGCCGCCGGCAAACAGAAAGAAATTAGCGATAGCGTCGTGTTCGGGAATGACAGAGCGGGCGGGGCAGGGGAGATTTAGGGCCGGCACGCCACGCAACGCCCTCGCGTCGTTTAGGGCTTGCGTCACGTCCAGCATGCCCGCCCTCCATCACAGCCTGACGTAGGCAAAATGGCCACACCAACTCTGACGGACAGTCAGGTTCGCGGTTTTCAAAGATAAATACCACTACGGCCCACACAGTTAGCGTTAGAGCTACAGAAAAACATTTAATTATCTGGAATATAATACGTATGAAAGCAAAATTCTGGAACAAGACTGTTTGAAAAGTAAGAAAAAAATATTTATACCATGATTTATACTTTTAACGGGAATTAGACACCTTATACGCTTCCTCAAAACGTTTTTGAGGCACATGTAGTGGTGCTGAGCGAGGATATGTATACCAGCATCTGCGTTCGAATGTCACCTAACGCCCATTCGTATCGAGTGCTCTCGTTACTCAAACATTCCATTGGTGTAACAAAACGGTAAGGACAAATCGAGAAGTTATTACCTAGGCATCTCACTTAGGTTATGTCACTTATTTTGATGGATTTTTTATATTTTTCAATATTTACCACAGCTAGAATCAAGAGAACGTTTTTATCAATATGCATGTTATGTTTGCCGTCTGTACAGTGAGGTATTTTATTTTGTGGTTCATCTTCGATAAAATAGTGAAAAGTGAGAAATTTCTTAAGAAGTTGTAAAATCAAGTTGTTAGGTACTAAGTACGTATTGTGATCAAAAGATCCATTGTCATTTGTTAAAAATGCGGACAAATCACTTTCTTAATTATGTCACTACTCATAAGACTTTACCAACATATTGCCGAGAATCTGGTCCTAAAATCCGTAGGCGGACGTGTCGGAAAAAGAGGCCAGGGGCTTAAGGGAGGCGTTTATTTTTACAGAGTGAGGAATTCTGTAGATGAAAACGTACCGATTTGGTATACGACTGAATTGCAGCCGGACAAGCCCTGAGCAGTTCGCGGGTTTACGTAAACATCCCTGAAACTCACCGTGAGAACACCATATCCAAATATTTGACGAGTGTGAAAGCTAATGAGGGACAACTTCAGCATATTAGAGGGTGTAACCAGCCGAGTTATTCCATCGATCAAACACGACGTTTCGCCGATCACAAACTCTGCCGCCATTGTCACGTGACTCGGCTAGTTATCCTAGAAAATTTTACTCACAATTAACGATGAGAAAACCTCCAGTCTTATAATACTGATGTTTATTTATTTTTGTCTTTGCCTTAGCCAATCGATGATGAGAAGACATGTCGATCAGAAGGTGATTGGAGAGTACAGAAGTTTTGACGGGGAGGAGGATGTTGGCACAGAAGATGATTTTGAGACTTCGTTCAGTCTACAGGAATGATAGGAGCGGATCCATCTGTGTGTCACAGTCTGAAGACTGTTGGTCTATGTAGACTAACGGCCTAGGACGGAGGCAATTCTCGGCTGATCTGCACTTACCGAACACAGCATCCTACCACCCCCGTATGACTATTCCACGAAGAGCTGTGCTACACGTTCATAACGCCTGAGTTACTTTTTTTTGTTTTTGCCGTCAGTTTTTCGACTGGTTTGATGCATTCCTATCCTGTGCTAAACTCTTCATTTCTACATACCCCTTACAACCCACGTCCTCAATTATCTGCTTCATATATTCTAATCTCTGTCTTCCTCTACAGTTTGTACCTTCGACTGTTCCCTCCACTAACAAATTAACCAATCCAGCATATCACACAATATGACCTACCAGCCTGTCTCTTCTTTCTGTAAGCTTCTTCCACAAATTTCTTTTCTCACCCATCATTTCCAAAACTCGTTCATTTCTTACTTTGTCTGTCCACTTAATTTTCAGCATTCTTCTGTAGCACCACATTTCAAATGCTTCAATTTTCTTTCTTTCCGGTATTCCTAAAGTCCATGTTTCGCTACCGTAAAGGCTGTGCTCCACACAAAGAGTTTTAAAAAGTTCTTTCTAATTCCTAGATCAATATTTGAAACTAAAAGGTTTCTCTTTTTCATGAAGGCTCTCTTTGCTAGTGCTATTCTGCTTTTAACATCATTCCTGCTTTAGCCATCGGTTGTAATTTTACTTCCCAAGTAACAGAACTCACTTACTTCTCCTATTGCATCCGATCCTATTTTTATATTTAATCTACTAGGATTGGTATCATTTCTGCTACATTTCATCACTTTTGTTTTGATTTATATTTAGTCCAAAACCTTACTTCAGTATTTTGTTCATGCCATTCAGTAACTTCTCAAAATCCTCAACCCTCTCTGCTAACAAGATAATGTCATCAGCAAATCGTAGCATACTGATTTTTTCCCCCTGAAAACTTATGCCACATGGAAATTTTTCTTTGACTTTCTTTATTGCTTCTTCTACATACAAGTTGAATATTAACGGGGATAGACTACAACCTTGTCTCACACCCATTCTGAGTTAATTATTATACTGTAAATATTAACTCAATCATTTTGTTTTTCCGACTTTGATGTAAATAGGTTCAAATAAGATAAAGGTGCCATTATTAAAACATCTTAAATTTGTTAATTGGAAGTCATGTCGTGGTTACTTGTATATTGGACTCATTAAAATCCAAATATCATTCTAACTATCCCATTGCTAAGAGGAGTCATGCTTACCAACATTACGCTAAAAAAAGTGTAATCAAGTTTTAAACTACTGATAAAGTGACTGCACAATTTGACTTAACGAAGCGTGACTCTTGAACTACATGTATCTATCTACGAATTTCACGAATAAAACATTAATCATTGATGTGTGGAACATGTCATCTACCTAGATGGTTAAAACCGATTCTCAGACAGAACTTGCTTCCGAAACAACTCTTCTATAGATCTACGAAATGAAAGTAATTATTAACTCATTAGTAATTTATTTAATAATCTATTCACATAGGTACGTAAGTAATATCATCATTATAATAAAAAATTAATAGTTACATTCAGTTGTACAGAAGCACACCGATCGAGGGTAGCGTTATACGATTTAAGCGATACAGAATGTTCAGACAGTTACATGCAGGAAACATTTGAACCACTTTATTATTAATCCCAACTCGAACACCGCTGTGAAGCGGAAACGGTCCGTTAATTAATATATCGCAGCAATTATTGTGCCACTGCCGGGAATTTGGCAAAGAACTGCCATAAATACGGGATGGCGGCAGGGCGACGGATTTACACGGCCAGTCGCGGCCCGGCGGCGATTTAATAGTCTGAGCCGCGTAATGCTGCTCGCTCGTAATTGGCCCCTCACGGCTCTTCATCACGTAGCGTAGCCCCATGACCAGTCCTCTGACACGCGACACTCTAACACGTCGCACATTTGCTTTTTGAGTTAGCTAGCAACGGTCCTGGCGCCGAACGACTCCGTACAAACTACATTTCAAGCCATATTAAGCAACTCTGGTCCAAAAAAGTGCTACTGGCCGGATAAACCAGAAAGGTATTTCGCTAACTGACAGCCGTCTGGTGCCTCTGTGGTTCAGGCATTCGACTGGGCATCCGGCGGGGATTTTCGAAGACAATTAACCCGACCTTCACCTCAGGCACAGCTTTCTGTGCAATGTGAAATGCAGCAGAACGCCTCCGTGGTTCAGATTCCTCGTTAAAGTACGATTACCGGGTTAGGTTAAGGCGCCGAAATGCGCGGCCAATAAAATTCCTGTCACCAGGACATTACGATCATACAGTAAGTCCCTTTAACCAGTGCAACTGACAAGTGTTTCTATTAACTGCAATCTCGTCCTCTATTCTGGCTACTCCATTCATCTTTGATAGCTTTTCTTGAAACCTCATTCACCAAAATATTATAACCTAATCAGTCTTTGGAAGCGATAAATAAAAATAATCCATGGAACTCTTGAACCAGACACCTTTAACCGAGCGTGGTGGGAGAGCGGTAACGCCCTGGTCTCGCAGTCGGGAGGACTCAGCTTCGGATCCGCAGTCGGCAATCCAGACTTCGGTTTTCCGTGGTTTCCCAAAATCACTCCAGGCGATTAGAGAGAGGGTCGTTCAGAAGTCGTGGGTTGATTTACTTCCCATTCCTTTCCCCCCTAATCCTTTCCGGCCTCTAATGACCTCGACGCAGAGGAAGCTTATACCATTAAGAAAAAATGTTTATCTCTGAGACACTAAACCACTCTATGTTATCAACTTTTGCAGTGAGCATTTCAACTCCGATAAACCATTTCGCAGATTAGCGGCTTGCCTTCTAAGTAGATAAGTTGTGTGATTGGGGTCATGGAGATACATTCATTGGATCATAGTATCTGTTGTAATTTTTAGGAACTCTCAAACTAATCTTAATTTATGATGAAGCTTTACTTTTCTTGTATTACTGCGCTAGTAGAACTCTCTGTTTGCAGATCCGGTATATGCAGTGGAATTATTGGGCAAGGATATGGGCTATGACAGAATAAATTTCCAAACAAATTTCAACTCCGTAACTTTTATATACTGCAACATTTTTGTTGTTAAGAAAATTAATAAATGAAGAAAATATTATCAGTCTCAGTTATCATAGACTTTATTAGAATTATTAAATTCTTGAAATGGTTCGATTCTGATTCCCTCAAGGACACAACATATACTGTATCGTTCATTTTTTATTATTGCTTTACGTCTCGTTGATGGCTAAGGTCATTAGAGATGGGATGGGACTGGGGACAAGGAACGGGAAGGAATGCGGCCATGGCCTTTTTGAAGGAAGCATTCCGGCATTCGCCTGGAGTGATTTGGGGAAACCATGGAAAACCTAAATTTGGATGCCTGGACGGGGATTCGAACCCCGCGTCATCCCGAATGCGAAGCCAGAACGTTAATCGTTCACCCACCAAGCTCGGTTCATTCCATTGCCAATGGTTTGCCGTGGCAGTTGCGATGTTCACTTCTGGTAGGTGCTCAATTACTTATCATCAGATTGCACATCAATGTCTCTGGCTAAATCCAAATTCTGTCCGCAGTGCATATGGATAAAGGAAATACGACATTGTTGATGGCGATTCGTGAATGTTAAGCCTGTCTGTCTCCTTCATATCTTTCGGAAGAGTAGGCCTGAATAGGTTAACACCGGTTTTCATCCTTCCCTTTCCTTCCTCTTTCATTCATAACGCAAAGAACACACTACAATTAACATACACGCATCACAGTGATTCACACAAAACAGGAAGAGTAACAGGAAGTTTGTGTCATCGGGTAATGGATATAATTATCATATTTGTCTTTAGTAGATTCTGTATTGGTATCTCTTTAGCAGAAGTATGATTTTTACTGAAACTAATACCTGGCAGAATTTCTGAAATGTTCAGTGGAGGTGAACGATTTAGAAATAACAGGCCTATAATATTAAGTTTCCACTCTAATATGCGAATTGAGCACCTCAGAGGATTCCTACCCTCTTTGTCACTATACCGATCGGAGACAGTTCAAATAAGTTAGTTCATCATCTTTTTTCTGCATGGAATATTTTGTTTGTAACAGTCCAACAATTGCCCAAATAACGGTAATAAACGGATAGTGTTAGTTACTTCTAAACTTATGGGAAAGAGAAGAGAGTAAGAATTTGGCATGGCAGATAAACTAAAATAATTTTACGTGCAGCGATGTCATACTACGTTCTAATGGAGGGAGTTAAGTGTAACCATCTGTCTGTGTAATTTGTGACTATGGTTTATGTGTGAAAAGTTTAAATTTTGTTAGTGAAAGATGTAGTTTATAAGACGTAAATTGGGGATGATTCCTACATTTGCCTTGATCCCTCCAGAAAACCGCCGAGAAGAGCATTGATGACGGCCGGAACGCAGGCTGTTGGTCTCATACGCTGACCCGTTGTACCCCTTCAGTCCAGTGTTCGGCGGCTATACGTATTGAGTTACACTGGTGGGTTTTCATTGACTGAATACGTAATAAAAATGACCCACCATTGTGTTAATATTCACAGATTATGTTAAATTTTAATAAAATTGGTCTTCGCTAAGCGTTTAATTCTAATGGCTTTTATTAAAAATTAATTTTACCCTCTTTGATGATAAAAATATGGTGATACGTAGTCGCTGAAACACATAGATGGTTGTAAGTTCATGTGCCCTTGTCTGAGAGAGACATTTTGAACACTGAAAATACTTTTTAGAACCTCAGCAGGAAGTGACCTGCAAGGTGTTTCTCTGATGTGCTAGGCAGATAAACTAAGTACATAACAAACCGAAAGGCGGGTTACATGCAAAAACAGTGGGAGAATCTTAGGAAGTTGCTAATGGCATTTGAATTTTCAACTACCCCAGCACTGCCCTCGCACTGTTATTAAACACTAGCGCTGGCTTAACTAAGCTCGTCTGTAATTACGGAATTTACGGAAGATGTTTGGCCGGTTGGGTGACGTTACGGTACTCGAAGCTGTTGCATTAAGCAGAGTGGGGCGTGGCTCCCTCAAGTGTTGACGTAGGCCACTTACCAAAATGTTATCTGTTGCCGGGGCTGACTGCAGAATAGCGCCCACTGTCACTGGGCACAAACATGCCAACCGACATTTCGTGTGATTCAAGTACTATTACAAACGTATAACTACTAACACGTTAATATACCCCGCGAAACTGTGGTGGAATGAAAGTGTGTAAATAGTCATTACTTTTAACCTTAAAATCGAACGCAACACAGAGAAACATAAACACTATTCAGAATTCTGTTAAATCCTAATGATATGTAAGCTTTGAGTAGAACTCTTTCAAACATCATCCACTAAAAACTTTGAAATTTCTACTAACCGTTTTAACTACGCCAAGACTTAACAGTAATCTTTTACTACATTATCACATGTTATCGTTAATTCTTGATATCTTAGTTTGACAGTAATATGGAATTTGTTACTATAGTTTGAGATACAAGTATTTCGAATCCAGTACCCTGTCATTAGCTGTTACTTTTGAGGTTTTTAATACTCTAAAACTACTTCTCTTGCGGTTTCTGTTAACTTCTTCAATGTTGAAGTGTTACAAAATGAACGGATAGATTGATGGTGTGCATATCGAATATAGTGTGCTGTCGATGTGATATTAAAATAGGGACAATGGTTCGGCCTGTTATGGCCTATTTTCAGGTAGACATCAAAAGTATTGGACTAACAAGTTTAATGTCTCTATCTCAGGGATGAATCACATTAACTGTGTCGTATTCCCTCATTCCCTACGCTCCGCGGAGATGTTTCGTATTTAACCCAGGACATTGGTACACAAACAGTTGATTAGGAATCGTACACCAATTCATCTCTTACCCTGCTATCTCAAATAATGATAATTTCCTCAGCAACTAAAAAAAAATTTTTCACAAACATATCTGGATGTACGGCAATGTACCCGCCTAGTCGGTCAACGTCGGCACCGCCTATCCTTATATAGAGACTATTCGAGTCATTTTTGAACTTCTATTTCTTCGGTCTTATTCATGCTACATGTCTGAAAGTTTTGTTACGCATATATATCAGCAACCGCATAAAAAGTAGTAAATTTTATTTCGTTACTATTCTTATTTCGGATGTTATTCGAACGCAAACTTCAGCAATTTTGTCCCTCTCTCATTTACTGACTGACTGTTGATCATTAAAATTCTAAGGCACTTCCCGTAGTCGTAAAAAGCTAAAAATTGGTACACAGATAAAATTTTACTCACATATTATAAGAAAAGTGTGAAAATCGTAAATATCCGAATATCTATCCCTCACCTACCTCTAATGTGAAATCGCTTTCTACCCTAGTAACTTACCTCAGATTTTCATTGTAGAGTGAGCTAACTTACTTACTTACTAAGTTAAAGCAATGTGTTAAATTTTACTTCTTTCCTTCTCTTTCTTTGAAAAGTTATTGAAATTTAAAGTTTTATTTTGACAACTACACTCCGACATCAAAATTCCATTGTACTTCCAGTGATCCTAGAAACACGTAATTTGGTTTCATCCTAAAATCATAAAAAAGCCTAATATTGGAGTTTTCCCCGTATTTATTTAATTACAATCCCAAACATGAAACATTCTGGCACATATTAGTGGCTTACTTGCTTTGCTCCGGATGAAGCTATGTGCCTGAAAATTCTTTAATGCATAGAGATCAGCAAGTTTAATAACGTTTTAAATTTTACTTTGTTCCTATGCTTGGTTTGAAAGTTACCAGTTATTTATTTATGGTGGTTATTAAACCAGTCACAATCTGCAGTGTTCGGCTACGGCGTACACCCATTATTTTCCGAGAGTATTGTTGGTAACATATAGTGATATCTTCAATTCTGAAATGTTCTTATTCACCGATTTTCAAATGGAATCATTAAATTTGAGAGACGATTCAGAATAAGCGATAAAATTACAAAAAGAAATGAGATCCCACAAAAACAATTCTTGCAAAAATAGGCCAAGTCTTGTTTTCGTGTAGTGACAAAAAGTTGTGTGATCTTCTTCTGAGCATAATCTACACTTTACAGTGTGTATTAAGTTCACTTTGTGAAACAGGAAGGTTTTTTTATGGAGTTATAGATTCTGGTGACTTGGCCATTATGCACCTCATAATTTTTTACTGAAATGGAAGGCATAATATATTCTTGTCAAATTCGAAAAAGTGCGAGGAAAACATTGGCCTTTAAGCAATTGTGACTTTGAGAAAGCAACGCATTTAAGGCAATTATATAGGTCATTTAAAAAATGGCGTACATAATGGGCAAGTTGCCAAAATTTTTAAAATTCTAAATAAACGATCTACAACACCAAGAGAAGCCATTCTGTTTCACAATGTGAAATGAATATATACTGTAAAGTGTAAACTTGGCTCAGAAGAAGATCAGATAAATTTTGCCACTACACGTGCTCAAGACTTGGCCTATTTTTACGAGAGTTGTTTTTGTGGGATTGCAGTTTACAAATAGTTAACTGATAACGAGACCTAGGACAATATACAATTGCTATAATGAAATCACACGTTCAGCAGTTAAGTCAAATTTAAGATATAAGTAAATTCTGCGAATCATCTGACCAAAAAAATTTCCATTAGAAATGTAGTTAACAGATATTTCCCTTTAAGAATGTAACATGTTTTAATACCTAAAAAACACATTTCTATCAATCCAAATGAATTCGTTTCCGTCCTGTTTTTTGTAGAGGTTGATAAAATTTAGTAATTTTTGAGTATATACTCCCTTGTTATCTTAAACTACCCGTAAAGTAATAATGCACTGGATTCTGGTACAGTATGGTACGATAATACAGTTACTTTGTTAACAGTTTTATTTAACTGAATTAGAAAATATGCTCCCGAAATACATGGAAATCATTAAATCTGTAGGTATTCGTTGTAATGTTAAATTACGCGCAAAATTGGTTGTTTCCGACACGCAGTTTCAACCACAGCTTATAATTAATAGACCAATTACACTGTATTCGACGTTTCTTTAATTAAATGGAATTCCTAACAGAATGCGCCGGAATGTATTTTTCAGCAGTCGAGCGATAATATTGGAGTCAGCGAATATCCAATCTACTGAACCGCAAATGATACAAAAACAAAAAACTAGAACTTTTATCTGTTTTTACCGACTGAAAGCTACTGTGAATTACTCATTTACTGAAATTATCAGATTATTCAGTGATCATATTCTTTTAATTTAAGCCCTTTATAAATAAAACACACTCAACTAACATATCTTCTTTGACTGATTCTAACAAAACGCTGTTGATATCCCTTCGCCGTTTACAATGTAGGCTTAATATTTAAATATTATCTTCTTCATCAGAACCACAATTTTCGTTTCGTGCAATAAAACTATCTTGCTAAGTTGTATATAGCCTATCTTATTTTATATAACTATCAGCAGCGGGAAAAGAGTCAAAGCTTCTTAGAATTTTTCTCTGCTTCACTCAGATATAGTTGAAAATTTCGTTATTTTTCAAATTTACTCAATGGTATGCGCCAAATGCTTCATTTCCTGAGTCACATAGTATACCTCAATTTGTTGGTATATTGAACAGGACTGAACTTAGAAGTAGTCTGAAGTGGGCACCCGTAAATGTGTCGAAAAAAAAGTTATATTGTTTGCAATAAACTATGATGTGTGTATTCCTCCATTCAGATTCAATGTTGGCCCATTTGGATACCCAAGTTATGGCAACCACTGGCGTTTTATATATATATTGCGAATGGATACAACAAATCTTCGATTTCTTTCTCAGTGGTGCTTACTGTTGGGATATATTGTAGAATAGTTACATGCTCTACAACAATTTATAACAGCCAGCAGGAAACATATCTATTTCTCAAAGGTGTAAAATAAAGCTTAACTAAAATTTTCTTTCATATCTTGCGTTCCCCGTGACGATTTCGTTTTATATCATTTTCTAACGTTGAAACTTTCAGGTGCGTAAACATTAAAGCTTCATATGAAAAGGATAAAACGTAATACCTTTTATGTTATCAGGTGATGTTGGTGCTAAAAGCTATGGAATACTTGTCACCTAAATTAAGGATAGGCTAAATATTACCCAATATAAATGCAGTTAATATAATATGTAAGCATAACATGTTAATTTTGTCTTAATTTTTTATATTAAATATTTTTGATGATATTTTATTTTTAAGTTTTATTAAAATAAATAGTTAATTTCATTTATCGTTTTGGCATAGCTCTACGATCCGTAAGGAATGACAAAGGCGGTGTCAAGAATAAAGTTTTTCATCTGAAATTGGAATTTGAAAACCAGATATAATTAACGTAAATCTGAAAGAAACCATGAAGCGTAAAATTTTTCGAAATCGTGGGTTTAGATTGGGATCATATGTTTCGAGAAGACGTCAACTCACATGATTTGTGGTATGCCTGTTCCCAAGCATTTTTACATTACCATTTTTGCTTGGTAGGAGTACATTACAAATAGCTTTCAATTCAGGTGAGTTTTCTTGAAACTATGAAAACACTTTTAGATACAGTTGAATTAATTATATTCAAAACACATTAACAGATAACAAAACCAAATGTCATCGATATCTAACAACTACATACGAAATTATATGAAGTTCTTTCTTCATAACTCTGGAGATTAAGTTTAAAATATTAGGGTGTGAAATAAAAACTGTGGTACGATTTATGTCTCGACGTCACCTGGTTCCGAAGGAAGAAAAAATCTGTACTGGACATCAAAACAATTGACATATAATCTCGTTAACTTAAACATTATTGAACAGAATTTGAAGGAGTTTTCAACGTCAGAAAGTTAGTGTCTAGCCTAACTGGGGACGGAGAAAATTAACATTTGTTTAAAACAGTAACAAAAAAGTGTCACTGTTATAATGCCATACTTCAGTGATTTAATTGTTAAATTAGATGTGATCCTCAACACTAAGGTTGGTTGGAACCTCCAAGAGGAGGTATTCTAAGAATGGTATCAGAGGAAGCGGGACAGTTTCTTTCCTCTTACCCAACCTATCCCGGTAATACTACTGGGTAGTTGGGACCTACAGTTTAACATGGAATCCGAACCACTGAAGCTGTCTAGCGTACTTCACATTACACAGTGAGCTGTGACACACGTGAAGATCGGGTTATGAGCCTATGAAAATCAGGACAGGAATTCGAAACGAGGAACTTTAGATATCCAGTAAGATGGCTTAACCACTAAGCCACCAGACCACTCTATGTTAATTTCATTGTTCCAGAAAAGTTTACACTTATTTTGCTGTTTTACCAATAACTGGAACTACGAGTAATTTACAACAGGCTTCATTTTTATTGATCATCAGTTTTCTGAAAATATCAAGAGTATGGTACACACATATTTGAATGCACCTAAGAGATAGATAAAATGCAATGCGAAAATTCGATAGTTTTACTGATTCCTAATTTCACTGGTTCACTAAATGGCCTGGTCAATGCGAGTAGATTAATGTAAATAAAATATAAATGACAGACTTAGGCAATTATCAAGCAGAAAGTCTGCATGTTTATTTGCCCTGAGTCACATAGTTATTCAATTGGTTATAAAGCGCTTTGTGATGGCCGAAGTAAGCTTCTAAGGTACGAGCATTAAGAGGGTAGGTACACTTATCAGGTTTCAAAAAAATGATTTTTTTTTATTATTCACAAAAACTGTTTATAGTTTTGGCTTCATTTTAGTGAAAAATTATTTCAATATCTTCAACAGTGTGGGAATTATGTATGATTAAGCAGTGCCCTGCACGATTGACAGCCATTTAAATCTTACTGCACTTGAAGGTGATCCAAATCTTTAACATTAAATATCTCAAAACAGCAATTCATCAAATGGTTTTAAAGATAACTTTTTTCCATATGCATAGATCTTTTTCAAATTTGCAGGACACGTTCTACATACTAAGTACTACAGTCTGAACCATTATTGCTTATGCCTTTATATTTAAGCAAAAAAAAGCAAAAATTTTAATTTCTTTTGTTGCCTTGATATTAGTTTACAATATTAAAAGAATATTTATGAAAAATTTCAAATACTATGCCTTTTATCTTTAAAACCCTTTGCAACAATATATTTTTCTCTGTCAATTTGAATGGTACATTATCCTATTGTTAAACAATATTTTTATTTTAAAAATCAATTTTTATACCTAGCTATAACAGTTCCATGGAGCTATGAAATTTGAACCCTCAAATTTAAATAGATTTGGAGAAAATGACATCTGAACTTTCTCAAATATTTGTATGTGTTAGGTGTACCTACCCCCTTAAATGGTATGAAACTGACAGTAGTTTTATACGGCTACTGCCTCGCGGTGCAGCCTTTTTAAACAGAGGTGCAACAACACGAGTGTAGTGGTACAGGACAGCTGTCTCCATTGGCGGTGTTCGCACTGAGTGGGGAATCGCGTTCGACGCTCGGCTCAGCGGCGCACGTGTCGGTCCCGTGTCTGTCTGCCGTCCTGCATTATTCAGAGACAGATCCAGAGGTGAGGCTGAGCCTGGGCAGTCGCTTAAGCCAGCTTCACACTGCGCCCTGCTGGGAACCGCTAAGTGGATACACGGTCAGCCGCCAGTAAGTCGTCCCACTCCACAACACACTGCAGAATCGCCTGGTTTCCTCATTAGTCCATATCTATTCAAGTTCAAATTAAATCTCCTGAACATACCAGACATAAACAGAAAAAGTAAATTATAGATCAAGGGAGTTTTCACTGAAACCGAGCGTCTCTCGTATTAGAGAGGCTGGTTCGAATCTCCGTACAGCCATCGAGAATTGGATTTTCAATGGTTTCCCCAAATCACTCCAAGTGAATTCCGGTATGGTTCCTTGAGAAGTCATGACCAAATTCCTTCCCGTTCTTTACCCACAGTCCTTACCCGCCTCTAATGATCTCGATGAGACGCAAAGCCGCAAGATATATATATGAGAGAGAGAGAAACTGCTGAAGTTTAAAAGAAACTATTGACAAGTATCCTTTAAACACCAGGTAAAATTTTTCACGACTGACGAATGCATCACGCAAGTGAATCACACATTATATGTTTCTCTTTAAAAGTCATATATTGAAGCTCCTTTGTTTCGAGAATAGTTGTCATGGATATGATTATCGCAAATACATATTCTTAACAAACCATTGCCTTCCACAGAACGATATTAAAATATTTTCACTTTATTATTTAATACCATTGAACCCAGTAGCGTAATGTGTTACTAAATTTAACGGAAAAGGACGCTTAAAAACTATATAGATAATGTGAAAAAGCAAAGAATTATATGCTGATATTAATTTTCATGTTAATATAAAATTTTGACATTTTCTCATAGTGTTAAGTAAGGAAATAGGGGACTAACTTAGGAAGCAACACTGTAAAATCGTGAACAATATGTACGGTTGACATCGGATGTATTGAAAACCGGTCTACCCCAAGCGTAGAAATCATTGACTCCGACATTGCAATGAAATGCAGCCAAGGTAAGTTCCTTTCTTGTCCAATCTTGAGGAACCGATTGCTGTATCTAGTTAAACTACGTCTCTGATCACCCTTTAGGAAATAACAGAAGGCAATGATGTTAATAGTAAGTCAGAGTCAGGAGCCCATGTTGTTATTCTGTAAAGTTACTAAGACGAAGTAAGTGTACATCTTGCAAAAAACACCGTCAGATACTCCAGGTGACCTTCGACGTTAACGAGGCGTAGAGCCACAAGGAAAAAAAATCCTCGCCCATAAATGTGTCTCCAAACTATGAAAGACATATTGAAAATAACGTTTACTCAGTATTGCCACATTGAGAGTACTGCTTGTAGGATAGGTACTTCCTCTGTACCAAATTACCTAAGTAAAATAAGTATCCATTCTACGAGATATCATTTCAAGTTTAACACATAGATAACAAATAGATTCGTATCCTCGCAATCAGACTAAGACAATTATGGAACTGTTTTTAGATTTAAAAAATTAAATAAGAAAAAACATATCGAAAATTTGGTTAAAGCCTAGTCAGATAAATAATGCCTCATTTTTAGAATTTCTTCGTGGTAACTGTGAATTTTCTTTCCTAAACTTAATATTAAATAACACTTTAATTTTTTTTAATTTCTCAACACCAGAGACAACTTTTAACAGGTATAATAATTTAAAAAATGGAAGTCACAAAAAGTATTTATGTGCCTTTCGCCAGTTGATAGTGATCTTTGGGAATCTTTATTTATTTCCGATGCTGTGAACATGAACGATTCTTCACGCAGAAACTGAAGAGCACGTAACAGTATAATATAACAGATGTTTAGTATCTGCCGTGGGAAAATATATTATTCAACCGTATTCCGAAACTATGACTGAATGTTGGTTGTGGATATTAGTATGAAAAATTTCAGTGACTAGTGTCTCCCAAAAGATTGATTCTGTATAAAGTAAATAATAATACCACAAAAAGTTTCATTCCATTCAACATCGAATATTTTGTAATTCTATCAGTTCAGTTCGCTATTTGAAATGTTGTCGGTAGATTTAAGTATACTGTGAAAATAAAATAGTGTCAGAAGTTATCTGACGTTTGTAAACTTTTGAGAGTTCATTGAATGAGGTATTGCGGTTAAGTACACTAGCATTGCTTCGGTTTGAAAGCGTTTAATTAAGGCTTTGTAACACAGCGAGGGACATACTTTGAACTCAGATATTGTTAACTGACGTGTCTAAGCCCTGTAAAGAAGTTCCTGTAAACATTTCACTCATTGACCTTGACCTTGGACACTAGGTCTATGACTTGAGCAGTGGATTCGTCCCATTCACTTGCTAACAGAGATGATGACACAGGCAATCTTCGAGTACCAAGACTGGTCTGTATTCTATCGGATCTGGTGAAAACACAGATGCAGGCTGCTACCGAAGAAGAAACTACCTGTGCTCAATCAGTCGAAGAGGGGGGGGGGGGAAAGTTCGTTATACGCAGATGCTCAAGTGAGAAAGACTCAAGTGAAATACATAACTTAACGGCATGCTTGGAAGGTAGGATTACAGTTAATTCCTTAGACTGGAAAACACCTGCTGGTGTAAACGTCGCCACAACTTCATTCAGAGGCCTAAGGAACCATGCGTCATGAATCCATAAGACAAATACCTCGACGACTAGCAATGAATAGACGATGCTGTTGGCTGAAACATCGATCTAACCCTTCACGGAAAGACAACAAAATGGTAAAGCATTGAAGCCAAGCGCATACAAACTACAACTGTGTATACAAATATACAATAACATCGAATGAAAGACTCTGATATCACGTTGCTTTAAGGCTAGTCTTTATATCACAGCATTACATTCAGTAATTTTTTTCAATCTTAATCATAATTATTTTGTACTTTTGTAAATCATTAATTATAATACTTTTGTCGATAGAAGGTATTTGGTTTCTTTCTTGGACCAAAATGACCCATGAAACACACGTTATCTAATCTATCAATAAAATAAATCTGTAATCAGAAGAAATTTGGTACATTTAAAGTATTTAAAAAAAAGAGATAGAGAGAGAGTTTGAAGCACTGTTAATGAAATACAGAAAAAAATCAACTGTTTTAAAATTTGTGCCTGTCTGTCTGTTTAAGATCGACAGAATTGACGCAAAATCAACTGGTCGGCTTTTGATGGAGTTTTGAGTAATAATTAACAATTATTACAAAATGGTAAACCATGGGTCACTTAGAATTTGGGCGCACCATAGAAAATGTGATATTTCAATACAGTATGATATTCATGTACGGGATCAATAGAATCTAACAAATCAGTACATATACTGGTGTTAATTGCTGCCTACTAGCTCTTTCTCGGCTTCCACCACAGTCAACCAGTTGCCTTTTCTCATTCTAAAAGATATCAGTCTGTAAAATACAGACAGATTCATGCTGTGGAACAACAATTTTGTCGATACATAAAAGTAAACATTGCTTCGTAGACAACAGAGGCAATCGAGGAAGGCGATATACGTCGTCGCAGCAGCAATATCTCTCTGCAGGGTCACAGGACAGGTCATAAATATTTGTGAGGCCAACAGGGAAAGGTATGAATTCGGGAGGGCGTCGGAAGATGGGAGGGGGCTCGCGGCTCTCCCGTTCGTACCGGCAGATGTAGTAAATCAGGCGAGATGAAACGGTGAAACAAAAGATATGCATTTCTTGCCCCACCACCACCTTCACGAGGATGATAAACAGCGACACGGAGGGGGCGTGCCGGCGGCGGGAACTAAAGAAACACCGGAGGTGGAAGTAGGAATATTGTGATATATTTCTTCCTTGACACTGTTATCTGAGTTAGGTGACGGGCTCGAATTTACAGGGCAGCATCTTGCGCCTCTAGAGCGGTTTGTGGCGTGACGAGGACTTAGGGTGACACAGATTGAGCCCAGCAACAAGAGTAATGTACTGCAAGCTATTTGGCGTTCTCTCACGGCAGTGCTTCGAAAATGAGAACTGTTAAGTCAAGTATGAAACATACAATACTCAGTAAATTGAGTATCGTCAGGCAAACAATATTACTACTGTCAGTTCATCTGGTTTTGCTACCGTCTGTCCCTATTTTCCATCTAGAAAATTAAGAATAAAATAGGTACATGTTTCCACACGTTACATGCCTTCTGTAACAGAGCGTCAAAGACATTTTCAATAAGTCTCACGATAGGAAGTGTGATGTTCTGTTGTAACAGTTCAGCTTACGTCTATTATCTTGTTTACATTAACCAGCACAAAACTACAAAAATCAGGCTTTTATTCAGAACTCACCATTACTGATGTTTGTAAGAAGTTTACAAACATTAAGCATTACGGAAGGAGTCCCAAAAGTATTTCTTTGCAGTTTTTATGTCTTTTTCTGGTTATTAACGATATATCAAGTCAAACGAACCTCTTTTGTGATGTGTGTCACTCGTCTAATATCTCTTAGGCTACGTGAATTTCATATTTAAACTGTCAGAGTGTTTTTAAGTAACATAGAAATTACGGGACACTTAAATGCCTATGTGGAGGTCGAAACAAAAGGACAAGAGGTTATGTTGGGAACAGAAGGATGGAAACGAAAAAAAGATGCAGTGAAAATGATATTGGATTTCTGCAAAAGAAATGAGTTAGTGACGGACAATTCTTGGTACTGAATATCAGAAATTAATTAGATAACCTGAAACAACACTGCCTGTCAGAGATTGTCTGAAGCAAACTATGTTACCTTCAACAGTGAACCGAAGAGGATACTGATATTGTCAAGGTAATACAATGAAAGGTCTTAGGCAGGGAACACAAGACAATTATAATGAATCTAGGTACAAGAACAGAAATAATATAGTAAGATAAAGCTAAATGGACTGAAAGAGGAGGAGAACAAAGGAGCGTACAAGAGAATTTTAATCATCAGAAGAATGGAGACAAGGGATAGGAGTCAAGAAAATTTAAGATTACACTGACTGTTGCTGCAGAAACAGTTTGTGGAAAAACTGGCAGCACCAAAAAATGGACGGAGGTGCATTGATGAAATGGCAGATTAAAGTATGCAATAGACAAGAAGAAAAAATTGCAAATTACTGTATGGAATGGAATAATAAGGAGAAATGGTATAAGCGACACCATACCTTGCTGCATAAATAAGATAAACAGTAAAATAAAACTTAAAGAAATGTGAAAAGAACGGATTAACTCCACATTGTACCAAAATCATACACTGGAAGAAGCACTGTTGGGAAAGGAGGAGACAGCAACAAAGAAAGATGGTAAGACAAGGCATATTGGAAATAGATTTCCAACTTAAGAAGGGTTATTGAGGAAGATAGTATGAACAGCAAGAGATATTCCAAAACAGTGGCTTCTTGAAGAGATGATAACAGTATGAAACTAGAGGTAAACGCTGTAATAATAGATGTTTGTATCTATCCTGAGGTAAAGAGAACGGGGAAGATCGTAGAAAATGCAAAGGAGTTACACTTATGTGCTCAGAAAAAAACGGGATTGGTTCAAAGAAATGCACATTTGTTTTTAAGCAATTGCACATAAAGGGAAAGAAAGAAAAAGCAATAAGGAAAGAAAAAAATATGTAACAAAATTAAGTACAGACAGGTGTTACTGATTAATGATTATCTGCCTGCCTATTAAGAAAGAAGGAATATAATAGTTTTGAGAATATAACATTTTGGGAGATCCTTAAAAACAAAGCCGTTTCTAAATTTACAATAGAGAAATTGTTTTCACGGATATGTGAGATACTATTAAGTAGGATAAAAAGAACAGATTCTCTGAAGTAAAGAAATGGTATTAAGAAAGGAAGGTTGTTGTCACCCTACTCTGGTTCGTTGTAATGAATGAGATACAGGAGTAATTGTTGGGTTGAACAGGAGAAGAATATATAAAGTTGATGGATTTTGCAGAGTGAATGCTCTGTTAATATAAGGTCAAAATATAATAGGCAACATGGTGTATGAAATTTAATGCGGAGAAAAACTGACACATTGGAAAAATAATAAGAAGTGAGATAGTAACCAGGGCTATTGTGATGACGGGAGAAAGCGTTAAAAGGTAAAAAAACATGATGCAATGTGGTCTTATTGACCTGCCGACAGAATTTCTTATCACCTGCAGAATCCTCTCCTACCGTAGCCACATAAACTAAATTGGGTATAAAGAACCCACACTTTAACGTGGAATCCGAACAAGGCATTCTGACTTACTTCATTTTTCAAACCAAGATTTGAAAGAGGTGAACGTCGGACTAAGAGCCTTTTGCAAAATACCAACCGATACCCGGACTCGAAGCGTGGCCTTAAAGCATTGAACCACCAGACTGCTCCATTAAAGGGTAAATAATTTTAAGTATCTAGGAAGTGTATTGAAAAAAAGATGGAGGAATTTTGGAGACATAAGCTAGAGAGACAGGCAAGATGGTAACATTTTTAAATGGTTCAAAAACCTTGTTGAGGGAAAGATTATCTCAGCAGGTGTATGTTCCTGCTATCATTTATGCTGGCTGCTGAAAGAGTAACACTGAAAAAACGGAATATTAGTATGCGGAGGATAGTGAAACGAAATTTCTAAGAAGCATATTAACAATTAATAAAATCATGGAAAGAATAAGGAATGAGAAGGTTAGGATATTTTGAAACAGTAACCCATGAAATAGAATATAGAGAATGCAAGTTGAAAATAGTGTGAACATTTTGATGAAGTGGGGGAGACGAAAACAAGATATAGGAAATAAAGATGTAAGGTAAACGGAGCAGGGGAACACCAAGGGAGAGAGGGCTGTAGGCGTGCTGGAGTCCACAGAAAACAGAGGAATACTGACAGGTGACAGAGTGTTGGTGAGGAGAGAGGGGAAATTGGAAAGGCTTGTATCAGGCAGATCCGGCCAATACCTGTACGTGATGATAGTGAAACAGCGTGAAATACAGAAATTATAATGTATGGCATCATGCTGTGGGGGTGGAATCTCTGAAATGTTATTTTCAACTAAAGTGACAACACTTTTTAGGCTTATCCTCCGTTGTAGCAAACTTGTTGCTCTGATGCGACATATTTAATCCTTATACTCGATGAAGCAGGTGTTATTCATGGGCGCCAGAATAAACTGTAATTTGCTGCAATCTCAATATTTCACTACTGGATTAACCTGAATTATAAAACACTATAAACCAGCTCAATAGAAACTACGTTCCAAGATTGTATACATGAAAAGACAGGCCTGAATACATGGACTTAACGCATCTAAAAGGACACACAAGTACCAAAAATATTTTATGTACTATGCATTATCTGTACTATTTATCGAAATTGTAGAAAAGTTGTTTCGGTAGATTAACTTCATTTCGAAAAGAGTAATTGCAATGTAATATACCTTGTGGATAGAGATGTCAAAACCATGAAATTTGGAATTTTCACCCGTCTGTCTATATGATCGCGCATCTTGTACATTTTAAAGATATAAAATATCTTAATTTATTTCAGTCGTATTATAATATTCATTAATAACATTACGGATGATTAAAATCATGAGCTGGTTGCTAATAGGTCCAGCAAAGCGCTACGCTTGCAGAAGTAATTAATAAATTACTAGATTTTAAATGTGCTTGATCATTGCAAGATTGGCCAAAAATTTACTTCAACAACACATGTAGTCTCATATAGTTCATTGCAACTATCATTACACGTGGTTAGTTTTTTTTATCCTGACTGAAAAATGCAGTATAAAAGCATGTTTATTCTGAGAGTGTCAAATTTGTTGCTAAAAGCTTCTATGAGACTTTTTGATCCACTAGCTACCGAGTTTAATAGAACTGGTGAAAAATGATGAAACTTTGCACCAAAAGTAATCAGATCGACACTAGGACCTGGATTTCAGACTTCCTCTGAATGCAGTGCTGGAAACGGTCATCGCTGGGAGGACGGAATAAACCCTTTGGCTGCGTATTTCATGCCGCGCGTACGTTTTTTGTCGGCGGAATTTGTCACGGGGTATCGCGCCATCTGCCTGGAAGATGGATAGCGCTCCTCTGTGTGAGCTTTTGTACCAATGGCTGAGGGACTCATGGAAGAGAGCTAGGCTATCCCACAAGCTGTGCGGGGTGGTTAATTCACAGGGTGGTGTTTTTTGTTGTTGTTGTGAAGGAGTCCAATTAATACTAATGTTTATTACATTCATCACACCCTAGCGGAATAGAAAACATGTGGCCGGCTTAATTTCTCTGTAGCAGACGTTTCCATTTCCGTATCTTCTGTCAGTAATGTACAGTCCAATGAAATTGTTATTTAAGCAAAGAATAAAAAAAGCCATTAAATTTTTAATAGTAAAACTAACAGAAAGATACACATGGCGATAGAGGAAAAAACCATATTCCATCTAGTAACGTAAGATTACTACTCTTGTGATATATAGTTTTTATTCCCTGCAGCAGATGTTAAGCTTTCGATATGTAACAACACTGCTTTGTCATTTTATACACAAAGTCTAACGTTATGTATTTTGCATTATTCATGCGAAATTAAAAGTTGAGAAATGAATATAATTTTCCTCTCTATGTAATCTGTAGTACCTGTTTTTAATCAGCCTACAATATTTAAGCCATACTTCTCACGAGTTTATTCACTGAATTTTAAAAAAGTGAGCAAGATTATTTGAAATTTGATAGCTGTTGGTTGTAACAGAAAAGTGACTGTGATAAAATTGTGTATTTTCTACTTTAATGTAGTATTCTGTTCTGTTTGAAGGAGATATCTTCGCAGAACAGTATTATTATTTCCAGAAATTTCATTTGCAGTAGCTAGTTAGGTATTTTGAAGTTCTTGATATAAACAGATTTACATTTTCTTCGACAGCGGAAACAGCATGGCAAAAAGAGAAGAAAAAAAGATTTGTATAAAATTTTAACTTTAATTTTTGGCGTCCCTAACATCATTATTACTATGATGTGCTTGACGATATCCACTATTAATAAACCGATTTGAGTGAACTTTCTGATAGTTATAAGTAGTTAACCTGACTGCTTTCTAAGGTTTCTTTCCGTAATTATTAAATAGTTAATTTAGTTTTTATACAACTTTTACTTGATAATTAGACAATAATGTGAAAAACATGTAAAAATATTTCCTTAATATTTAAGTTGTATGATCAATATCGACATATAAATGTTCAACTATTGTATATAAAGAACTCCTCCAATAAGAGTTCAATTGAAATTAAATTTTATATTTAATTGTTTAACTTAAACTTTCGATCTGAAAATAATGTGATATGTCAACACAAATCATAATTCATAGTTTACTTCTAGAATTTAAATTATTATACATAAAATATTAATATTACTATTGAAATTAATTAAATTATAAATACATTTAACGCACAGCATAACAATAAGATTTATATCTTACGATAACTTATTAGATTATTTAATAATTAAATTAGAGAATCAATTTGAACGCCATAAAAGTATCTTGGGCTACAGCAATACATTTTCCGGATATTTATAATTTTTCGATTACCGATAATTTTTATTGAATTAACATCGCACAGAATTTAGTTAGTTTATGATTATTGTGAGGTGTACGTCTAAAGAGATTTCCAGTTTAATTAGTTGGAAAATATAATCACATAGACACCAAAAATTGCGTAGTAATCTCATTGTTAAAGTCACACTGTGCCTACAGTTCACTTTGTTTACATAAACTAACTCATTCTGTAGTTAACACAGTAGTAACTATTAAAACAGCCCGGAGGTGAGCGGTTACAGCACGGCCCGGTATTCGGGAGATCGTGGTTTCAAATCTTTGTCCACCTATCTTGATTTCGATTTTCCATGATTTCCCGAATTCACACCATGTGAATGCTGGGATGGTTCCATCAAAGACCTAGGTCGAATTTCTTACTGTTCCTTGCCTTTCCCCAAATTCTCTCTCGGTTCGAATGAACTCTATTTCGACAAGCAGTAAAGCCAGAAGAACTATTTTACAAAAAGCTTTTCAAACTGAAAAATTATCCATACAACTCCAAAACCTTAAAATGACAGAATTTATACGACGATGTGTTTGATGATAGTTTTATAAAAAGGAAGATTAAAAAAAATCTCACAGTTACATTTGTGGGTAAAGATTTGTTTTCAGTGTTTACCTTATACTAATAACTAGAGTGAAGGTGCAAATTTTATAAAAATGTAAAATGTGAGAAAATTTCCTTATATGATTTTGGTATTTATGTTGTTAGAAATAATTTTAGTTGAGACATTAAAAATCTGAGAAAGATTCATAAAGAAATGTAAATTGCATGAAATGAGGAAAAGCGAATATTTCGAAAAGAAAAGTAAAAAATGCTGGACGTTGCTCGTGTGGTCATTTGATTTTGTTTAACACGGGCTCGTCGTTCTTGCTCCAAGAAAGAAAAAAGAAAACTTAACGATTCTTCCATTACGAGAAATATTCCCACTGTCACTATCTAATGCATATACATACATTGAGTTGGTTGGTTTGAATTTATAGGATCAATAAGAATATATGCGAATAAGAGACTGGATTACGAACTGGAAGATAAGGATGGTAATAATTTGTATTTGGGTCTCCTTAATTCAATTTTCGTAACCACTAGCAAAAGAAATCTAATATGGCGCAGAACACTCGAACCACTGATTCTTTGCATTAACTAATTCAATTTAATGTGAATAAGTTATCGCTTTATCAGTTTCATTTATTTAATTATTTTCTTTTTAGTGTTCACAGCTAGTCCTACTTATTAAGTTGAAATATGATTAAATTATTAATTTTGAAGCTGTATTAAATAAAAAAGGTACACTTATGACCAGCATTTCATTTTATGAAACAAATTATATAGTTGAAAAAATTACTGAAAGGTCTGAAGATTGTATCACTACATAACTAGATTGTAAATCGCAAGAAATTACGGAATTGATTGCATTAAAGTATTTCAATAAAGAAGTTAAATTTGTTGGCTGTTCCAAAATACTTCAGTGATATCAAACAAGGCTAAAAATATGATATGCACAGTATCTAAGGAATGATGTTAATTTCACTTTTGAGAGGTACTTTTAACCTTCGCCCCATCTGACACTAAAAATACGTACTAAACAATATGTTCTAAAACTGGAGCGCGAAGACATATCACGTGGTAACTTCGCCATGTGGGCGATACATCATCTATATACCGTCAGAAGTACCATGTATCCTTTACCGCCTCTTAGAGTTGGAAAACCTTTATTCTAACAATCGAATTCTTAACGAATATCCACTGAGATGTCGTTGTTGCTAATTTAAAGTAAGCATTTTTGTTTTAAATAACAAAAATGTGGCAGAAGGTGGGAGTGGAAGGGGGGCGTAGTAAGAAAAACTTTGGTAATCTCTAGACCAAGTACAGATAGAAGGTTTTCAGGATTTGAAACTAGTTGTCCTGTTTCGGGCTGGTAGATCACCTTGTATACAACTTCGAATTGGGTCTTCGAGTCTCGCTAGACTACAGCGACCTTCTTGCTACAACGCAGTCCCATGATCCTCCCCTCTTGAGCCCCGTCAGAGGCTACCCGACTCAATTTCCCTATTCACTCACCCCCAAGCGCCCCTGAGTTTAATTAATTGCTGCCGGCGATGATTTGTCCTCTAATCTCTTTCACCAACAGGCTGGGGCTGAGATTAGCCCCATACACGGCACACGGCGCCGAGCCGGACCAGCTGGAGGTGATTAGCGGGGCGCAAGTTGGCGACACTGCGACACTGCGACACCTACAAGCCAAGTCCCTCCCCTCCGCCGGTATCTGCCGCCTGCCACGCGCCCCTGCAACAGCCCACGAGGGAATCCTCTTAGTTCTGCTGTCGCAGGAGTGCGCATCCACGGACGACAATAATTATTACTCAGCGCGCCTGGCCCTGATAATACTGCTAGAATTATCTCGCTTGTCTCCAGAAATTAACCTTGGGTATTGTAATTATTCTGAAAGGGAATTCAAAATTTCTGAATGTAGAATGGAAGTTTGAGATTCAATTACTATAAATTATCTGAAACGTTAAATACGGGATGTGTGAGAAAAGTAATGAGACTGATTTTCTTCAACACCATACGGCTGAGAACCCGTGAAGACTTCATATCATTGATACGCCGTGAAAGCCTTCGTTCTGAGAACAATATTATTCCTTTCAAAGTAGTTACCTTGGGCCGCTATACACCGGCGCAGTCGTTGTTTCCACTCTCGGTGGCAGCGCTGGAAGGCTTCAACTGGTGGGGCTTTTAACCGGTCGGTCACAGTCCTTTGAATGTTCTCCAGAGTTCCAAAATGATGTCCTTTTAAGACACTTTTCAATTGTGGGTAAAAGATAATGTCACCAGGAATTAAATCATGCGAATAGGGGGGTTGAGGAACAACAGGAATGCCCTTTGAGGTCAAAAATTCAGTGATGGAAAAAGCCGTGTGAAACGGGGCACTAGACGCATCCACTTGACTGCGATGTCTGGTCTCACGCGAACCATTCAAGGACACCTCTGTAAAACATTTGGCTGACAGTTTCTTCTGGAGGAACAAATTCGTTATGCACGTTACCCTGTTGTCAAGAACTCTCCAAGAGCCATCACATGCCCAACGTTTTCGTCAGTTTTTGAAGTTGAAGGTCTCCCAGAGCGAGGTTGAAATTCAAAGTGTTCTTGGCCTTTCAAAAATGATTTGTACCAGCGGAAAACTGGGTGCTCTTAATAAGAAATATTCCCCATGGGTCTATTTTAATTTTTCAAAGGTCGCACTCGCGGAGTCCTCAAGTAAAACACAAAACTTGATTGCACAACGTTGCTCCAAATTCAGATGCTCCATTTTCGTAACACACAACTCACTGATGGCTCTATCAAAAATAATGTGTTGGATGGACGGAGTTGAAACTCGGACTCAGCATGTGGAAGGGGTGAACAAACCGGTCTAGTACAGACCGGTGGACACATCGTTGCCAGATCGCTCGCAGTGTTACCAATCTCCTTAGTTTTCTCACACACCTGGTAAGTAAAGTAGAATACAAATGTAAAATAAGAATACAAAGGTTTCTGGAATCAAATGTTAATAATAATAATTTCACTGGTTCATAGAGTTTTCCGCAATTATTCTAATTGGAATGGTGTGAGACTTTGTCCACGCAGCCATCAGATACCGAGTTTCCTCATCGTCATCATAACAATGACATTCATACCTAACGGTAAATAAATTTGTTGACAGCTGAAAAGTAACAAACGAGACAGAAGCTAGATTTAATTAAAACCACCGCCAGATACATGCCCGGAATCTTTTAGTCCCGCTGACCACCTTCCGAAAGAGGTAGATGATTTTTTGCTTCGATGTGGATTACAATAACGAGTATTGCTCAAATACAGCAAATCACAGACTTCGGTAGCTACTTGATATCTACTTTATTTTGTTTTAATTGACATCTCACACTGCTAGGATTCTAAATGAGAACCTTTCAACAACAAGCAGTCCCCTGTGGGACTACCAAAATAAATTGGAGTTCAGTAGTAGTTGCATCATTTAACATCCAGAGAGTGAGAGGATGAGAGTTAAATATACCATGAATAATGACTCAAATGTTCAGGCTTGTTGCAAGTATCAGACGTTTTAAAAGCTGTAAATTAAAACTATTGCGTTTCCAGTGACAGATAATAAACTTCCTTCATTGGAATTCCCTTTACGATACCTACCGGAAGTTCTGTTGCTTTCATCATTATTACATCATACTATGGAATGGAACATAATACCAGGAAACGACTGGACTTTTCATGCAAGTTCAAACAGCGAATACCAATATACAGAAAGTATATACAGTAGTTTTAGACAAGTTATTAAAACGTCCTTGCTCTTCATACTGAAACGGTACCCGGCATGGAATAATGTCATAAAAACTGTGGAAAGTTGTACTTTAGTTGCTCTATACTATAAAATATACATATTTTATTAATGTCAGTTTTTAATGGTTTATCACAAAATATTTTCCATCATTGTGTGATTAATTTCTACATATTTCTAAAAGTTTAAACATTACGGTTACTTGTAGTTTTAACTCGCGAATAATTTTAAGTTAACTCTCACTACAAATTCAAAATTTTCTCTAACTTTCCATTTGAAAACCAAGGTTGATGAACTCATTCATAATCATTTATAAGGGTAAGTTAGAAATTATATTGTTTAGTTTCAGTCAATTAGCAATTTATATCACTATGTTTAAGTTTAGTTAAAATTAAGGCTGCAATATTTCAGGTAACCTCATATTACAGAGCCCCATTTACAATATTTTTATTGATACCCAAGAATTTCAGAAATGATGTTTGCGAGGTAATACCCATTCAGTTTAATATACACAGTTGAGCATCATAAACCAAAATAACAAACTATGGATATCTCGCTGATATTTAAAACAAACCGTTGTCTTGAAAAACATAATTCATTCCACATTAAATAATTCTTCTCACGTTTCTTCCAACATTAAACATTTATTTCACACTTAGGATTCAAACTTTTACGAATCCAGTTTCTTTAAGCTTTTAATCAAACGATCTTCAAGTCGACGTTTTTCTATAACAATCATTACAGAGTCCCTTAAATAATACCAGCGATAATAATTCAATGACTATTTTGTCTTTCAGTCAAATTAACCATCTAATACTCTTATGCTGAAACCGTACCACCATATTATTATAGTATTATTTTCATAAATAATCTCATAATTCACTATCCCTATGGTTGTTATCTCACATGTTATTGTATCTAAAATAAATAAAACTGAAGTCAACAGCGTTGGATGCACTGTACCTACTCGCCTCTGCACAACGTTAGGAATCCGCCTCAGTATTCTGAGATCTCACCTAAATATTTAGGATATCTCCTTTAATTATTGAAGAAACAATATAAAATTTCATTTTAGTAACGTGGTAGCAAAAGCAGAAGTTTTATGGGTAATTTGATGACTTAAGGATTTTTTACAATACCTGTGTATTTTATTTTCATTTCGGTTTTACAAGTTCAGTTTCATTGTTAGTTTATTTGTTCTTGATTTCCATCGGACATTAATCTCAAACATTTTTTAAATTTATTATTTTTCATAGAAAAGTATTGAAGCATCCAAACTCTTCTTTCGTATGACAATCGATAGTTAAATCGATACAATAGAAAAGTAATAAGTATGAAAGAAACAGGCATATACGTGACCGAGTTACCACATTCTTCCCGGAGAAATAGTACGTTATTTTTCCACGTACGTTACCATTGAGAGAGCATTCTAATTGTGTATAATTCTGATTAGGATAGTTAAAAATCTCTTTGCCTTTTTTTAATGCACTGGATGTTGAAAAATTATTACGGAATATCTTTTGTCATCATTTAACAAACCGCGAAACGGAATAAAAGTAGTTGTTATAATAATGTCCACACATTTAAAAAAAATATATACAGGGTGTTACAAAAAGGTACGGCCAAAATTTCAGGAAACATTTCTCACACACAAACAAAGAAAATATGTTATGTGGACATGTGTCCGGAAACGCTTCCTTCCCTTGTTAGAGCTCATTTTATTACTTCTCTTCAAATCACATTAAACATGGAATGGAAACACACAGCAACAGAACGTACCAGCGTGACTTCAAACACTTTGTTACAGGAAATATTCAAAATGTCCTCCGTTAGCGAGGATACATGCATCCACCCTCCGTCGCATAGAATCCCTGATGCGCTGATGCAGCCCTGGAGAATGGCGTATTGTATCACAGCCGTCCACAATATGAGCTCTAACATGGAAAGTAAGCGTTTCCGGACACATGTCCACATAACATATTTTCTTTGTTTGTGTGTGAGGAATGTTTCCTGAAAGTTTGGCCGTACCTTTTTGTAACACCCTGTATATATATTTTAAATTTTAAACATCCTACCCAAAAACAAACCAAAATGAAAGTATTACAACATACTGTTGTTATTAACAATAGATAATCGTGATCGAACAAATTCCATCACTCACGCGTGGTTAAATAGTGGCGTAGCGAAGTAACTCAGAAAATTAGAGTAGTTGCCAGTATAAAACAATAACGTCACGAGACACACTGACACGTCTCCGACTGAACAAATATGTCATAATTGGGTGGTTAACAGTCACTCACAGGAGAACTGGGGGTAGGAATTAAGATTATAATCAAGCGATATTATTAAAAAAAATAAGTGTAATGAATATTTGTTGTAAAATTAGTTTTGCGATATATGGTTCCGAGCTATTTCCCTTACTTTGTTTTAACGAACATTTTGAATATCAGAAAAAAACTATTCCAGTTTTGAATAAGCTAACTCTGTATTCTGTGGCTACAACAATGGTATTTCAAATTAAAATATATATATTTGATGTACTTAAAAAATAAGTGGAATTTATAACATAAAAGCATAACAAACAAAACAAATTTAGTAGCATGTAACGATTTGTATTTGTTATTTCAGAAGCTATAATTCATTGAGGTATTTTTTAGAAGTATCATTATCATATCTTTAAAAAATATTGTAACAGATGGCGCATAAATTCATTAATTTGTGCTATCAAGTTAGCTGGTTTGTATCTCACTGTTATTTAAGTTACAAGAAAATTATATAATCTGGTTTACGTCCGTCACAGAATTAGTTGTTGTGAAAACACTTTAAATCTGTTAGTGTTGTATATAAAAATAATACGAATTTTTATGATGTGGTAAACGTTTATTTGTTTCTACCAGGATTTTTTTTCCCCTTTTTCTTTATTTAAAATCGGGTGGTATCTATGTAGCTAGCGATAAAAGGTTAAGTCAGCAATAAATTAAATGACAAGTAACCAGTCAAATGTTTTACAAAACACATGTTGCTTAACTAAAAGGATAAGAAATTCAGAACAAGCCAAAGTATCTAGATGATACACAATAGAATATAATAAACGTGTTAGTGATTTCCCTCTAACACAACCTGATAATAAAAATATTTCTTTCCATGAATTACGCATTTGCAGGTATGTGCTAATGAACTACTCCTTTTTCCTTTCTAACCAAACCACCTCTGCAATTCATGCAAAAATAAAATTTGTACTCAATAATCAGATTAAAGAGAAATAATCTAGAAATATAGGAAAGTACTTTATAGTTGTATAGTAGGAACCGTAATACTAAATCTAGACCGAAACCGCCTTTACGTGGAAACCAAAAAGAATTTGCTTTGTAGTGGCGTCATTTTGTTTTGATAAACCAGCGTACCAGACTGCAAATTACAGGAAAACAGATCGCAATCTGTGGCAGCCAGGGGACACGAGACCGAGATTATAGAATAAGCATTAGAATGTCATTACAGGCAGTGCAAAAAGTGCCAGCGGCACGGGCAGCGGGGTAATAATAACAGGCAGACAGCCACCGGGGCACCACAAAGTTGCGAGCGGCAACAAGTTGCACAGAATGAACGCGCCATTAACACGGGTGGCAAAACGCGCAGGGGCAGAAGCAGCACCGGTTGACTAACTGCTGGGGGGCGGCACTGTTAAATGAGCTGGCTCGCTTCCGAGAATGCCGGCCAGGCAGTTAGCGCAAAAACACCGTGAATATTCCGAAACAGCCCATTGCAGGGCCGTTTGCAGTCACTATGCTGGTCATCAGGCCACCGCCGAATCGCGGCAGGTTACCACGCAATTATCAACTTCCCTCACTTCTGTAGCACAGGATATTTACAACTAATACTCTGATTGACATCAAGTATTCGTAAAGAGCATGTATAACCTCACTTTTGTAATCGATATAATACCAACGACCACTTTGATCTAGGAACCCCTGGCTGAAATATTTAACGCCTTCTGTTAATTGTCTGTAGAAATCACGCCATCGCATCTTGTCATTAATAAGATGTTTCTTCAGAAAGCTTTTTTGATACTTCTAGGTCAAAGTAGTCGCTTCGCCATATTTCGTCCAAAAATGCAATTAAAAAGTAATTACATTTCTTTTCATATGATTAATGTACTGTGTAATACAAATAAGTATTGAATTAGTGAATATAACACCACGATGACAGAAAAATTTACTATATATTTCGATTATCATCCTCACGGAATTATTACTTTGTACTATATTAAAGAGTAGTTGATCGACGTTCTATATATCAGATGTAAGGTTGCCAGTGTATTTCATGAGTATACAAAACGTAAGTGTTCTTTTATGGCTATACATAACTAGACTTATAGTTTCATTTAGTGCTGTGTGTATCAATATTAAATAAGGCATAGGAAAAAATCGGATCTCGTTTTTCCGAGACCTCCTCTTTGAAAGGTTACCAAAGGGACGGTTACACTTCACGTTCCTGCACAATCGGCGAATCACCAACAACGCTGTCGTGTACTTTCATTCCATACTATCTGCCGAGAAGTTTGGAACTTACCCCAGGCGTCTGATGTAATCTAGTAATTAAGAATTGTAAATCCCCAGTGTTCAAAATTGATTAATCTGTGCTTAGTGGACGACCTCCACCACTAGAAGGTCATACGTCATGTTATCCTGATGTAAATACTAATTATTTTGTGTAGAGTTGATTCCACATTGGTAAGAACTGCTGATTACCCTGCGATAGCGTAATTGGAGGATACAGTTGGTTAAAGTAGCTCCAAATCTATCGACTACATTTAAAACTAATTAATTACATCATTCCATAGCAAAATGATCAAGGAATTTTTTAAATATGTCAGCATCGGTAAGATGAGTCGCATCTTCATCTTGGATTTGCTATGTCATGTCTGGAAACTTACTTGTAGTGTTTATGTCTGACTTGGCGAATCAAAATTGCTCTTTTGTGGTTTAAATCAGTAGCTCTTGCCAAAATTTATCGATTTACTGTACAAAACATTAGTGAATGAAAGCAAGTATGGTAAAATTTCAAAGGGATACTATTAAAAATAAATGAAAGTTAACGCAATTTTGATTTTAATCAATAAATACCAAAGACGAAATATTAAAATATTGTGCGGTTCTTAAATAGCGTTTTACTATAAGTGCAGTATTTTTGGTCGGAAAGAACCAAATCGTTATCATCGGATGTATTTCCAAATAATTTTGCGATTAACAGACATATTAACTGATATTTCGAGAAAAGAGTCAACAGGTAGTTTCAGTTCTATAGTTTTATAATGTGTGGTCATCTAGTTGATTTCCGTCTTTTTTCAACTGTAAAATCGTCAGCAGATACGGCAATTCGTTCAGAATCAAGCATAATGCATAATCCTTTCTTTTCTGAAATTTACAACTATTCCAAAAATTTAATTTTGCCTTCGATCCGATAACTCTGGAAAGCGCGAGCGGCAAAATTCTTGACTCTTTGAAGCTACTGTTATTTTTTATGCTTCTGGGTTTACGCCTCGTCGACGTCGATGTCATTAGATGCGAGAAAGGACTGGGGCCAAGGAAGGGTATGAATTCGGCAATGGTCTTTTGAAGCATTCCTTCCGGCATTCGCTTGAAGTGAATGTTCAAACTATAGAAAACCAAAATCTGGATGCCCGGATGGGGATTCGAAATGCTACTGTTATTGTTGTGATTTATATGGTTAGGAACTATTGTTTAAGTGTGTAAAGTATTAGTGTCGAGTGATTATGTTGAAGTATACGTATATGGAGTTGATTATGCATACAAACAAAATACAATACAGCATATAGTTAATAAAATTGCAACATATAACTTAAACTCGGTTGAAAAGACCATCTTATCAGCAACCCAGTGATAACAACTAAACTAAATAATGAACGTACTAATAAATTAATAACGCCAAAGCAATTGAATGTTTGCGCACTTATTGACCTCCCGAACGCGTTTCACTTCGTTTGCATAAACATGTTCAGCGAGTTCCCTGGTAGTTACGTACACATGTAACATTTGGTTATGTTGTTGTGTTTTGTACAATGATATTATTATCTAACTTGTAATCTACTTACATTTTTCTGTATATTGCATTTATTTATGCTCCACTTTCAGCAGCAGGGATTTTTGCTTTCATTGTGAATAGTAATTCATTTACAGATCGTTATTTCACTAGTGACTACCGTAACACTGCACTGTACCGTAAGCTTAATACCAGGAAAATCCGCTGAAGATGCTTCTGCAAATGTAGTGAATCGCTTTCGGGAAGTCAATAAATGCACAAACATTCAATTGCTTTGGCGTTATTTCTTTATCAATATTATCAGCATTCGAGGAAAATGATCCACAACGTCCAGATATTAATAATGAAAGAATTAAGCCGTGTTGCCAGGACAAGAAAGACTCTGTGTCACAGCGCAAGGGTGTCTTCCACGCGGCGGTAGTGACCACGTTTTCAAAAAAATTATTTTGATATCAGTGTCGAATACCGGACGTTTTAGTATCATTACACATAGATAATGTAGGTGACGCTCTCATCAGTCAAAATATTAACGCCTACAGAGAACTATAATGAATGTGTTACCTCGATTAGCCGAGTACCAGAGATGCCGCAATACACTAAAACCATTTATGACTCACTTAATGTAATATTCAGTAAGAATTTTGACGATTTTAAAAGAAAATTCTGTTATTCTTCCCACTTCGTCTATCACTCCAGATTTGAGCGAGATGGAAAAACCGAGCGTGGTTGTGTAACAGCTAGCGTTCTGGCCGCATTCAGGAGGACGGCGGTTTGAATCCCAGTCCGGGCATCCAGATTTGGGTTTTCCATGGTTTCCCCAAATCACTCCAGGTGAATGCCGGGATGCTTCCTTCAAAAGGCCATGGCCGAATTCCTTCCCATCCCTTGCCCCCCATCCTTTCCCGGCTCTAAAGACCTAGTTGTTATAGGAGGCGTTAAGCAATATAAAAAAAAAAGAGATGGAAATACTGGAATCGCTGGGTTGGTGATTTGTTTTACAAGATAGACTTTAGCGAGTGTTGCGACGTCTGTGATCGACTTTGAATCAGACAAGACCCGCAATCGCCAGACGACAGTAGATGCCACATAAACTGAACCATGAGTGGCATCACAATACAGTGCAGTACAATCTGCAGAACACTAGAACATATAGCAGGCTTAATCGTTGCGCCTACATCGGAGACCACAGAGTCGGTGATCCTTTTATATTCATACCAAAGTGCTGCAAGGATCAACCGATTTATTTCGTGTTAGCAGTGTTAGATGGTAACTATGCTGTAATTTTATTGATATCACCGAATAAGCACCACGACAGTAAGATTCCCATTATACAATGAAGTGACGTCCACATGACTATAAAGGAAAGCAAATTGTCAAGAAATTTATAATTTCCGAATTCAGTTTTAATGACAACAGTTCTACACCTACAACTCACATAGCTCTAGCATTCACTAGAAACTCTTCCGTACAAAGTTCAGTGACGGTAAGATACGTTTCTTGTACTAAGTAGACTGATGTTAATTAAAAACCAGAAATTTTCTGCGCTAAGTTTCAAATACATTTTTTTTTTTTGCTCCACATAAACATATAAATGGCCGTAAATCGTTATTTCCCAAATCCTGTTTCTAAAGAAATACTTGTAAATTGATGACTAAATTGACTTACATAAATTATTTAAAAATAACAGATTCAATACAAATAATTCAAACATTACTTGCAACCAATTCATTAGTCCGGTCTAAGTTTATTCTCCGCTGATTATGAGTAGTAAATATTTGTGGAGTTACAGTATTTCAACATTTTAATTAATGAGAACGTTAATGTAAAATAAGTTAAAGTTTGTAACAGAATTTTTCTACCATAAAGTGAACAAAAATGTTTGATAGGTTTTTGTTTATTTTTGTAATTTCTCTTGAATAAATTTTAAAATACTCTACTGCGGATTTACAGTCATTAGTTACGCTAAATTCCTGAAACGTTATCATAACGATGTTACAATTAAGAGCAGAATAACTACTTCACCAAAGAAAATGTTAAATTATTTAGTGGCTAATAATTTTTTGGAGAACAATGATCGGCATAATATATAATTAATTTGGAAGGAACCTCCACGAATGATTGCAAACAAAATGACATAGCGGCAAAAATTAGAACACTCAATGACCAATCCTTTTATCACCAAGACACCACCAAACGGCTTTCGAATGTGAAAATCCAAAGGAGGGACATTCAGCAGGCCATCATCTCACGTACGCGACCTGTAAAGCCCTGAGAAGACTGATCTAAATATGCTTGAGGTAATGGGGTTATATCCGAGATGATTAGCTCTGTAAATGCGGGGAACTGGAACACCCAAAACCCCTAGTGATCTGCATGAAACTCGACAAACCTAGTACACTTGTCGACCTGTTTACAGAGAATGGCATGGTCATTCAGGTTGCTGTGTACTGGGCCTTATGTGGAATGTCAATGGCTATCATCCTTTGACTTCACTATGTAAAATCAAAAATGATTTGGTTCCCAAAAACAAAAAGATATTCCCAAAACCAACTATCAACGTTTGTACGAGACTTCTGTACGAGCAAACACACTTAATCATCCATAATATTTCTGTAATGTTGTTGAGAAGTAGTCATGACATTTTAGAAAATATATCGATTTGTAGGTTTAGGTTTTATGGTCATTTGCCAATATAGCCCTGTATTAGGTATAGTACTGCATGAGATTATAAGCGTGAATTGATTTTGAAAAAAAATTAGAAACTATTAAATTATATGATTGAGGTCGTTAATGTAAGGAGAGATTGGAGGTAAAGAATGAGAAGTAATTCGGAAATAGTGTTTTTAAATAAACCATCGCAGTATTCGTATTTTGGAGAAACTATGGAAAACCAAACTCTCGATGACTAGACGGGGATTTGAACCTATGTTGACCCGGATGAAAGTCTCGTGAAATTTGAAACTATATCCTACAGAATTAAAGAAGAACATTTATAATATATATGTATATCTTTTTGTCAGCTAGTGACGCTTTAGGTAGATTTTTTTTTTTTTTTTAACTGCTTTACGTCTCTTTTTAACATCGAGGTCTTTAGAGACGGGAAAGGATGGGGGGCAAGGATGGGGGCAAGGAAAGGGAAGGAATTCGGCCATGGCCTTTTGAAGGAAGCATCCCGGCATTTGCCTGGAGTGATTTGGGGAAACCATGGAAAACCCAAATCTGGATACCCAGACGGGGATTCGAACTGCCGTCCTCCCGAATGCGAGGCGAGAACGCTAACCGTTACACCGCCCCACTCGGTGCTTTAGGTAGGAGACAAAGCTCATAGTTTTTACTGTTAAATTTTGTCGCGCCCTTAATGTCTAGCGTACTTGAGAAATTATTTCAATCCTACATTTTCTTTTTAACGCAAGCTGATTGTAACATCTTCTCGTGGCTAAAGCATCAGAGATCTTTGGCAAAAAAAGATAAAGCACATTTTAGCGGACAGTGCAATTTATTTTTTGCAGCAGCCTCAGACAGACATTGAAGAAACCAGAGATGTTAGCTGTTGTCTCCGCAATAAATGGAAACAGGTTTTTTGCAAGAAGTTTGCCTTATCGAGAAGAAAGAAATTGCGACGAAACCTTATCTAAGTCCTTTGTTTCGTAGATGTATGTCAGAGGACATTTGTGAATACGAAAAGAAACTGACGCGTTCCACACCATAAAACAAATGTATGCTTTTATAAGAATTACGCTTAATTTACGACCCGTTGTAAAAACGACGAAAAATATGAAGAACAAAGGCAAATACACGCTGCTGTAAGTACGATTCAGTTGACTAATGATGTTAAATGAATCATAACAATTTCCAGCAACTGAACCATTAAATGTGCAAACTGAAAAATTGCATATCAACTCCCAAACATACAGTCGTTAATATCAAACAGTGATTTCCATCTGTACATGCACTAAACGATTTCATAGAGAATAAAATCATTCCAAAAAATTTACACAGTTTTCTTAAAATTTATCTTCTATCACCAGTGTTACTAAAAAGTTGAAAGTATTTTTTCCGACCAAACTGAAGATCATAATAAACCTATTAATTTTGTAAATTGGTAAAAAGTTGAATGTTGAAAGGTATGAACGTCATATATGTAGCTTTTTATAGTTTTTTTGACGTAATGCAGTAATAGAGTTTTCATATTTTTACATGTTTTACAGATTAGATTCATTACCAGATACAAGGTGGCTCGAGCGGCAATATTTTGACAATGGTGTGAATATTTATAAGCTCTTCCCTTTTGATATAATGCTGTTACTTGATACTTTCCAGGTACATGAAATTCATATCTAATTTTCGTTATAAACATGGTAGTAGGATTTATAGATAACTTGTAATACTTTTAATGACATGATTACAAGAACTGAATGCCGAATACTCCGGAAATTTGGAATCAATCTTCAAAATATGATATTTAGAGAAAAAATGGTTGTTATTTCAATTAAGGAATAACATTTACCGTCAGTTTTCCACGTGCTGGTACTTAGACGTAATTTAATTTTACTATGAAAGTCCTGTTATTCATTTGCAACATTCGACGTTGTTAAAACCAATAATCTGAACATTATAGACGATATATAATCTATTTTCTTTTACACTTAATTTAAAATCCGCGACTGTAGTATTTCACTATCCTTGTATTCACAAATAGGTTACTCATCCTGTCCAAATTATTACTATACACATAAAGTTTATAGCGTTATTTAGAAAGTTATATTTCATCCTTGTTTGAAAATGTAGAAAAAGTAGAAATGTAACACAAGTTAATTTCAAACAAATCAGAATTAAACAAAAAATATTAAAACGATAGTAGACAAATGAAATAAAAAGACTTCAGGAACTTCGAGAGACCCATTTCTTAATTAATTTAATACTTTTCATATCACCAAGTATCGAACAGGATTGTCAGCACAAGATATTGGTGCAAACATTCTATTTCGAAATTTCATGTGACATTGATTTACGTTAGCGGTTTGTTATCGTGTTAGTAGGAATACTTGGTACAATTTGTGTCGTAGGATCAGCACAAGGCCTCACCAGCAGCAGAATCCGTCATCGGGGGTACTCGACAAACTCATCCTCCCCTCAAGAATCGTACTGCGGATATCCGGCTACTTCACTACGCCCCCGCAGCGGAATTGGGCTCTTCCGAAACACCCGCCATTACAAAAGAGACGGTGAGGCAAGGCAAATTTTGCCACCCCTTATGGGTGCCCACGGGGAACAACGCGGATGTAGCGCCCGCCCTAAACCAGACCGAAGACACTTCCAAAACCTGGCCGTATAGCGTAAGTCTCTCTGTATTTCCTACGCTAACACCCGGCCCCACATAAATCTCGCAGGGCCAGGCGGAAGCCGCAGCGACCGAGCGCCGCGCAGGATTGCCCCTTCGCACGATCCACCACGCCAGCCGACCGAACGTATCGTCACTGAGTACGCGGCTTCCCGCACTAGGGCGAGCTCCTAGTACGCTTTCCCTCGCACCCGCCCGACACAGGTGTCCAGTGCGAACACGGGTTCCCACGCACTCGCACAATCTCCACAAAGCACCTTCATAGTGCACGATCCCACTGCAGGGGCCCGAAGGTCCCCACAACTTCACAGGGTGAATGCTGCCCCACACCAGGTACACCCATGCACTACCAGTCCCCACTTTACGTAGAGGACCTACTATGCCAGCAAAGAGGCCACCAGCCGGGATGCCACCCCTTAGCCCCAAGCGCCACACGCAGAGTGGCGAACCGCCCCGACGCGGCACCCAGTGCCGTGGTACTGACCTCTTCATCAACTCCGGGGTTTATGATACGCTGGCAGCAGAGGTGCACTAAGCCTCTGGGGTGCTTGGTCTTCGTTCACCAGGACACCCCCAACACTGGAGCAGTCAGGGTAAGCTTGTTTATCGACTTGAGCTGCAGCCAACACCATAGTGTGCCAAGATGCAGCTTGACTATCCAAAGCGTTCCGTCCACTGAACCTCCAGCCCGAAGACTGGGAGTGACGGGACTGTGGACGCCGGGTATGAGTCTCGAGGGCAAAGGCAGTAACAGCACGCCTCCTACAACCGTCCCCTACAGAGATACAATTCCGACGCCCAGTAATATCTCCATGTTTTCACAGAGTAATTTCAGCTTCTTTACACCAAACCGCGGAGAACCCGCGAAGACTTCATATCATCGATACACCATGAAATCCGTCGTTCTCACATCAAAAAATAAAATAATTTTCAAAGCCTTTTAGTAGAGCTGGAATTTTAATATCATATACAGTAGATCTATAGTCATAATCATCATCATCGTTATCGCTGGGGACCATCTCCAGTTTCCAGGGTGTGGTTTACGAGCCTTGGTTGTTCTAGACGATCGTTTTCCACTGTCTCCTATCGAGATAAGTTTCTCTGTCCGTGATGTATTCCAGATTCCAGCCTCTTCTCTCTACGTCCTCCTTCAGTAGTTCAGTAGTGCTTCTATAGTCAAAGAATATAAAATAAATTTCCAAGACAGAAATTCAGTTGCTTAATTAGGAGCCAGACCAATTTAAGTCACGGGGAGAGTAGGTGAGTTTGAGGAGCGCAGCAATTAAATCGTTGGTTGCATGAGAGAGATAGCTGCTGCAGAGGGCGCCATGAAATATAAGCAGTCATAGATGCTATTTTTTAAGATGGTGTTGGGTGTTTATGTTGGTTGTACTATGCTTAGTAAAATGAAAAATCAGTTTAGTCGTGATGATTGATGGAACAGAAAAATGGATAAAAATACCAGATTATCTTTTATGTATGACTGTCAGCATATTTACAACACATGTTTATGTTTGTTTGTTTAAAACGAACAAATTGACGCACTCTTCTAACTCACCTACTGGTTCCAACACTTAAATTGGTCTGGCTCCCAATTCAACAACTAAATTTCTGTCTGGCATATTTATAATCTAATCTTTCATTATAGAAATGAATCATATTGAAATTTCAGCTATACTAAAATGGTTTGAAAATTATTTTACTTTTTAATTGCACTATAAACCTGTCTGGCAACTTGAAATTTATGTAGCTAAGAATACAGAAAATTATGGTTAAAACAAAATTTGTTTTATAATATTTTAAAATCCACCTGTACGGAAGGGATGCGCACAGGTAAACGCAAACGCTCCCAGGTGTCAGATGTACCGCATCCCTAACAAACTTCAATAAAAAAGAAATTTAAAAAATGCTGACCTAAAATTAACTTTTTCGTGACTATTTGTAAATATCAAATTATATTTTATTTGTTGGGGTTCGAACCGAAGATGCTTTCGATACAGATCTTATTCGGAAGAAGTTAGTGACACATGGGACAAACCGAAACGAACAATCCAAAGGTAGACAGAAGAGCGCAAACAGACCCACTCAAAACGAATGAATAACTTCTGGGCCAAAAAGAAAACGAACCTCGCTGCCAATAGCAAGAAGGCTTAACATTTTATTAGTTGGCCTCAACGTACACTGATCAGCCAGAACTTTATGACTACCTACCTACCATAGGTACAAACCCGTCCAGGCTACAGCAGCGTCACCTGACGAGGAATGACTGCTAGTCAGACACACGCATGGTGCATGACGTATCAGTGAGTGGCTATCCGTGTTTAGAATGGGGAAGACGCGCGATCTATCTTAGTTTGACCGAGGGCGGATTCTGATGGCCCGAGCATTCCGGAAACTGCACGGCGAGCCAGGTGTTCAAGGGGTGCATTGGCGAGTGTCTTCAACAAGTGGCGTAACCACGTCCAAATTTCGTGGAGTTGGGCTGCCACCTCTCATGTCGGACGTTCGTAGGTTGGGTAGACTGGTAAAACAGGATAGGTGGCGAACTGTGGTAAAACTAACATTAGACTTTAATGCTGAGCAGAGTACAAGTGTGTCTGAACACTCAGTGCTCCGAACACTCGTAACGATGTCCCTCCGCAGCTGACGACCCATCCATGTGACAATGTTAAGACCACGATATCAGCAACTACGAGTGAAATGGACACGTGACCATCGTCACTGGACGTTGGCGCAGTGGTAGAGCGTTGCATGGTCTGATGTACACCGATACCTTCTTCATCATTCCGATGGGAGGGTGCAAGTCCATCGTTTCCAAGGGGACAAATTCTTGACTCCTGTACTGCGCGACGGAGACAAGCTGGTGGCGTCTGAATTATGCTCTGGGAAACATAATAAGGCACCATGACGGCCAATAAGTATCGTACACTGGTTGTTGACCACGTACACCCCTTCATGACGACCATGTTTTCCAAAGGCAGTGACATACTTCAGCAAGATAATGCACCATGTCACAAACCCAGGCGTGTGATGGAGTGGTTCGAGGAACACAGTGGCGAGTTGCAGTTAATGTGCTGGCCCTCCCACCCCCCAACTCGCCAGATCTGAACCCGATCGAACACATCTGCGATATGATTTAACGTGACGTCAGAGCTCGTCACCCCCTTCCAAGAATTTACGGGAATAATGTGACTTGTGTGTGCAGATGTGGTGCCAACTCCCTCCATCGACCTATCAAGGCCTCACTGATCGCACGCCAAGACGCGTCGCCGCTGTTATTCGTACTAAAGGTGGACATACCGGCTTTAGGTAGGTGGTTATAACTGGCTTATCAGTGTATATCTATATGTAGGACTAAAATTCCTGATAACGCTTCAATTCTGAAACACTGTACTTGCGACAGTAACTCCCAGACACCAGGTTACAGTCGTGTGTACGAACTGAATTAACTGAAAAAAAAATAGAGAGATTTAGCTACTGGGAAATCGTCTAATTAATTCAATTCTTAAGGACATTTATTTTTTCCTAAATTATTTCTAAACTCAAGTTGCTGATTATTTTATTCTTGGCTGTCCGAGTGACGCCACGTCATGATTCGTGTAGCCGACGTTTCGACCATTCTTCTGTGGTTTTCTTCCATGGCAGAACTGGAAGAAGACCACAGAAGGATGATCGAAACGTCGGCTACACGAATCATGATGCGGCGTCACCCGAACGACCAAGAGTCAACTGACTCTGGCCGCAGAAGCCTAAGACTACTGCTGATTTTTTTGTCCATCAACACAATATTTCACCAGTAGCTGCATAATCGATAGCATAATCTCCTGAAATTACTTCAATTTTTTTTTAAAGAGTACAACATATATATATATATTGATGTACAAACTATAGCTCTAATTATTAGTATTTTTCAGTAAAATACTGCATATATCCAAATAAATATACGTTTATAGAACAGAACATAATTACGTAATTTAAGTGCCGAATAACTTCAAATGATCGTGTGATTGAGTAAAGGTCAGTTAGAGTGTAACACCTTTTAAATGTGCTCCCCTTACTGCGTACTAGATGGTGCGGTAGTTCTTGAGCAGAGTGGCGTCTGGGGTCAAGTGATCTTAATACAGGTCCCTGCCTCACCTGCGACCTACTGCTTCAATGGCCGTCCCAGGAGCGGGAGGCAATATTTATTCATGGGCCCTACGACGGCCTCGCTCCCTCCCGAACTGGGGTCTGGTGGGCGCCACTGCCAACTTAATTTGATGATTAAAGGGGACAACTGGCCGCGTTGACGATCAGTACTCTCCCAAATAGGACGGTGTCTCTGACAAACCCAGCGGAGTAAGTAAATTCAGAAAATTAGCAAACTGGCTGCGCTAATGGACGAGATACAACCTAAAGTGGCTTAGCAATCGATGAACGGTCTGATGACTCAGTGCTCAAGGCGTTGGAGTGGAGATCGAACGGTCACTGATTCGAATCCTGTGCTTGGCTGGGATTTTCAGAAATCCAAACTTCACCTATGCTACGTACTGTGAGGAACGCCAGAACGTCTGTGTGGCGGGGATTTCACGTTAAGCTGTGGGATTAGTGGATGAGGTTAGTTAGCCACGAAAAGAGGTTCATTACAATGTTAAATCCAAAACTGTTTCACTTGGTGGCCAATTAATACTCGTGCAACAAACTCATACGATGATTTGATTTGTGTAAATCAATGAGAATCGATGAGGGACATACGTTCAGATTTCAATGCATCGTAAGTCTTAGCAAGTCTAATAGGTACACTATTTCAGCACATGCTACATTCTGAATGATTGGACAGTTTCAAAACGAATGAAGTGTGCTGTGGGTGCCACAAGATATTATACCACTAGCATGTGACGTACTGCTTTTATTCTACTCTCGTGTTCCTAATTAGAATTTTTAAGTAGGAAATTCAAAATCCCGTCATTTACAGAATAAATCCGCAAAAAAATCTTGATTTAAAAGGTAAAATGTTTATAACAAACAAGAAGAAGTTGACTGAATCAGTTCTCCAAACACTAAACGTGTGTGAAGAAACTTACTACAGGAATACAACAAAATTTGTGTATTAACACCTAACAAACGAATGGCTCAGTTACGGGGGCCAACGGGGAACGGAAAAATTCTTGAAATGGCTGCAATATTTGACTAAGAGTTTCGGAAGTGCTTAGATTGTTTCCAATATATAGTTGAAATCTGCAGCTTGGATGGAACTGTAGGTTTATTTACCAAGTTAGATACAAGACTTGTTCTGGCGACTAAGTCAGTCGTGGATTATTTATATTGATAGCCGAAAATCAATTAAATAAGAGGCAAAATACTTATTTTGATATCACCCAATTAATAGTGCCAGTACAATGTTTATTTGCATAATCTACTTAACCGATAACGCAAACTAGTTTTTAGGAGAGAACCGAAAATTTGAAAATGTACTGAACATAGAACTTTTGTGACATGGCACATAGTGTTTTGTTCGAAACACATGAGATTTTTGTTAGTTAAGAATGATCGAAAATACTGAAATTTGAACGAAAATTCTGAAAAATTTCAAAGCACGGATTGGCAGGATTCGTTACTATGTACTATTTAATACTGTATCCGAAATGGGAATATCCGTCTGATTATAGATAAAAAATTTGTATGAATTTAAAGAATAATACGTGGTAACGAATTTTATAAAAAACTATTGCTTATTTCAATCATAATTACAAAAGATATGACCAAATGAAATGAGTCGCCACACAACATCTTCTGGCATTGTTTTATTCATCGTGATACAAGGAAAATGCTTAACTGGGAAAATTTTTGATACGATCACACAACACTGTCTAGCACATATACAATTCTCCGCTTAGTGATAAAAAAAAACTTTAATGCATTTTTGGATGGGGGATCCAGAAGTGTGGAAGCAAAAAAGTTCCAATCGTCCACTGAAACCGGTCCTGTAGTGGTCACTTTACCTA
This sequence comes from Vandiemenella viatica, assembly GCA_031002005.1. Lineage (NCBI taxonomy): Eukaryota > Metazoa > Arthropoda > Insecta > Orthoptera > Morabidae > Vandiemenella > Vandiemenella viatica. Next base: position 195,095,219 of record CM061920.1, read on the forward strand.
TACCAGCAAACCAGCAAACCAGCTGGGTAAAAAACACCCATATATTTGCATAGAAACCGAACGAGGAAAAATTCTAGTGTGCTCTAGACTAAGAAAGGTGACCATCTGTTTAATTTATCATAAAAGTTTCAGTTGACAGATGGAATCAAAGATGACGAAAAAAACTAAATAAAGTAGGTTACTGCTAAGAAATTGATCACTAAGCACGAGTGTTTGGAAATTTCTTGGGAATAGAGAGTTCGTATTCTGGTTATCCTCATAATAAAAAAAAAATAATTCGGCATAATGA